>VZTX01031411.1:690317-890677 GCA_013400915.1 Pardalotus punctatus | reverse complement strand
CGCCGCCTTTCCCCTAAATGACCTCGATTCGGCCGGCGGCTGCCACGGGAGGAAGCTGGTTCGGGAAAACCCCCCACCCTATTTTTTGTGGCACGGAGGGCGTGATTTTTGCCGTCAAGTTTAAGTTGAATGCTTTCCCAGCCGAACTCTGTGGTAGCTTTGGTTAGTCGAGCAAACGGCAAGTGAAATTCTATAGCCCGATTTGGAGAATTAACATTCGGTAAATTCGCACTGGAAGAAAGAATTCGGGAGACTCCTTTCTTCCTTGTCTCTAAACAGCTCTGTTGACAAAACCTGCGATTTTTAAGTATCGAAGAATCACAGAATCAATTAGGTTGGAAAAGACCTCTGAGGTCATTGAGTCCAACCTATGACCCCTCACCACCTTGTCAACCAGACCTTGGCACTGAGTGCCACATCCAGTCTTCCCTTAAACAGCTCCAGGGACGGTGACTCCACCGCCTCCTTGGGCAGCCCGTTCCAATGTTTAATGACCCTTTCTGTGAAGAAATTACTCCCACAGGAGGAATTGTTGTCAGGACTTTTTCTTTGGTTGATGGAACTTCACGTATTACTTTAAAGGTTTAAACTAGTATTTATAGCTGCCTGCTCTGATTACATATTATAAAAACAGTGTAACTATGGAAGTGAAATTTGAGGGTCCGAGTGTTTGACAGTCCTGCGCCAACTGACCAATGTCCCTGCCTTGCAAAGGAGGAAGTTAATCAGCCGAGTAGGAAAAGCAGTAGCAGCAGCAGCCAGAGGCAGATCAGAAGGATGACACCTGGAATTCTCACAAAACCTTTTATCCCATCCTTTTGGTCTTAAATACTGAACAAAATACAAATCACTGATGAGCTGTCCTATACCTTCTATGCTTCTCTTTCTGTTCCTCACATTCTTCCCTTCCCCCATCTTACTTTGCCTTTTTCCCTATTTCTTCCTTGTTTAATTTCAGTGGACTCCTGGGGATGCAGCACCATAGCTGTAAAAAGCTGTTCTGCTTGTTCTAGTGTGCAGTTTCTGTTTATGCATATCGTGGGTCTTGTGGTTTGTGAAGCAAAGTTTGAAGTAACCCTTACTGGCTTACTTCTCAGGGAGTTTACTCCTGCTAAGAAGACTGGCTTGGGCTTTTTCCAAGTATTTTTAATTCATGAGCAGTGTTTTTTTACTGCAAATCATTAAAATGTTTAAATTATGTTATTGTCATGGTGTAAGGAAAGGAGATTGGGCAAAATAATGTAAAATACTGTAAATACTTCCCAGGATATTGCCCACGCTTCTAAGAGACCATTTCTTCTGAAGTTAAATGTAAATTTTGGTGTATGGGAATGAACTTGTTTTGCTTTACAACAAATCTAATGCGTTTGAGGTGGATTTTTCCTTTCCTTTTAAGATGTAATTGCCAAATATGAGCAGAAGTTATCCAAGAAGGGCTTTTTCTTATTTCCCGCATCCGACATGTTTTGTAAAATGTATATATCTCACTGTATTTTAAAGTTCTTTTTGTACAACTCTTTTTATTCTTCAGATGTAAGTACTGTCAGCAATACAATGTCTTTCTGAGCTTCTGAATCTTCTTGAAGTAGTGCCAGAGAAGGATCTCAGTGATTAGGACATGAATAAGTATAGCAGTAGGGAGACAAAGCCTTTGCTTTTGGAAGCAACTGTTGGGAGACAGATAGTGAGGCTGTGTTCAGAAAGCGTGCTGGGATCGTCTTCATGCAGTTGTATGTAATTTTTTATTTTTTTTTTTTTTTGCAGTTGACTGGCACAGTGTGTCCTTTTAAAATCTTTCGGGTGTCACATCAGCAAACCAGCCTTGCTACCAGCAGTTAATCGGGTTAATGGGCAGCTAGAGTTTGGAGCTCTGGCAGAGATGGGACACTTCTTGTTTGCACTATGTGACTTAGTTTTCCTGCACGGAGGTTTTGATGTAGACTCCCTGAGAAATGCTCTTTAGTGGGAATACTTGAAGCCACTTTTCAGAATGTATTCTAAAAGATCATCTATCTGTTCCTTATTAGCAGCAAAAACTGAGATAGTAACCTAATGGCATCCTGTAAGATGAGGGGATAGGACTTGCCTTCTACCTCTTCATTTCCTATTTCCTTCTTATTTTTTTCTCTTGGTTTTTTCTGATTTTTTTTTTAATTGTTTGTTTGGTTTTTTTTGCACATAAGGATAGGCTTGACTCTCTCCCAAACTTAAGTTTCTAGTCTTCTGCTTCAATACTACGCTGAGTTATGTGTGAATAGAGTCCTTTTTTGTTTGATCTGAATCTGGAGGCAACACACATTTTGTGGAAATGGACTGTAATAGTCTAAATGCCTTTATCATGTTCTGTGTATTCCCTCTGTAGTACTCGCTCAGCTTGGAGAAAGCAATGACGTCAGGCTTTGAAAAGTAAACTGGTTTGAATTATTGATTGGCGACCACGCAGTCAGTGATGGAGATGAATACATGTGTGTCTGTCTGCTGACCAGAAGCCAGATTAAAATGAACAAAATCCCTCACTAAATGGATCAAGGAGCCAAGAAGTTTATTGTCTGAGATGATGTCATAGCAGAGTGCATAGAGAGGGTACAGAGGGGAAAAAACTGGGCTTTGTTTTCTTCCTGTTTCCAGGACTGATTTACACACTATTTAGTAGATATTGAGGCTATGGTTACATAACTATATATTCTATTGTTATACGAATTATATGTATGTATATTAAAAATACAGATTTTTTTCTTTTGAGCATTAAAACTTGGGATGTGTTCTAGCTTTATATTTTAGCATTCTGACAAGAAAACCTCATCAAAATCTTTTATAGAGATGTTGAATTTTAACATAAGGCTTACAGGTCTAGTGGATTTCATTCAGGCAATAAAAAAATTGAGGATCCTTTGACCATAAGTGGTTAAATTTACACTTTGTACCTACTAATGTCTGATGTTTTCAGATTCTGAGTTGTGATTGCTGGTAACACTTTGGCAATTCAAATGATTTTTCTTAGTCATCTAAAAGCACAAATCAAAAGTGTTGATCAAGAATTTATTGTGTAATAAACACTCTTAAATCATATCAGCGTACTAGTTAGACATTTTAGAAATGTATACAAGGTTAGCTTAATTTAATTAGCCAAGAAAGCATTAGCAGTGCCTTAAGAACTACTTGAGGGCACGGTGATAATTGTAACACATGATCCTCGCTAAAAGTAGTGCTGCCAACATCGTTCAAGTTGCGCGGTGCAACCTAGAGCTCTCCATTGTACTTAACTGCTAATGGGGGCAAACAGGCGTTGCAGGAGTGACATCGGGCGCTGGAGTGTGGGAAGGTAGAGAGCTGAGCAGCCTTTTTGTACTCTGTAATGCCAGTGTATTTCAGTGTCTCTCACTGTAGATTCTCAGTCTGTAGCAATAAAAATGTTTTCTGATTTCTGGGCGATAATGCAGCTTTTGTAGTGTAAACTCGTTGCTACATTGTACTCCTTGAAAAACCTTTTATGGTCAGCTGTTGAAAACACAGAAAATCAGCTTTTTAAAAACTTACTGTAATTCCTCTTAAAATACAAGTTTTCAACATAACCAATAGAGCTTTCTAAAAATTAAATTTTCCTTTATGAAAGACCCTGATTGGCATGTTTTCTCTATTGTCTATGCAAAGTGTATCACAGTGTTCTGGATGATCTGCTGTTCTGAATAAAGCTATAGAAAAAGTTTGATTTTCCTCCTTATGCTGGACTAATGACACATGCTGGCCACCTGCATATAAAGCTCTTGTATTAAAAAGCTCCTGTCCAACATCTATGTTTTAAAGAACTGCACTGCCTTCCTGTTTGGGTTTGCAGTAACATCAGTAAAGGTGCTGAGGCTAATGCTTTTACAGTTCTTTGAAATACATCCTGAAATATAAAGCCTTGTGAAGTTAGTCCAAACAATTTAATTTAAAGGAAGATTCCCAGAAAAGCTCATCTTTTTGGTGTGTAATAAAATCTTGGGTTCTTTCTGGTTTAGTGGTCTGCTGCTCTTTTGGGACTTAGCAGGGGAAAATCAGTGTTCTAAAATGAATTGTGCAGGCCATTCCTTGGCTGTGTGGTGTTAATACAGCTGTGAGCAGTGGGAAATGGAGCAATTGTTGGAAGCAAATCTTTGTTCAGGGTTCTGTCAAAATACCATACAGCTGGCATTGGTGATCCATTTGTGGTTCTGAAGGGCTGTCCTGAGTTTGAATTCTTCTTATGTATGCTGCCAAATCAGTCTGGGCTGCTCTCAGAAATCAGGAGACCTTGAAGTGTCCATGGTTTGTTTTGGGAGGCAGCGGTGCATCCTGTTTGAAGCTGGCTATCCTGGCTGTCACACTGTTCCAGGGCCTTCAAAGGAAGCAATCTAAGGGCTAATCCAGGGAGTGGATAAGACCTCCAAAGAGTACTCAGGAAACGGTGTTGATGTTCTGTGTGCTGCATTGCTTCCTCTGAATATTGGGCTTGTCCCAAAGTAATATTAATAAAAGCTGCTTCTCCAACTACTGTCTCTGTCTGAACTTCAAGCAGAAGGTTTGACCAATGGCTGTGAGACAGCCCATGACAATTTTGTCAGAGTTGCATGCAGCTTGGGTTATGCAAGATAATTAGCTGAGGTAATTATATTTTGATCACCTCCATCCCCCTGCAGTTTCCATTGCTTGCTATGGTTTTGTACATCCTGCCCTAAATTGTTGAATGTTTGCCATGCTGAGGAAAAGTTTTAATTCCAATCTAATAATGCTTTGAATGATTTCTGTGTAAAACCTTACAAAATTCCTCTCAAACCAAAGCATGCAGTAAGTAGGCATCAGTGAGCTGATGCTTTCATTGCTATGAATTTTGTGTGCTGTCTTGTAGCTGTGACCCTTTGAAAGATTGCTGATCATTTATTAGATGTTTTAGCTCTAATGGATTACTTTTTCTCTGGGTAATATCACTCATGAAACAATTTATTGCAACGGGAGCTGACAATATGTTTTTTATCTTTTTTTGTGTACGCTCCGTGCTTTTGCTGGTTTTTCTATACAATTTTTCAGTCTGACTTCACTCTTGAAGTATTGTCTTCATTACCTTTGATGGGATTTTAATGGTTTATTTTAACTATTAATTCTGCTTTAAATTGTTCAAGTATTGTTTTGCATTTATACTTGGAGTTTTTCTGAATAAATTTGGTTTCTTTGCTTGGTAGCTACTAAAACAAGCAACTTTTCAACCAGTTGTAAGATTAATGTGTAATCTTCTGTAAGCTTTTTCATTGTGCACTGAGTATGTGTATGCTGCATTAGCTTCAACTCCAGCAGAACTAGGTATGAAGGAGGCAGCTTTAATTCTATTAAAAGAACAGAATTTAAAAGATTCTCCAAGTTCCATAGATCTTGTAGCCTGTACTGAATTATGTGCTTTCACCTTTTTGCTTCTAGTAGTGTCTGTTGATGGCTTAACTAATGTAAAACTCTGATAGAAAGTTTGTGTCCAGTTGCAGTTGGAGCAGATGCTTTGGTTTGGGTGTTTTCATAATTTGGGCAAGGGGCATTTTACTTTTCTCCAGCCTCCAGTCAGTTCCTTCATTTTAAACGGATAAATAGTTGAGCCAAGCTGTTGAAATAACCTGAAATGAAGAACCTGTTTATTTTCTACATGTGGAAGAGATTACTTGCAATGAAATTTGTTGCTGTGCTTCAGCAATCCCTCATTCCAAATACTTAATAAATATCCTCTATTATTCCTCTTATTTATCTTTCAGGCTTTGAATTTTGTTTTTATTGTGATTTAAATTTCAGTACATTAATCTTAAGATTTCATATCACAATTGTACATAATTTTAGTTTCTTTTTTCTCTTTTGAAAATACTGTATTCAAATGCATTGTAGCTAGGGGTGCAGAAGTGTTTTTAATCCCATGTTTTTATCCACACAGAAGGTCACCTTCCTGTAGCGTCCCTTGCTACAGATACTTCCTTGCTTAGTTTACTGAGCCTGTTTCTTGGTCATGTCCAATCCTTGGGGAACAGTCTGGTCCAGGGCTTCTCACTCTGTTTTCCTCCTTGTTAATCTCATTCAGATCATTCTGCTTCCCTGTTATGTTTACAGTAGTATTAAAGGAGGCCATGTATGATAAGCTTTGTTTAGGATGTGACTGTTAAGCAGAAACAGTATGGATTTTTAAGGACTGAGGGTAGGAAAAAACATTTGAATGTTCTAATTTTTTCCACATCTGAATTGTAATAATTTTTGATTCTCAGTTCATTACATAAATAGAATTTCTTCTTTAAAAGTCTTTGTTAACAGAGTCTAGAAACTCAGAGAAATGGTTAATGTAGTTCTGACTAAAAATGTGTTGCTTTTAGTATTTCTTCAGTGTTAAATTAGGAGGATCAGTGGTTTAAAAAACTTACCTTAAGTGGATCTATGAGAAAAAGTTCTAGGTAAGGTGTGGACCCCATACAGCAAGTAGAAAACTCTTCTCAGTGGACTTGTTCTTCTGCAGGTGTGTGATTTCACATGTGCTGTGAGCTCTGGCTGTGAACTCTGCAGTTGTGAAAACAACAGACTTGCCAATATTAATGCTTGCCAGGCCATTTGATCAGCTGGATCAGGATCACGTTACTGGTCCAGCTGAAACTAATCCTCTTCCCCACATCCTCTGGCTTCCCCTTGCCTCCCCTCCATCCTAATGATTTGATTATCGGCTGAAATTTCAGTGTCACCCTAATTTTGATGAAGGCACGGAGGAGGAGAGAGGAGCACTTGTGTTGGAAATGCTTGGAGCGGGATGATGATGATGGGAGGATAAACCTCAGCTCACTGTTTATGGCTGCTGTCACAGTTTGGCAGAGGCTGCTCTGTAGGTCACTCTCCCTTTCATTCATGACCCAAGTAACCTGTAGGTTGCAAGAATTTTTTGTGTGTCACAGTGAAGCTGTTGAAAGGCGCTCACTCAGTGTGGATACGAACAGGTGTCTTTTTCTGTAACAGACAGAAGGAATGGTTGCAGGTGTGAAAATCCCCAATTAACAGTGCTTGTATTTTTAACTTGTAAACTTTTAACTTTTCTCAAAAGCTTTCACATTTATTAAATAACCTGAATTCTAGGGCTGAAGAGTTCCGGGAAATAAAATGGAAATCTGTTGAAATAATAAAGCAGATCTTCCGGTGAAAGAAACACATTTTGTTTTTTTAAAATCTGAATGAGTGGGGAAGAATTAATTTTTCTGAAAAAGTCTAGATGATGGTATTCTTTATGTTCTTAATGACTATTATTGACATGAGCATTGTTCACAGAAAAAATTACAGAAGCTGAATTTTAAAATAATTTAGATCATCCTGCAGTTAAGGCATTCTTTACTATCATTACCACTAATGAAATACATCGTTAATAGTTGTTTATTCCAAGATCATCAAGCACTTAAGCATGAATATTATTTTTCCTTAACACCTGTGGAGAGCCAATGTCTAATAAATGACTGTGTGCAAACAAGTGGAAATTAGGGAACTGCAACCAGGAGATGTGTTCTTTTCAGCTGACGTTGTCTTTATTCAAGCTATCAGCAGGGTTAACGCATCAGGACCTTCATGAAACTTGGAGTTCTCACTAAGGCAGTTAATGTGCTCTAATCCCAGTACATTTATTTCTCAGATTCTTGTCATTTGAAGGCACAGGCAGAATCATAGAATGGTTTGGATTGGAAGGGATATTGAAGATCATCTCGTTCCAACCCCTGGCTGTGGGCAGGGATGCCCTTCACTAGACAAGGTTGCTCAGAGCCCCATCCAATCTAGCCTTGAAGTACAAGTGCTGTTATGCTGGATTTTTAGGACACAAAGGTAGATGTTCAGCCTGCAGCAGTATGTTGTGTATCATCACAAATACAGGCTGCTGTATTATGCTCGACCTCAAGTTGCGTCATGTTGCCTTCTTTCCCCAGACAAGTGTATCAGGTCTTACCTCTTCTCACCATGCAGTCAGCCAGTTCTCCCCTAGAAGAGGGGCTGAGGGCATTTGCCAGGAAAATGTGGGATGGGGTGGGGAGGAGAGGAGCTTGTGAGGATGTGTTGGTGCTGGAGAGAGTGGGTAGTGTGGTGTGTCATCCTGAAATTAGGGCACGGTGTGGATGTGTAAGGCAAGGTGTGGTACCTGGTCTGAGCATGATGATGAGAGCGTTTCAGTTACTGTACGTTTATACCAAGCGTAAAGGAGAATTTTACTCCTTTTTTTTTCCCCTTCTTTTTGGTGAAGAGGCAATAAAGCAAAGTGGTGAACTTAAAAAAAAAAAGGAAATAGGATTTGAAGGGATTTATTAGATTCCGGTCAGATGACATGATTGCAGTCAGGAGAAAATTTGTTGATCTAGTAAGTAGAATTTGGAACCAAATAAAATATCTCAAAGAGATTGTGAAGCATTCTGATTTTTTAAAATTTTTTTGTATGCCTAGCCTAGAACTGCATTAGGAAGAATAGCTAGCGCTTACCTAACTCTCTTCAATAGATCTTAACACAGATCTTTAATGCAATTAAATTTTTAGGAGTTAATGTTTTAATCCATATTTTTTACCTTTGCAGAAACTGATACACAAGGGAACAAGTGGCTTATCCAGAATCACTGGATAGACAGCTAGACGATGTTTTTGGTATATTTTATGGGTGTTTGAAATGTGTTGTAGTTTCAGAGAAAGCAAGTTATTTGTTAACTGAATATTTATATGAGGGCAAAGATGAGACGCAAGCTTAAGTGGTTGGGGTACTGGGGAAACAGTCATGTTTTTTTCATGAGTAAAAGTTTTGCTTTGGGAGGACAAGTTTGTCTTTTCATACTGTGGTATATAAAAGTTTATCAAATACACTAAATAGCCCTGAGTATTTTAGATCTTTTAATGGACAGCCCATTTCTAGAAGACAGTCCATATCAAGAACTTTGCATGAACTAGTAGGAGAAAAGGCAGACCAGATTTTTTTTCACATATATTTTTAAGACAAGAATCCAGATTAATATTCTGGGACATCCAAGAAGATGTGTTGTTTATCACAAGATGTATTTAAAATTAGAAAATAGAAGCATAGAAATAACCAGAGGACCTGGATTTAGCTTTTCCAAAGTTAGTAAAACTAAGATTGAGACATGTCTGAAGTAATCTTTTCAGAGATTTAAATGTCTGAAATGTCATTTCAATATCAGAAGCTAGGATTTAACTAAAGTTAGAAGTAGAGTTTTTTGAAAACCTGTAGCTGAAACAGATTTTTTGAAAATGTTTATTTCATTATTATGAGAAAGTACTTTCAGAGTCTTCGCTGCTTGTTTAGTGGGTTAAAATAAAAGTTTCTTGTGCATTTAATAAAATGCAGAGAAATAGGATTGGTCAGCTGGAGATTGAACGTCAGTGCATTAATTTCATGTTTTAGACATGGGAAGAGGCCACAGAAAAGAGAAAAAACAGTTGCAATGCAATGAAAAGTTGCCTGTCTGAGCAAGGAGTTGTATGAGCAGTCGTGCGAGTGTGGAGGGTGCGGCAGGCAGTGAGCAGGGTGTGCCCCACAAACTGTATGGTGAGGACAGCAAGTCTGACCATGGTGGATAACTCAGATGTTCACGTCTGCATGCCTGTGTCTGTGTGCAGATGAACCTGTGGCAGACCAGACAGAGTCTTTTTCAGAAATTGCAAGGTGTGGTTGTGGTTTGAATGTTATATCATCTCTTACTTGAGAACTCGGTGAACTTGTGTTCACATGCTTGGAGACGACATGGGTAGCGATGGTTTGTATTTATCCTCTCTTTCCAAGACTGCTGGATTAGGATTATTTTGGGGTGTTCAGACCAGCAGCGCAGCGAAGAGTTCTTTGGTTACTCTGTTGCCCAGGAGATTCAACTTAAAAAACAGAAGAAACAGCCCCCCCCTACCCTTTCCCCTTCAAGATGCCATAAGCAATGTTTATATTTTAATTTGGAAATAATTCAAAAGTCATGCTTTAGCCATCTTGTTCCTGTGATACACCTGAAGGCACCTGTCAGTGAGTACTTCCCTGCTATGTGTGTTCTTCAGTCCTGCTGAAAGACTGTACTGTTGTAGTCACTGTTCTAAGAGGATAAATTGAGAAGGAAAAGGTCAATTTTATTAATTGATACCTAGTTTGTGTTCTTCCAAAACTTAAGGACTCTACATGTTATAAATAAAGCTCTGTTAGTATCAAATTAGTGTTTTGAAATTTAGGGATGTATAGAAACTACAGGTAATAGTGTATACCAGTGTATTTGTAGCTTGCTCATGAATGTGTATTAAAATAAACAGTTTTTCTGTCTTTCTCTTTTTCATACAAAGTAGAGAAAGCATATAAATAAGTATGCAGCTGTATAAATTTTTTTGCTTTAGTACTCATTTTAGCTTTTGTTTCTAGATTTATGCATGCCATCTTTCAAGTGCCTTCAGTGAAGGTGTGTTACCAGTTTGCCCCACTGCCTCTGCCCAAATTGAATCTTAGCTCGACAGCTGATTTGTGGTACTCATTCAGCTGTCACATTCCATTTTACTCTTGAATCCAAAGATAATGAAGACTGTGTTTTGCCACTCTAGACCATGGATGGTATCCTGTTAATTCCAGTAATTTTCTTACTCATTATTAGCAAGAGTGCTTTCTGTAAGAGGTGGTTCTGGTTGTTCTGGATCACCGCCGGAGTTTGCTGGGTCTCTCTTTTCTGTTGGATCAATGCAGTTGCACTCAATTTTCTTTCTCTCTTTGTACCTTCTGACACTATGTAAAGTGAGAAGGTACAAAGAGAGAATATGATTCTTCTGTGCTTGCTTTTTCTTTGTTGCTTTGGTATGCTTGAAGGCAATTTCTGACATGATTAAGATTTTATTAATTCATATTCTCTGCATTCTCTCAGCATGTGAGTGCGTTTGCTTCAATGCCAGTGTTTCATTAGGAGCTTTGAGTTCAGTGCATTGGTTCCTACTTCTGCAATTGCATTATTAATTTCTTAATTTTTAAGTTTGATGCTTGTATCATATCTTTCTAGTCTCAGAACATTTTCATGATATGTACTGTTAAGTAATAAGTTTCTGGGTTGAAACTGAAGTGCTATTTTTAATCATTAAAGGTATAAATGGTTTGAGACTCGGTTCCTTGAGGGAGTGAGTAGAGTGCTGTGGAATCATTAGACCTGTTTTGCTATAAATGGGAGGAAGCAGTGGATAGACTGCTCTCTGTAAAGGCTTCCCAAATTGAAATTAATTTCCTTTCTTGTTCTAGCATATCCCAGTTCGGGTAATCTCTTGAGTGTTATGAAAGCTCTATCTCCCACTTTTACTGCGGGTAGGTGAAAGTTCCGGATGGTGGTCTTAAGTGTGATTTGATTCCTTAGAGCTTGAACTTTTAAGATTGTCTCTTAACTGGAAAATGGAGCTTGGATTCTTGGTAAAATATTTAAAATTTCAGTGATTTCAGCTTTCTGGTAGATTTTTCACTACTTCATGGTAAAACATTTTCTATGTTAGTGCATCTTACACAGCATGTATCCTAACATAGATTAGTATTTGGACTTGAGTATCTTAAAATTTAACTTTGTGCTTGCTGCGTTTGTGTGTACAGTTAGTATGCAGGCAAGTGAGGCTCAGCTGAAAATAATAGCCTAAACAAAGAATAACCTAATTAAATAAACCCCTTAATTGCTAGTCTGGTTCCTTATGCAGCTGCAAGGAACTGTTCGCTCATGTGATCACACTGACAGCCTGCTCTTCCAGTTTCTGAAGCTTTTTGTTAGTATATGTTCATTTGACAGCATTTGAGATCTCAGAGATACTCAGTTTTTTTACATTTTTTGAATTTTGGTCGCAGAGGGAGGCCTGAAGTAGCAGAATTTGTCTGTCTCCATTGCCAGTATTTTGTTTTCACTGCCAGCTGACGGGACAAATGAAGGATCCTAGCTGATCTTGGGACTTGGGACCAGAGGCAAGGCGCTGGAGGAAATGCAGAGAAGGTGATTATAGGAGACTTGGAGGAGTTCAGCTTTTTGCTGAAAGGGCTGGAGATTGAGTAGGGGAACCTGTGCATTACTAATTTCACTGCTGGCAAAACAGCTTTAATGTTACCCCTTGTAAAGCTTTGTTGCATGCTGCTTCATCTTTCCTAGTTTCATTTTCTCTGTCTTGCTTAGCCGGTTTCAGACTGGTTCTGTGGCTTATCTTGAAACTCTGCTTCTGTCCTTCACAGGGGAAGTCGTGTAGTTTTGAAAAGTAGTTACTAAAATTGACTTAAGCACGGTTGTATTTCTCTAAGTCCCCAAGTAAACTCATTTCTGAATAAAGTAAAAAGTACATACACTAATGCTTACTGTGTTCAGAAATGAATATGCAGGCTATTAACATTTTGTTAAATGTTAATATTTTGTAGTTTCAGAGTGTTATGGAAGACAGTCAGGTGCCCATGTATTTTACAGTGCTGTGTGGGGTACAGATGTTTTCAGGAATGGTGGTAGTGACCTCTGCAACCACTTAAATATTAGTTTTAGATCCCAAATTCTGCTTCATCTAATTCTAAGTTCTAGTTATGAGCTTTTAATATAGATATTAGAGTTACATTGATGCATGTTCTGAAGAAGTGAAATAATGAGGAAGAAGTGAGGGTTTTTTTTTGCTAGAGTTAAGTGAGTCTTAAGATTGAATCTTCATATAGACCTCACTTTCCCTGGATTTATATTGACAGGCTAAAAATTATCAAAGCTAAACCTACTTTTAAATGACATGTGATCATGGGCTGGTTAACATTTAATACTAGTTTTCAGTGTTTAGTATCTTTTAGTATGGTCAAAAGTATTTATAAATATTATCACTTATGACCTATGTAGTAAATAAATACTGTATCACAATGAATACTGTACTAATTTATCACTGGTATTATAAGTATTCAATTTTAGTTAATATTTATTAAAAATATATAATTGAAGACAAAATGTTAAGGTGTGATGCAGACAGCCTATTTCACCTGCAGCTTTCTGTTCCTGCCGACAGTGGTCTTGCATTACCTTTTTTCTTGTATTGCCTTTTGTACTTGTCTGATCCCTCAATGCAATGATTAAGATCACTGGCAAGGTAGGAAGTTCATCTAACAGAAGGCAAGTGAGCTTTTGAAGCTTTATTGAGCCAGTCTGGTTTATGGCTGGGTCAGAGAAACATCAGAAGAAGATCAGAGGAGCTTGGAGTGGTGCTGTGTAGCCAGGAGAGGGAGTACATGGCTCTCCCTGTGTCAGTGGTGCTGTCTTGTCAAAATGCACCCATAGGTTTGTATTTCACTTTTTAAATACTGTGCTGTGATGTTCTGTCTTCCTTTCTTAAAAAATAAGCAGTTTTAAATTTTCTTGAGTACATGGTATGTGACATTGAAATACCTGGAGTACAAATCAGATTGTTGTTAATAAGCCTGTTGAACAAATGGGACTTCTGTGGTTGTCTCCTTGTGCAAAAGTAAAACTATCTTTTTTTCATAGTTCAAGTGCTTACTGACAATTTCTGGACCTTAATATTTAAAAATTGGTTCTCTGTTGCAATAGAGGATATTTTGTTTTTTAATCATAGAACGGTTTGGGTTGCAAGGGACCTCAAAGATAATCTAGTTCCAAAACCCTTGCCATGGAAAAGAGATGCCTTCCACTATCGCAGGTTGCTCAAAACCACATCCAACCTGGCCTTGGACACTTCCAGGGGGAGGGAATCCACAAATTCTCTGGGCAACCTGTGCCAGTGTTTCACCACCCTCACAGGGAAGAATTTCTTCTAATATCTAACGTAAACTTGCCATCTGTCAGTTAAAAACCATTCCCCCTTGTCCTGTCACTGTATGCCTTTGTTAAAAAGTCCCTTTCCAGCCCTGTTGTAGCTCCTTTAGGTACTGGCACATGCTATAAGGTCTCCCTGGAGCCTTCTCCAAGCTGAGCAACCCCAACTCTCTCAGTCTGTCTCCACAGCAGAGCTGTTCCAGCCCTTGGATTATCTTCATGGCTTTCTCTGGACTCGCTCCAACAGGTTCCTGTCCTTCATACATTGTGGGCCCCAGAGCTGGGCACAAGGCTCCGGTGGGATCTCAAGAGTGGGGAGATAGGCAGGGGGAATCCCATCCCTTGACCTGCTGCCCATTCTGCTGCTGATGCAGCCCAGGGCACTTTTGGCTCTCTGGGCTGCAGCACATTGTGGGGACATGTTGGCTTCTTGTCAAGCAACACCCCCAAGTCCTTCTTCCCTGGGCTGCTCTCCATCATTTTTCACCCATCCTGTACCTGTGCTTGGGATTGCCCTGACCCAGGTGTAGAACCTTGCACTTGGACTTGTTGAACTCCATGATGTTTGCCCAGGGTCCCACTGGATGGCATCAAGACTGTTTTGATGAGCCAGAATTTGTAGTTTATAGAATCCTGGTTTTATGTTTTGTTGTGGTAGTTCACCTTAACAGAAGCAGATCCTCTGAAGTTTTCTGCTTGTCCATTTCTTATGTACAACTCTGAAGTAAATCGTGGCTGCTATCTTTGAGTTTCTGTCTGTTACCTTGATAAGTGCAACAGAAAAAAGACCCCTCTTGGTACTCCTCAGGTGCTTCTTAAAAGGTGTGAAGAGTAATGTGATTAATGCTGTTACTGAGAAACTGAACAAAATGTGCCATAAAAGTATAAAGCCCACTTTCAGTTTCTCCTGGCTGTGTGCTGGACAGTTTGATGGGTAGAACAAGGTACTGGAAAATCCTTACAAGAAGGAATAGTGTTTGTTTAAGTATTTTAAAGATAAAGACGATGTCAGTAGAATAAATTAGTGCTGTGTTTGTAAGTATCTTAATTTTCCTCAGTCCTCTTCTCTTTATGGCATTACTAGCTCTTTTGCAAGTAAGGTGAGAATAGCAGTGTCATGTATGATATAACAAATACAGTGGGTTATAGAAAGAGAATACTTACCCAGAAATACAGGAAATTATTATGGAAGTTTAGTATTTGAAATTAAATATTTTCATAGTTTCTGGTAATGTTTTCAGAATAAACACTTTTAATATTTCACACTGGTTGGTCACTAAGAGTTTGACAGAGACTTTCCTTTCACTAAGTTGAAGTTTCCACTTTTTCTGTAAGAATATCTGCAAATGAGCCAGTTAAGTATGATCTGCTTTTTTCTTTTCAGAAAGATGAAGGTAGTGATGCTAGTTTGAGTGATAGCCACATATCTCCTCCTGCCAAACGTACCTCAAAACATGCTGATCCTGTGTGCAAAGACAAATCAAAATCACGCAGTACTGGGCAGCGAGAGGAATGGAGCATCTCAACTGGACAGTCCAGGTAATTGGTGCCAAGAGAACTCATACCAATTTTTCCTGTTTTGTTATCCCGCTTGTGCTACTTCTGCAGTCAGCTGCAGCTCAGGAGTGTACTTTTGAAGTGTGTTATTTGCACTCAATTTTCTTCAGTTTAAGACTCGAGGAATGTGGATTGCATCAATCCTCTCATCTCTGTTTCCTTTCTGTGCATATTGGTGCAAAAAATAGAAAGTAATTTTGAGATGCGGTCTGAATTTTAGATTCTTGATGCATCCGAATTTAGTAATGTAATTGGTATTTTTATGTATTCAAGCTGTAAGAAGACATGACATTTTAATTAGGGAATCAGTGTTACTGTCTTTAGGGAATGGGTAATGGTCAAGTTTATTTCCATTGTTTTTTCAGCCTACTAAGTAAATTTTACTGAATGTGGCCTCAGTCCTGCCACATTTTTATGGCTTGAAGCAGAAGTAATGAATTTTATTTTATAACTGATTTAACAGCATTTTACAAAGCGTTCTTGTGTTCATAAGGTTCCTTACATGATTACAAGTAACTATGAGACAGTGTACACAGTGTGCTCCTGATCCATGAACTTTCAGTTAATACTGATTTTTTTGTAGATAGGTGTTTCATATTTATGTACGTATCAAAATCATTCTTGGAATGCTTTGTATATGAGTGACTCTAAATCACTACTGGACTGTTGTCTACTAGGATGAAGTTTGCTTAAAAGCTTTGTAAATCTGAAAATAGACATATTTTTTGTTTATTTTTCTCTTATAAAACACAGTGAATTAAGTCTAGCATATTAATGTGCCATGGTGATTGGGAATGTATTGAAACTCATGCACCTTCTGTTTCTTTTATTTATCAGAGTAGATTTGTACTGTGCCTCCTAGAGATGTTAATATTAAAAAAAAATTAATATGGCCAGCAGAATTTAGATCATTGTGTCAAATGAAATTTGGCCACGGTACTGAAAATCATGTTGTTGCTCATTTAGAACCCACTGCAACATGTCTTTGCATCTGAGATTTTTCATTGTGTCTGCCAACATCCAAAGTGCTGTGCTTAAGAGTGATCTTGAGTCACCAAGAATTTTCCCTCAAGTTTTGTTGCTTCTGTTGGTTTATCTGAGATGTTGGAATGATAGTTACCTTTGGAGAGCTATACCAAGGTTCTGTTCTGAAATTTAAGGGGACAAGGCCATGAAGAAAGATTAGGGAGATCAATAAAAAGGGTGCTTAGACAATTGGGGAGATTCATATAATTGGTATTGAGCAGTTTTGTCCTCACTAAGGTGTTGGGCATGAAGCAGACTCTTCCAAGGCTACGTCTCGCAAAGGTTTTGAAATCATGGATGATCATGGAGCATTTTATAGCCAAAGTTCTATTTTCACTGTGTGCCTTTTGCTTGGCTAAGGAATGTTAATGTTTTTGCATGTCTGATTGTTTCCTAGGTTAACTTCTCAGCCTGGTGCTACACTACCAAATGGACGTAGCTTGTGTAAGTGAATTATAG
Organism: Pardalotus punctatus; assembly: GCA_013400915.1. Classification (NCBI taxonomy): domain Eukaryota; kingdom Metazoa; phylum Chordata; class Aves; order Passeriformes; family Pardalotidae; genus Pardalotus; species Pardalotus punctatus. The sequence continues at coordinate 873,863 of VZTX01031411.1, read as the reverse complement.
CAAACCTTTTTGTATGAACTTTCACATTAAACAGTTTCATGTCAATGATTTTTAGTGGCCTATGTTTTTGATACCTTTACTGATTGCTTTGACCATTTTGACCAGAAAAGTTACTGTTTTGGCTTGGTTTTCTCCTGTCAACATCTTGGATATTCTCTGTGGATATAGGGAGCATTTTTAGATGAAAATCCATTTCTCTTCTCAATTCAGACCTCTTGGCCATGATCTTGATGTTTTCCTTAATTCCCAAATTATTGTTATGAACTAATTTTGGCCTTCCTCTCCCAGTTGGTCTCTTTAATTTACTTACTCTTTGCTCATCTGAAATTTGGCCTTCTATGGTTCTTAACTGTTATTGCTTTAGAGAGACCTGCCTTGTCTGCAGCTCCTGCTACCTTGAACAGTCTTTCTAAAAACTTGTATCTTATGAACTTGCCATTTCATTGCTTATCTCAGCTAAAACCACTTTGTCTTTTGTGTCCCTTTTTCATCAGTTCTGTCTTGTTTATTTCTATGTTGACTCTATGTAAGTGTTATTTCATTAAGCATATTTGGTACTTTATTATTTATTGTGGTGCCTAAGGAGCAATCAGCAGTGGGATCTCTTTGTTTGGCACTGTACAGAGTAGCTGGTATAGATTTGCTTGTGAAGTCAATATGTTGTATCTGACCTTTTGATACTGTATTTGAAAGACTAAGGGTCTTTGATACTGTATTTGAAACTGTGGGCCAAGTGTGCATTTTAGTATTGATATTAACTTAAAAATATTGAATGCTTATTTGAATACCAAATTTTTGTCATAAAATAAGGTTATCATCTAAGGAAACAAGCTTGAATATGCAGAAATAACTTTTGAAATAAATTTGATAGGAATAAAAAATATACAGTTCTGTAGCTAATACTGTGGTTAATAACTTTTGCTTTATTGTCCTTGCTAAGTATTCTCTTATTAATTCTTGTTTGTGAAAATGTTGTTTCCTCCATTTTGAAGTAGTAATACAAATTTCTCTTAGCTCTCAAAAGCCACCCCCTTCGAGGGGAAAAAAAGGGAGATGGGGACCATGCTTGCATAAACGGAGATATAGAAGTCAGAAAAAGTTGTCGGTCCAGGAAAAACAGATTTGAAACTTTGAATCAGAGTTTATTGTTTGATCAGCTAGTAAACAGGTATGTGGGGATACTACAGTTGTATTCACAAAGCACCTTAATGATATTTTTAAAATTAGAACCCCCTGTGTTCCAGTGCCATGTCTGTGTTTTACTGTGGGGATGCACTGAGACAAGCTAGGTTGTGGTTTGAGTTTCAGCTGGGTCTGTGCTGTGACTGCCATGGTATCCATGGTCTAAACACAGAGCAGCTTCCCAGGCTTTCATTGAGGAGTAAGTTACTCTGTGTTTACGCTTGGATAAAACTGTATGTTGGCAGTTACTGCAGAGTGCCTGACGTGCTGTAAATCCACACCCTAGTTCGTTTCTTGGTAACCTGTTTATGTAGTGATACCTTAAATGTCATGTAAATTGGTGATTAGCAGCAGTACTTGGAGGCATTCTAGATTTTGCTTGTATGATTTTGATCATAAAATATCAAAAGTTTGTAGCTTTCTTTTGTTTTTGTTTTTTACCATTTGTTAATAATTCACATAGGGTGGGTGTCATTTTTTGACATTTACTGTGCAGACAAAGTAGGTCAGACAGGGAGGCATGGTCTGGTCTGAGCATAGGAATGGGAGCCAGAAATGCTTTTTTTGAAATATTATTTCTCTATGGCCCTGGGCAGGTCACTTAATATATCCCGATCTTCCCACCTATAAAACAGGTTTTAATAATCACATCTCTGAGAGAGTGCTTTCTCTAGTGGTGGAAAATGATTTAAACATAAACATTTAATTGCCAAGTATGATCTTTATTGTTAAATGTATTCTGTTGGATCTTTTATTAATTTTCTTTTTCAACTTAGAACTACTTGGTATCAGTTTGCAAACTTAAATTGAGTTACATTTATTTTTCTAGTTGCAGTTGCATCTCCCTCTCCTCATCAACAGTAGGAAAAAGTCTACCGTGAAGATTGTGATTTGATAAGATCATGATACTGAAGTCTGTATATGAGCTTATACTGATAAAAGTGTGTCCCATAGTCATTGGAGGTTTTTTAAGAACAGGTTAGACAAATGTCTGTCAGGAATGATTTAGGCATTCTGTAGTTTGCTCTTGCCTGGCAGAGCATGTAGACTTTTCCATGTCCCTTCCAACCCTATTTTCTTTGGTAGCAAACTGCAGCATGATTTTACTTGAAATGGTTCTGTCACACATCACAGATATTTTGGAAGAAATGTTTAAAATTGAGAGGCGCTCTCATAATGAAATCGTGACTTTTCTGACTTACATCACCAGAACTTCCACTGTCTTCTTTCTATGCAGGCTTTCACCCTTTAGATTTACTTTTAAACAGCTTGAAAAAAGGAAATGAAAATTTCTTTCTTCCTAAGAATATTTTACAATATATTAGAATTCCAGTTAAAATTTGCTCTAATCACCATGGAGAGCAGTAACATGGTCTTCAGGACAGGTGGCCAAATAATTGACTTGGCCTGGCTAATACTGTGTTGTTCCCCTCCTTAGCAGTGAAGCATCTTGGCCAGGGTTATTACTTATATACCACCTTTGTTTGGACAGCTGTTTACAAATACTCTAGATAATGAAAATGCTAACTAATTAAATAGTAGATGAGAAATGGTAGTGAGGTCAAATACTGAAGGATGAGATCTAGATGTCACTGATTTAACAAAAAGAAAATCCTTTACCTTCTAGTGTTTTTTGAGGCCACGGTAAGAAACTGTGAAGTTTATGGGGTGGAGGCATTAATGCATTCCCAGTATTATAACTATGTAGGTAAAAAGCTTTATTATATTGCAAATTTAATCTTACCCTCTAATGTCTAAGCAGTTGCAAATTTATATGCTACAATTTATACTGAGCAAAATTCTTAAAAAAAGTTCTAAAAAATACTGCTGTCTATTTTGAGCCCCAGACTTTAATCGTATCATCATTTCTTCTTTTATTTACTTCTGAGTTTATATTATTTCAGTTCTATTATGGTTGATTTTGTAGTTAGTTGATAGCCAACTTAAGATGTTGGATGCTATGACAAAAGTTCTGCATGTTACTGTTCTAAGACTAATTTTTTGTGTCTGTTAACTGTTGCATATATTTTAGTACTGCTGAAGCTGTCCTACAGGAAATGGATAATATTAACATCAGGAGGAACAGGCGATCTGGGGAGGTAGAACGGCTACGGATGTGGACAGATACAGAATTTGTAAGTGCAGAGTGTCTGAGATCTTGGGTAAAAGTCATAGCGAGGCAGAGCATGTTTGTTTTTGCAAACACCATGTGTTTGTCTGTAGCTCTGTCTTAACGGTTTCTGATTTTCTTCAATGGGTAACATTAAAATACTTGATAAACTTTGATATACTAAAATTCAGAGCTAAATTATGGATATACACTAAATTAATTGACTCTTACCCTCTCATGATGTGCTGTGGTGGTTTTCCTTTGGTTTGAAGCACACTCTAGTAGCCTAGAAACAGGGCCAGGGACTGTCATCTGCTTTTTTTCATGGAAACAGCTTGATACTGATGTTACTCTATGTTAGATGGGCTAGGTCCTGTCTGAGAGACTTACTTTAGCACCAATTAAATGAGACTGCTTTTGTAGTCTACTGTGGAGACCTCTGCTGAAAAAACACTTGAGGGCTAGAGATTGTGTGGAACATTATTTGCTGCACTGGGACAAATACTGTGAGTGACGTGGAACAGTACTGATGGGCGTGCATGTGAATTTTATTCCAGGAAAACATGGATATGTATTCTCGAGTGAAAAGAAGGAGGAAATCACTGAGGAGAAATAGCTATGGGATTCAGAACCACCATGAAGTGTCCACAGAAGGGGAAGAAGAAGGTATGGGCTGTAAAAAATTCCAAGGGCTTGTCTGAAATACTTTAAAAAAAAAGTTCTTCACGTAAGATAGCAACATACTGCACTACAAAAAGCAGAACAAAGCCTGGATTCTAAATGTTTGTATACTACATTTCCTTCCTTTTGTTTTTCATAACACTAAGTCATTGGAGCTTTCCTTACATTACCTGTAACAATCCTCTGGTGGAAGCCAGGATGTGATGCATGTAGTCTACAGCTATGTGTGTTCTAACTCACTTGATATTTCTCATGTGCTGGGTGGTAATTACCAGAAAAAAATTGTAATTGTCAGTCCTGCATCCTTCCTTAGGGGAAAGGTATTAATTAAAGTCTGTTTTCTGTCCATTGACATTTTAGAATGCTTGTAGGTGCACAGCTGTATTTGAAATTCCACCTTCCTTTAAAAATTTGAATGAAACTGGTCAGTGGGTTAAAAAATTACTGGCAAAGAAGGGATTGTGGTTAACTTTGATGGCCTGATCAGCATCATACTTGGCCTCCTCAAGAAATCAAACTTAAGCTTCAGGCATTCTTACAGGTTGCAGCATATTGCATCTCAGTTTTTAACTAAAACTTCTGTAAAAGGTATGGTTTGTCCCAGTGAATAAGAATGCAGTCTTAGTTCTGAGATCCGTGGATGGAAATTCTGATCCTGTTAAAAGATGGGCCTAGGTTGTGCCTTTATACACTGTGTTTCTTTGCTTTGTGTAAAAATGATACTGTGAATCATAAAGTTGTACTTATTTTCATGCTGTGTCAAATATTTGATATATTGAGGCTCCTATGGGAAATGAGATGAAAGGCATTATTCTTAATTTTAAGGATAATTATTGAAGGCAGACAATAATGGATAGAAGTGATGTTTGAAGTACTTTACAACTAAAGCTGTTTTGAATGGATTTATTTTTCTTTCTTTTGCCTTTCCAGAACCTTCTGTAAAAAACTAGAAGGAAATTTGACAATGTGCTGCAGATTTATCGCAGTCTTCAAATTTCCAGTGATTGGCAATTACTGTTAATTAATAGATGGGCAGTACAGTAGTTCTCAGTGACCATTAAAATGTTAATTTTTAGGATGAAAGTAGCTCTGACATGAAGTGGAAGGGTTCTGAAAATGTTTTTACCCCCCAACAGAGTCTCAGGAAGAAGATGGAGATATAGAAGTAGAAGAAGCTGAGGGGGAAGAAAATGATCGGCCATATAATCTCAGACAGAGAAAAACTGTTGAAAGATACCAGGCCCCTCCAATAGGTGAGGAACCAGGCAGTGTTTGTGCTGTTCTGCTGTCCTGAATTGCAAGAATATCATGGGTATGGGGAGGGAGAAGTTGGATGGCTGCTCCTCACTTTTGTCACTCACTTTTGTCAGAGTAACAGGGGTGCAGCACTTTGTGATTTCCATCCTGACGTGTTGTGGTTCACCATATGGTTGGGACTGCTGGGACACAGGCTGTCAGTTTGTCAGTGCTGGTGGCATTGCTGCCTCATTGAACTCTGTGCTGGGCTCAGGGTTGGAGGTGAACAGTTTTAGGTCAAAAAATACTTGGCAGAGAGCAGTCTAATAAATTAGGTGCTTATGGAGAGAAAAATAGTTACTGTTATGCCTGCTTCTCTTCTTGAGTGGTAAGCCTAATTCATAACTGTAGATAAATGGCATAGCAGCAGTTATCACATCTTGCGTAGACGAGAAATATAAAATATTTCAGTTGGAAGGAATCTACAGTGATCAACTAGTCCAATTGCCTGACCACTTCAGAGCTGACCAAAAGTGAAAGCATGATGTTCAGGGCTTTGTCCAGATGCCTCTTAGGACAGGTTTGGGGCATTGACCACTTCTTTAGGAAGCCTGTTCCAGTGTTGGACCACCCTCTCAGTAAAGAAATGCTTCTTCCTGTCAAGTTTGAGTTTTCCCTGATGCAGCTTTGAACCATTTCCGCAAATCAGAGAATCACGGAGTGTGATTTCTCTGGTAAGAAAACTGCTGTGATATATTTGTTCAGAAAAATTTCAAGGCATCCCATATTATCAGCTCTGAAGAGCTTTCTGTGTGGAGTTTCGTGTTCTGCAAACAAACTAGAAATGCTAGTGCCCTGGATGAGTTACATTCTGTGCAATGATAGACACAGCTCTGATAATTTGAGGAGGGTGAGGTTGGAATTCCCATGCCTGCATCAAGCCAAGTACACTGATAGTAACAAAGCACAAAGAGATTTGATTCCCTCCTGCCCAATTTTTTCCTTAATTTAAGCTTTTAGAGAAACCAGTGATAACCTTGTTGATGAAGTGATAATCACGCACTTCTGTGTTGGATTTAGATTAGTTTATTATTCTCTTGTAATTGATGTTACAGTGCCAGCTCATCAAAAAAAGAGAGAAAATACGCTATTTGACATTCACAGATCTCCGGCAAGAAGAAGCCATATCAGGTAAACGTCAGTCTGTTGGTGTGTAATTGTTTGCTTTCCTTTAGTACATTCTGGTAGCTTTTGGTTTTCAAACCAATCTTGAGTGAGTTGCACAGTTCATTCATGCATGTGAGTGGGTCTTGAATCGTATTGTAGGTTCAGGCCCTGATCAGCATCCAAACAGGAGTGTCATGGAACTTGGTAATCCCAGTAGAAGCTTTGTGCTAAACAGAAAGGAAACAGGTGTGCTACAAGTACTGGAAAAAATTCTGCACGGCACACTGTAGCTTTTTCTGTAAGGTCATATACGTAATATTTAAATCCCGTGTATCAGTTTAACAAATATCCCCTCTCTGTTCTACAAAACTGAGCAAAACAGGTTAATGTTTTTTGATTTCTTTCAGTTCAAACTTCATCCTAGGATTATCAACAATTTAATAAAATATTTAGCAAGCATAATTTTTGACTCTTATGTTTCGTGTCAAAGAAGTCTGGAATGTACCAAGTTGTCTTGGAAACTGTCGGTAGGCTTTATGTAACAAAACAGATGAGATTACAGCTTAAAGCATTTTTTAAAAAATAAATTTACACAAAGCTTCAAAAAGACAAATCTGTCCATGAACAGAATCCAAGTAAGCGAATACCAGTCATTGCTGAAACTCTTGTCTTATTGCTCAACTTAATGGCATAGTGAACATATGAAAAGTAAATAAAGTAATAGCTGAATTTTACAATTCTAAAGTTTCTTTGTAATACAAGTAAAAGGGGTTTTTTTCCTTGAAGTGCATATGACATTTTTATGGATAATCTCTGGACTTGTACTTCTTATTATCTATGAAGGGTGTGAAAGTTATTATCCCTTCAGTTTTAGGGTGCTCATTACTCAGCCCTCATTTCATCCCTTCTTGTCAGGACGCTGTCATAAAGTCTTCCTAGTTGTGTCATATTCTCTCTGATATATTTTAAAATGCATGTAATTTTTGGTCATTGAACAGTAAAACTTACAGACCTTGTTATCCATTGGCAAAAACCATCTAGTTCAGTGCATTATCATGTTCATACATGAAAGCACTTTTCATAATTCATCATAAATGATGCAGCTCACTGTATTCACTTACAATCCAAGACTTATTACTATTTGACAACTTCTTCATGCAAAAAGTTTTGAACTTTTCAAACTGCTATCAAACTCAACACCTTTTTGTAAGATTTAGTGTACATTCTATAATATTTTTTAAATACTCAGTTTTCTGAAATACTGTCATACTAAAATAAGAAATGGTTCATTCAGATTTTGAATAGTAATTTTACTTGGATTCAGATCAGAAGTATGGGTATTTTGTGAACCTGTTCTGTTCAGAATTAATAACGTCATAAAAAGAGAGGCTATACTTTGTCAAGTATGGATTTTTTTCAAAGAATATTTAAAGGAAAGCACCAAACTGAGTAATGAGATCTTGGTATGCCTGTTATGTTAGAGGTGGCTAAAGTGGTTGGAATCTTTCCTAAGTATGGTTGCAGCTTACTGATTGAATATTCAAGTCACATTGCTGAGGTAACATGGACCACGTATCTTGTGGGGCTCTACTGTTCTAGTAGTGTTCATGTTGAAATCAGGTAATTGCTGTGGCAGTAAGAGCCGTTGTTTCCCCCTCAGATTATTTGGATACTTAATAAAGCTAAAATTTGCATGCATCTCAAACCTGGACAGTTCTGTACTTGCCATTTCAGTTCCACTTTTATAGAAGAACCAAAACATGGCATTCTACTGCAAAAAAGACTGAGTTTTCTGTTTGTTTTGCCACTTCAATAGGAGAAAGAAGCATGCCATCCACAGCAGCGATACAACCTCTTCAGATGAAGAACGTTTTGAAAGAAGAAAATCTAAAAGCATAGCCAGAGCAAGAAATAGGTACCAAAACATCCTTGGTCTTTAGAACGGTTTGATTTTTTTTTTTTATTTATCAAAAAACGAGCAGAACTAGTCTATAATGTTTTATGAGTTCTGCATACTTTTGATTCTGCCTGTAATTACCTGCAGACACAGTTTAGGAGGAGTGTTGGTTATATACTAATATAGAATTTGGAGTCTTATGAGTAGATCATTAATAATATAGATAAAAAGATGGAAATACAAGAATAGCTGTTTTATTCAGTTGGGTTTTATTCAGTTGGGTTAGAACAAACAACTCCTGTTGGTTAAAATAGGTTTTTATTCTTGGTGTAATTTGGTCCCAGTTAATTCACTTGTACTCCCAGCTCTTCCCTCTTCCTCTTGCGTACCAGTTCATGCATTCTACACACCTAATGCAATTTTTTTTACTTTGTCATATATTTAGCAGTAATCAAAAAGTAGATCTATAAAGAATTCTACTTACTGCCACAGATACATAGGTAGGAAAGTTTAGCAGAAAAAGAGTTTCCCTGTCTATTTTCCGTCTCTTCCTGTCTGCCTCATTGTTCCCTTTTCCCTTGCGAGGAATTCAAGTGATGTACCGCTACCAGAAGTGTAGTTCTGAGTGTTACCTGTGTCTTACTGGTACCTTTCTTCCTCCCTTTAATTACATAGTTGGCCTGATGTAGTATCTGTTTAGGGGCTTAAAGGAAGGAAATATTGTTTCTTCTCTGTTTAATCAAAATAATCTGTCCAGCCTAGTTCTTCAGATTGAAATATGTTTATGGAAGCATAAAACTAACTCTGTGTTAAGGAACTTCCAGATACATAATAATAATTACCACACACGCACACCCACACACCCCCCCCCCAAAAAAAAAAAGAGTAGTTTTGTTTAACAATCTGGGAAGGTTATCTCTTTATGTAGTAAAAAGCATTTCATCTCCTGGTTCTTCCTCTCGAAGCAATGAAAACAGAACAGTATTGATTTGGTGTTTGTTTGTTGTTGAACAGGTGCCTGCCTTTAAACTTCAGAGCAGAAGACTTAGCTAGTGGAATCCTTCGAGAACGTGTGAAAGTTGGGGCAAGTTTGGCTGATGTTGACCCGATGATTGTTGATAAATCGGTAGGTTTTGATAATGCTTTCTATCTTCCTTCCCTTAGTTTTGCATAAACAGAATTCGCCACAGCCTCTCATTGAGGTTGAAGTAAATTTTTAAAAAGCTCACTGATCTTTTAAATTATATTTTATTTTTGCCAAAGCTTTTGTCTGTTTATTCCTTTGGATAACAAAGCATTTGCTCTGGGACTTGGGCTGGATGTCTGTGGATGTCCTGGCATCTCTGGCACAGTTAACTTGCAAACCAGATAAACCTCATGTGGGTAGCCAAGAGTTGATTTTCTCAGCTATTTTTTTCACACTTTCAAAATTCAGGGAAATCTTGTTGAACAATGCAGTGTTTTTATTAATTTGTTTTCAAATGTTTTATAAGTAAAGGTGCTTTTGTGGAAAGCTGTTACAATATAAACTTTGTATGCTCTTCTTTTCCCTAAGGTGTGTTTTGATAGTATAGGGGGATTGAGCCATCATATCCTTGCACTTAAGGAAATGGTAGTGTTTCCTCTTCTCTATCCAGAAATATTTGAAAAATTCAAAATTCAGCCACCAAGGTAGGTGCATTTACTCTTGCTGTTGCTTTTTTATTAAGCTCTGAAGAATTGAAAATACATAGGAGATTGATTCTTTCCCTCAGGTGTTTTACAGTTCAAATAGATTTATGTGTTTGCTACCCCGCTTGTCTATCAGAATATGTAATAAGCAGGATGAAGAGTTAAAAAAGCCTAGTGTATTTTTCTTGTGGTAGGAAGGTAAACTTTGTGATTTGGTTAAAGAAGGACTTCTCATGTGCTCTATTTAGTAGTACCTTGCCTTTTTTTCCCATTATGTTATTAAATATTTTACTAGATCAAGCAAAATGCTGATGTTTCTCTCAATAATAATATACTGTGATTTTAATATTTATTGATCAGGCATCGTGGTATGTGATTTAAATGGGTACATGGTATCTAAGTAAACTGAAAATTTGGGGGTGTTTTTGTCACTTAATTAATTCATTCCAAAGAAGTAAAAAACACTGATTAGGGTGTTACCTAAGATCTAATATTTGAAGAGGTGATATTTAATAAATGTAAAAGAACGCTTTGGAAACTTAATATACCTTTGATTTATGTTCTTTACAAATCAAAGTTTTACTGATTTGAAAGCATGAAACAAACTTAGATTTTATGAAGTCATGCTAATACACAAAATAATAATACAAGATCTTAAGTCTTTCTTCTCCAGGCTCCCTGTCTTCATTATAAAATTTGACTTGGAGTTTTTCAGGAGACGTAAAATAAGTTTGTGACTGTGTTGATCCATTTATCTTCAGGGGCTGTTTATTCTATGGTCCTCCTGGAACAGGTAAAACCTTGGTAGCTAGAGCTCTAGCTAATGAATGCAGTCAAGGAGACAAAAAGGTGGCTTTCTTTATGAGGAAAGGAGCAGACTGTCTCAGTAAGTGGGTTGGTGAATCTGAACGTCAGCTTCGACTCCTTTTTGATCAGGTTAGAAGAAACTATTTCTTTTTCATGTGGTTTCTCTGTATGTTGTTTTTTGTGCTGTAGGTAGCCAAAGTTATTTGCAATTGAAACTAAATAATTGTAAATTTTCAGAAATTAAGCAGGAGTTTACCAAATGGCACATTTAGATGAAAAGAATAGAGGAATGCTGACAGTAGTTTTTCTTGTTCTGGAAACTTAGAGAAAGAAGCTTCTTGACTTGTCCATTAATGAAGCATTTTGGGTAAAAATTGAAAAAAAAAATCAGTGAGTTTGTCTTTGACTGGCATGTTCAAGATAAATGCTACAGACAGGAGTGCATGATTGCATTGGTTTTGTGTCTATTTTAGTGTTCTTTTTTGGCTTAGAAGAAATTGGGCAGAACAGACAGAGTCACACAAAGCAGTAAAATGCAGTAGCTCAAAGAGAAGTAGTTGTCAGATAGAGATGTCTGAACAAACAGCTTATGAGCAGATGAGATTGTGTTTTCTGTAACTGAGTGTAAGGTGTGCATTTGTCTTTAACCTGTCCGGCACACAGTAAATCTGGTACACTGGTGCCATCTTGCTTACTCGAAGCAGACTGCACTCTGCTTTGCTTTGTAACACTGCTGGAAATTCAGTTTTCATTTCAGACTTTACACTTCCTAACAAAGATGTCTCATATGTGTTAGTTTAGCATGTTAATGCTTTCTAGTGAAACCACTTTTCAATGCTGAATGATAAATTAGGAATTAACACTAAATTCCATTCTTGTTTTATTTATTGCATACCAGGCATACTTGATGAGACCCTCTATAATCTTTTTTGATGAAATAGATGGCTTGGCTCCAGTTCGTTCTAGCAGACAAGATCAGATTCACAGGTAAAATTTCTTGTATGCTGCCATTATCTTGGTATAGGGTACATTGTCTTGGTAAACTCTTAAGTGTAATTTTACTTGTTTCCCAGGAAAGGTTTTTGCTTTTTCTGAAGCTCACTTACACTAGAAAGGACAGATTGGTTTTTTGGTGTAGAAAGTCATCTTTTCAGTCCTTCAGGCAGACTGTAATTTGCTGGGAATTGAATTGCAATGACAATTACCCTTCAGCCACATTATTAACTGCAAGATTTCCACAGCCATTCCTTGGTTTGCTGTTTTGTGCTGTAAACAGATTGTGTGTTACCAGCCCAATAGAATAACCAGTAGAAAAAACGTTCTTCTAACATGATGAACTGGAATGTTCTATGAATGAACTGAACTCACCTGTGATTTTGATTCTAGATGGTGTACAAACATATCTTGTGTTGCTATTGTGTCATTTTTTAAAATGTTTTTTACAACAGTTTGCTGCTGGCTGAAATTTTTTGTGGCTTCTTAAAGTCTCAGTTTTTGCTGGGGTTCTGTATGGAAACACACTTGTACCTGTCATTCTATAGGTGATGGTATTTATGTGTCCATCTCCCTCCACTCTGCTGAGAGAAACAGTAGAGAAATTTAGGGCCAGCACACCTTGAGGTCAATGGAATATATGAGACTTGAAACTGTTATGCACCTGTTTGCTGCTTCACTTTTTTACATTGAATGTATTAATGTTGCATTTGAAAATGCAAAAGTTCTTGCAGTGTTCCCTATACCTTCTTTTTCTGAAAACTCTCTTTTAGCTCTATAGTGTCTACCCTTCTTGCCCTCATGGATGGACTGGATAATAGAGGTGAAATAGTTGTAATTGGTGCTACAAACAGACTGGATTCTATAGATCCTGCACTCAGGAGACCTGGTCGCTTTGACAGGGAGTTTCTTTTCAACTTGCCTGACAAAAAGGTAAAACCTGGAAATGAGATTTATTAATAAACATCTTTAGTATATTAAACATTTGAATGCCTGGCAGCCAAGCTTATGAAAGAAAAATATTCATTCTTGTTTGTAAGAATGTTTAATTTTAGGAAGACATTTTTAGTACAGACAGATTGTATAAAGTTGTATTGAGCTTCAAATCTTCAGGATATAGCTAAAACTAAACAGAGGTAAATTATTCGCAATAAACTGAATTGCTTATCTAAAAACTGTGGATTTGTAAAATGAACCCTAACTATTTGGGGGCTGGAAACTTAAGGTAAGGGAATCTTGTAGGCTTCTAAGCATGTAAAAAAAAGTAAACGCACAGCCAGACATTATGATGTTGGCAACAGAAACATTTCAGTTCCTTATTCTAAACTTATATAAACCCAGCCATAATACTTCATGAATTTGTACTTAAATTTACTTTGTATATTGATAGATGTATTTGGATTCTATAGAACTTTTAGCTGGAATTGTTTTGGGATTCATGTGTATGTGTTGTGCTACTCAGCGATATGTTATTAATTGGTGACGCCTTTGATTGTAGAACCTCTTAATCATAGGTGCAGTAATTAAAAATGAAATTAATAAACTATGATAATTCCTAATAGAACATGAGTTTTGATCAGTTCATGTATAATAATGTTGATTAAACAGAAATTAAAATGTGAAACTGGTGAAAAAAGTACTGCTTATATATGGAATTAAAGAAGAAGGGAAAAGCTTTGCTCTTGAGAGACTTTCAAGTGCTAAGTTCTATTTTATGTGTCTCAGTTACAGTCAAAAGCAGGTGTAATGTAACTATAGATTCACATGAATAAATAACTTTTTTTTTCTATGACATGGATTTGGCTTGCTAGTTTTTTATCTCTTTCTGTCTCTTTTTTTTTTAAACTCAGGCACGAAAGCACATTTTGCAAATTCACACCAGGGATTGGAACCCCAAATTGTCAGATCCTTTCTTAGGAGAACTGGCTGAAAAATGTGTTGGTGAGTGTTAATGATGTTAGTATCTTTACTATAGAGGCTTTCTTTTTTGTGTAAAACTTTGAAGGTATGTTAAATGTATCAAGGTATTTTCTTATCTTTACGTTGCTACTGTACTTTGAACAGCACTCTTTTTGTAGCAACAAAATATGTTTCAGTCTTACTAAAACATAAAATGAGTAGCTAGTAGTCATTTAAAAATACAACCATGTTTCCTTTCTGTAACATCACTGTCCTTATGTAGGATGCATACCCTCAAAGAGAAGCAAAATGAAGTTGGATTGGAATCTTTAGGTAGACTTCCCATTAAATTAGTATATTACAAAAGAGATAGGGAGAGTGAGTGTTTTTGTCTACTTATTGAGGGAAAACAAAATCGGTACTTCTGTGTGTGGATTTTGTTTTTTGTTTGTGTTTTACTGACTGGCATGCTCCCCTCTGACATAAATCCAACAAACTAACCAGCCTTTCTAAAGATGAATTTTTTTTTCCAGATTGCTAGCACAGAACAGCCTTAAAGTGTAGACTTAGGTAGGGGAAAAATAAAAGCACCACACCATGAATACATTAAACACACCTTTGCTCCCAAAGACCTGCTGTACTGAATGGAGGTTGGTTGTTCAAGATAAGCCTGCTGTTTAATCAGAAATAAACTCAAATATTTTTATACTGAATTTAACAGAGGAAATGACCCTAAAGCACACACCACAATATCTTCTCAACAATTTGTCACGCAAAGATACATCCTCTGTCAGTCATCTGCTTGGACGAGCACTGAAGTTCTCAGAAAAAAGAACAGTCTCAAATATCTGTGCTTTGGAATCCATCATCATGGAATCATAAGAACTTTAAATTGAACATCAGTCCATTCAGTCAGCTACAGTACATCCGAATTATCCTCTTCATCCACAGGGACATCTCTCATCGAAGCAGCATCCCTCCGCTTTTGATGCACAAAGACCTCAGCATCTTCTGGTGAGGAGAAAACATAACTGTCCAGCAAACTCCAGTTTAAGCTTTGCCGGGTATAAGACAGCACGTGACAACCCCATTTCATGTAAATTCTGCTTGATTTATGCAAAAATGTGGTGCTGCTTAGTGGGAGAGAGGGGAATAGGTGGGACAAAAACCACAGATGTTTCTTTAAAAATTCACCATATTTTTTCATTGAGAACACAGTATTTTAAAATTTCAGACAATAGGGAAAGCCATTTGTGCATTTGATTGGAAGACATTCTTTGTGCTCCATAAAGCCTGTCAGTTCTGTGGAAGTCAGCTAACAAAAAGAAATACTCTTCTCTGTTTTTCTTGGCTTTCCTACTCTCCAACTATTGTACACTTGATTGTCTCCAGTCTGTATCTTGGAATTTAAATGTTTCCATACATCCCAGATGAAAATCTTTTGACTATTACAAAGACTTTTCAAAATGGCCGAAGTAAGACTTGTGTATTATCTTCTTCACCTTGAGATTTCTCATCATTTCTGTAAGTGGAATCTGCAGCAGTAATGATTCAAACAGATTTTCCAGATTCTTTGTGGCCATTACCAATGGGATTCACTGGCACACATGCATGTCTGTGATAGAGTTTATACCAGTCTGCTATTCCGTCTTGTGTGCAGGTTTTCTTTAAAAACAAACAACCTTCCCCCCACAAAAAAACAGCAACCCCTCTTCCCCAAGTAAGAGCTGCCTAGACTTGCCAGGCTTTTGGCACAACATGCTTGATACCTCTCTCCAGTTCAGCAGACTTGGCAACACTTAACTCCAAGCTTTTGGATCCTAATGAAGAAAACTGCTGAAATACTCCCAAAGCAAATGACTTTGGGGAAGCAGGTGTATGTGCGACTCCGAACTTCTTAAGATCCAGGGGTGTAATTAGAAGGAAATTGGAAGGAAAAAGCCCCAGGACTTGGAAAAATAGGTTATTTCCTGAGGGTTGATTTTTGTCCCAGGTGTTATGGATTACAACCTTTTAGTGGATTTCTGTGTCTGTGAGAATTAAAGACTCCATTTCTGTGAATGGCCTCATGACTGCAATGTGTGTGAGATGAAGTGAAGCAGCTTGGGGAGAGCACAGCATTGCTCAGAAGACCCCACACTCATGTCTTATTAGTACCTTCAGTAAACACACATAATTACTATGTTTTTTCTCCTTACTGGAGATGGGTCCCAGATACTGTGAACTTTATAAATCCTTTCTTCTTTCTTGTGCTTATTCCCTTGTTCTGAATGGTAGCTTTCTGTAGGTAGAGAGACACACCTACGAGCTCAGTCTTGCAGGAAACAAAACATATTAGCATCTGAAAAAAAGTGAATTCCTCCATCTGGCATCTGCAGATGAATCTTTTTACAATGTAGTGAGGGTTATTTAAATAATGTTAAATGGAGTTGTAAAGAAGCAAACTATCATGCTCAAGATGCTTGTTAAAAATACTCTATCTGTGCTTGTTTATTGCAGGAGCATTTTGTGGCAAAATGATACCATGTTAGATTTTTCTTTCCTATCCTAATGTAATGACCGAGGAGGAAATTTTGGCATTATTGTTCTGTTTTTTGCAATATTTAAAAATAGACATAGTCGTTATTTCTCATTTCTGTCATCGTGCTGAGTTGTTTGCTCACTCTCTTTCCCTGCAGTCATTTTGGGAGTTTTGTAGGGACTTGCACAACATGAATTGGAAGAATTGGTCAAGACTGTTCACCTAAATGCTTCACCCAGTTCAGTTGCACTTCATTGTGGTTTTTAGGGGTGAGTTTTAGGCTGAAGAAATTTTAAAGAGGACGTAATTTCTGCACAGTAGAGATGGAAGAGGATGGTTGGAGAATTTTGGTGATCAAAGTGTGTTCTTTGGAAACCTACATCAGAATCCACTTGTTTGCTGTCCTGCTTTTCGAAAGCTGTACTTCAGAAATGGTCAGCAGAGTGGTGGTGCTGGGTAGAAGAAAATGGGCTATTTGACAGAAATTCTCATTTTGTTCTAAGTTAAGGTGTGCCAGTACTTTGTGCCTGGCAAATTGAACATCTTTTGTGAGGTGCTTCAAAAATGGAAGCAAATGCGCTGAACCCAGAGTTTATACTACTGTGTCAGTTTGGGTAAGAATTAATTCAGGTATTTACTGTTGGCATGATACATTTTATTTTGCTTTGACAATACTTCACTCATGTTTTTCTTCCTCTTAATCAGTGTGCATTTGCTTCTTAGAAATAAAAAGCTCTTTAATGTTTCACAAGGTACAGGATTTTTGCAGTTTTCCTGTCACTGAAATGGATGTACAGTATGCACAAGAGAGCCCCTCAAAAAGAGACACCAATTATTAGTCTTCAAATGTAATTGCTCCTGAGAAATGAGAAGTAGAAATGGAGACTAATTGTGTATCTGATCACCTGAGAATTTAATTTTAAAAATAGGCTACAGGCTATTATTTCCTAATTTTGCAATTCTTTGGAGATGTACAAGCGGTGATTAAAATGACTGTTAGAAAGCGATATTACAGCATTTGTTAATAGGAAAGTTGGGAAGGATATAGCTCCTGAGCTGCTGAAGCTTTTGTCACAAAGATACTAAACTAGTTTCTAAGGTGACAGGCATTCAGGGTGCTGTATATCTCCAGCACATCATTGATTTCAGCTTTGCTTTCATGCTCCCCACACTCATTTTTTGTTTAATCTAGTGTGTTTTTTGGATGAGAAGTGGACCAATCTAAATGGGAGTGTGATACCTGATATCTAAAGAACAAAGCAAAATTTAGAACCCTGGTTTGATTTCTCTGATGCACCTGTAGCTACTGTCTAATAGTTTCACATGGTTGGAATGTGCCTGTGTAGTTTGGATTTCATGTAAAATGAAAGTTTAAAAACCCCCAAACAATATAATTTTAGTGCTGAAAACAATTAGTTGCCTATTGATTAATATAGTAGATATATCTGAACATATTTGAAATGTAATGTGTATTTATTTCAAGGTAACTTGGGCATGTGAATTGCTACATATGTTTTAGGTAACAGTCATTGTGTGGATTCATCAAATTTACACAACTGTCACTACTAACCTTTTTATAAAATGGCAAAGCTGGGCTTAAAAATAGCAGGAATCATCCAATATTTATGGTGGTCTTCCATTTGGGTTTACTTTTGTTTTGTTGTTTTTGTTTTTTTTTTTAGAATTATTTTCACATATATAGAAAAGGTGCAATTTGAAGTGTCATCCAGTTTTTCATCTTTATAGCTGAAAATTAGGTATCTTTTATTATTATTCTCCAGCTGTATATATCTGAAAGAATGGGGATGGAAAAGTGTCTGTCTTCCATATTAATTGCTTCCTTTTTTATTTTTAAACACTGTGTATGGAATCAGCTTTGTTCCTTATTGCTGTATGGATCTTGTAAAAATACACGTGCCAGCAGCACTGAAAACATCAGAGGCTAAAGAGAGAAGCAAGGCAGGCCTCAGTTCTGGGGCTTGGTGCTGCCAAAAGAGCAATCATAGGATCATGGGATGTTTTGCCTTGGAAGGGACCTTAAAGTGCCTCCAGTTCCAACGCCCTGCCATGGGCAGGGACACCTTGCACGAGACCAGGCTGCTCTGAGCCTCCAGCCTGGCCTTGAGCACTTCCAAGGCTGGGACACCCACAGCCTCTCTGGACAACCAGTTCAAGTGCCTTATAGTAAAGAATTTCTTCCTGTTATCCAATCTAAACCTGCCCTCCTTCGTCTTAATACAAAAACAGAGTATTAAAAACGCAAGTGGTGTAAGACTAGGTAGGGAGGAGGAATAATTTTAACTAAAGAATTGATTAATTACCTTCCATAAACACTTCATTACAAACCCATGAACTTTTATATGGCAGTACCTTAGTGCAACACATTTTCCTATGGCTACTCTAATTCTCTAAATGGCTTTTCTCACTGGAATATTGTTTTACAGTTTTTGAAAGGTGGAACTATGATGCCTCAAAATACAGAGGCATATTAATGTCTCTTGCTGAGAGGGATGGAAAAACTTGAAATTTAATTTCTAGCCCTGGGGAAAACCCCCAAACCATTAGTACTGCAGAAGACTCAGAGGTATTAAGTCTCTCTGTATTTCATAATTATCAGATCTATGTTTTTCAGTAATGATGATTAAGCAATTATAGGTAGCCACCTGTAGATACTTACAAAGATGGGCTAAATTAAAATTTTAATACATTTTAATTTCTATTTTTGGTTATATTAATAAAGTTATGAAACTCTTAAAAAGTCTGAAACATTTTTCTTGATGCTAGAAGTTAACATTTTTCCAAGAATCCAGAGTATGCTTTTTTTAACGAGATTTCACCTCTTCCATATTCTACTCATGAAACATTTTCTTTATACTCCTCATTTTCTCAGACTGTAAAAGTTTAAAGCTGGTGATGTTCAGTGTAACAAAATTACTTTGATATTAAAGAATATATTCATGTAGAGTTATTAAAGGAAAAAAGGAGGAGAGGGACTAGCCTGTTAAAATTGCGCACATACTTTAGACAATATTAAGGGAAAAGAGAGAGCAGTAACAGACGTATAACCCAGGACTGAAAACGCACTATGTATCATATGATATAGTGAAAATGTAGGTAATTTTAACCTGCATGTGGAATTAATTTCTTAGTTTATCTTAATAAACCTGTCTAATTTCTTGAGAAACGGCACTGTCACCAGATTATGTCTCGGTACCTTTTGGCAGATGCTTTGTGGACCTTGACAATTATCACTGATTTGTTTTTAGCTGGATGCATGTTTGAGACACGTGTGGCACAGCAGTGCTGTTTCACGGGAGGTGTTTGTGTTTTTGTGTGCACTAGGGTACTGTGGAGCTGACATAAAAGCACTTTGCACTGAGGCTGCCTTGATTGCCCTGAGACGCCGCTATCCCCAGATTTACATGAGCAGTCAGAAGCTCCAGCTGGACGTTTCCTCAGTAGTTCTCAGTGCGCAGGATTTCTACCATGCAATGCAGAACATTGTGCCTGCTTCCCAACGGGCTGTGACCTCCTCAGGCCACGCGCTGTCCCCTGTCATCAGGCCACTCTTGGAACGGACCTTCACCAAACTCCTCGAGGTCCTACACAAAGTGTTCCCTCACGCTGAATTCAGCCAGGGTGACAAAAGTGAAGGTATGTGGTTTAGGGTTTTTTGAAAATGCTGTTTCAGTTTTTCCATTTGCAAGTATTTCAGCTGGCTTTCTTCTCCACCTAGCCTTAAATCTGATGTGAAATTGCATCAGTGGTGTTAGGGTGTAAATACAATTTGCTTTGATGTTGCATAATTATTTTTGCTGATTCGAAGTCGTTGTAGAATTTAATGACCTGACCTATATAGTGCAAGGCCCTATGGATGTGAAGGTCATCCAGAAAAAGAACTCACCAGTGATTTACAATTTAAATACAAGAAATGATGGGGCATAATTAAAGGTCAGAACAAAAAACCAAACCACTGAGGTAATGTTGCTCAGCATATCAGGACCTGAAATTGGTGCTCCTGTCCTGAACATTGGTTAGCTGTCCCCAGTCCTTTGCATGCTGATGGTGCAGAAGCTTTGGGGGGCTCCCAGCTCAGCAGGTGTTTAGCTGAGATACCTGACCCTATGTAATGGTCGTGTGCTGATTCAGAAGAAAGTCCTGAGGCTTCCCTCTCCTTGAAGTGGCCTGGTGCACTCCTGATCCTCCAAGTCAATTCTGTTGGCTTGGCAAGTGGAGAACTATTTGCTATTTTGTCAAGTTAGCTTTTCTTGCAAAATTAGTTAGTAAAATCAACTCAATGAGGGGTCAGTGAATGCCAGAAACCTGCTGCAGTGGAAGCAGTGTGAGTGCACTGAGGAATCAGGGAATCAGAAGGAATTTGACTTAATTTTTAAACTTGCAATGAGTTGATAAGTTCTGGGTTTTTTTACCCAGCTCTTCTGAGATATACTTTAATAGTTCCCCTGCTCATTTCTTGGAAGTTAAATGTTGAACGAGATACCTCGGGTTTGATATCCGTTTATTCTGACGTAGTCAACTGTTCTTATCTGGGATCACTCACTCCCCAACTCCATAAACAGTACTTGGGGTTGTGTGTGTGTTAACTTGAAAACAGCCCAGTCATAAAGCAAATTTGTGACAGCCATGAGTTCCTTCTCATTCCTGTTCCAGAGCACACTTTCAGCCTGCAGCCCAGGCAGCTTAAGCTGATCCTTGTGCTGGCTGCTGCAGATCTCCAGCCCAGCTGTGCATTTTTGCTCTATCCTTTCCACTTGCTTGAGTACATCAGGTCCTTTGTTAAACTGTTTTAGCCAGAAAACTCATCCAAAAATGAGGTATTTATGTGTTTTCTGCTGACTGTGGGGTAGCTGGAGGTTTTAACAAATGTTGGAATTGGCCAGAGATGGGTCCTGGGAGCTTGTGCTGGTGGATAGGGGAAAATGAGCTGGCTTGCAGCTGCAGTCAGATCCTATTGGGCTTCCTTGATTGTAACCAAAGTTATTTAAGATGCTTAAGTCTCTGTATGCTGTTAACCTGTTGGTAGCACCCAATTTAGAGATTGTCATTATTGTTGAAGAATTGGTTTAAGTTCAGAATATTTTCTTTGGTTACATTTTTTACATTCCTATTTCTCATTACATTTCTCATTACTGCTAACAAATTGAGTTTGGAAGCCTTAGTTGATTTAAATACTAGTTTTACTAGATAATTTGCTGCTATGGGTAGTTTTAAATGTTTGTAGGTAATTGATTTTGAAGATGCATGAACTAAGGTTTCTTTTAGCATTTCCTTAGGGTTTTTTCTTACCCCCTTAAATCCAAGAAAATATTGAATAACAAACTTAATCTTTGTTAAAACCAGAAAAACCCACTTTCAGGTACAGTGATGATACGTAAATGTAGACTATACATTAGGGCTTCAAATTCTCTTGCATTCAAAGCCAAGTATATAGCACATGCTTACAGGTGTGCTTACAGTCTGCACATCAAGTTTTCTGCACTTCACTAAAGATTCCTCTTTCTTATAATTCAGTGTAGTTCAGTGAATCAGATGCTCAAGCAGAGGGTGTCACAGACTTGATGCTTGGGATTAAAAGATGGATGGGCTGCCTTTTAAAATATGCTGTATTTTTGAAAGAGAAAGCTGTGTCCAGTGCTTAAGCACAGGACTTACCTATACCTACATTTGGTGTATTGGAAATCCTGTCTGTTTTAGGGACTGCAGTGAGCCCAGAGATAGAAGGCCAGTTGATTTGGCCTCCATCCTTAGCTTTAGCTAAATATCCAGCAGCTTCTGTGCTGTGTTTTCTTGCTGTGGACTAGTTTTTTGCCAGTGCTTGGGGTCTGCAAGCCTTTTTCATCTTTGCTCCCTGAGGAATGATTGTCAGGTGTGTGACTGCATCATAACTTGACAAGGGATGTGACACATCCTCATCCCATGCCAGCAGAATATCATTCCTGCCCAGCCTAGTCTGAATCCAGTTTCTTACATCACACAGGGAACCTTTGTTGTCTCTTAACAATTTTTCCTGGAGTCTTGGGACAATTTTTCCTGTGGCTTAGATGGAGCCTCTGTCCAACACGTAACATTGCCTTGAGGGTGTTTCCTTTGTCCCCTGGTGATCGTCTGATCAATGTGGCAGAACCTACCCGTGCTTTTGCCTCATGCAAATCGGACAAATCGTGCCATGGATTGTGCATTTGAGAATAACACTTGGGTCTCTCTGTATTTCCCACTTCCATTTCACACCAGTCCCTTTTCTAAGTGGCTGTTGGGATGTCTGGTGGTTGTCCTGAGCAGCAGTGTGCTACAGTGACAATAGGCTGCTCTCAGGAATGCTGCCCATCCGTTGCAGAGCATTTTTATTGCTCAGCAGACCTGGCTCTGCAGTGCTCCTGCTGTACAGCTGAGTGGCTGTGGCCATTTTCATCCCGTCACTGCAGACTTCCTTCCCTATGGAAATGAGAGTGAGTGGCCTTGCGCAGGGCAAAAGCAACTCAGCTCCTTTCCTGGGGCAAATAAAGATCTTGCAGCAGTTCTTTGCCACTATCAAATCCCACCAGGTAATTCTGAATCCCACTGCAGTTCTGGGAGCTAGTTTACCTGATTTTCAGCTGTTACCTGGTTGTTTTGTTTTAGTGCCATATTAGTGCTTTTTGCAGTTGTTTGTCCCTGCAGTGTGTCTTGTGAATATAATCAGTCTTTCAGCTTTTTCTTTTTCAATGTCTGTATAGAATGTACTTCAGTTCATTGTGCTACTATATTAGCAAAGGAATTAAAATAGGTAAGGGTATAGTATATGAATATGGACTGCATTGAACTGATTTTGATAAAAAGTGATTTGATATTCTTCAGCAGATTATCAGAGGGTGGAAAACAATTCTTCATAAACATACATTGTCTAGGTAGTCATGCTGAGAATAATTTCGGAAGAAGTGTACCTGTGAGAATTTGGACACTTGGAACAAGTAAATAATTACAAAACTCTATGTTAGTCTGAGAAATTACCAGTTTTATAGTTTCATCCTTGAAAAAACCTCTAGCTGTGAAATAAACCCTAAGGAAACATTTCATAACAAGTTAAACTTCTTTGTATTTGAGAAGTTGCTTAGCTTGATGGTTTAAAAAAAATTGTAATTATGATTAGACTTCTACAGTATTTAATTTGTTTTGGTTTTTGAAGTAATAAGTACTTATTATTCTGAAGTCCGATACTTAAATGGTTTTAACTAATTTCTTCTACATTTGAAGATTTATTATAATTGACACAAAGAAAATTGTAATATCTTGTCTTGTTTGTTGTGCATGTACTTAGAAGTGATAAAGTTCTAATTAATACATCTCTTGGAACAGATGTACCAAGTCTAATATTAGATGATAGTGAAGATGAGAATGCTTCATCAATTTTTGAGACGAGCTGTCACTCAGGATCACCAAAGAAACAGTCATCAGCTGCTATACATAAACCCTACCTTCATTTTACAATGTGAGTATTTCTCTAAATGCATATAACTAGATAGATAAATCCAGGAGATTCTTACATCAGGAGAGCTAGGAAAGTTGTTCTTTTGATTTGGGGTGGCAGTGGCATTTTATAGTGGAAATATGTAAGTGCACAGACAAGAGTTTTTGATGAGGAGGTGTTCTTGGGAAAGGCCACATCCTACATACAGGAATTAGAAATGTTTTTCAATAGGCAAATATAGATTAGAAGTAAGGATGTTAACAGGAACTCTTAATTTTAACAAACTACTTTGATTTGAAAGATTAAGAACTGAGAAGAGATGTATGTAGGAGTATTTTGGAGGGATTGTGTGCTTTGGTCCAAAGTATGGTTGAGCTTCAGTGTACGTGGCTGTTTGGAAACATAATTTATAATGAATGCATTCAAGTGCTTTTTTCGTTGTTTTTCTTGGAAAGTTTCAGGAAAATGGGAATTTAGAAAATATGTTTGAAATTTGGATGAGTGTTTCCTGTATGAATTGGACTGGCTACAGTAATTAACAGTAACTAACCTTTCTTTGTTTTGTGTTAAGAATAGTTTTAGACTATTTTGTGTAATGGTTTCTGCAGAGAGTTTGCTGAAAAAAGAAAATGAAGTTAGAAAAACTGCTCATTAGTGGTACTGTTTAGTAGAGCCATCTTGTGGAAAACTGCTAAAATTTTTGTGCTAAATAATAATGCCAGAACAGAATTTATGTCTATCTAAGCTTAAAAATAAGGATGTAATTTCAAGCAGTTGGGGGGTCATAGTGAAGTTTCGTAATGCGAAATTTAAGCTCTAGTGAGGTTAGGAAGGGGGAAGCCAAACCCAAAACAGCAATATATGTTTGTGTGGATGTGTGTCTAAATAAAAGAATCTCAGGACTGTGTTTATCTTTACAAGGTGTGTAATCCTTCCTTAGTCTATTTTCTGAGCATTTTTGATGGTTATCTTTGTGTGTGATCACCACTGCTAATGGTCAGCAGTGTTCATCGCTGTCCCAAAATGTTTAACATGAAGTAATACCAGCAAGTCTTGTTCTGCTGCCCAAGTTCAGTGATGGGCAGATAGAAGTGCCTTAATGAGTGAAAATGTGAATTAATTAAAAACTTTCTTGTTTCATAATCAGTTTTCCATAAATGGAAAATACTTCTAGTGGAAAAATTTAATGCTTTTTCCTTTGTGTCTCATTTGTAAAAACACCCAAAAGCAAGTAGCAAACACAAAGTACCAAACGCCCTTGTATGGAGCGCTTAGAGTTTCTTCTCAACAACAAAAAAACAAAAAATAAATCTACCCTTTCAGTTTTTCTTTAAAGTCTTCCTTCTGTCCAGAAATGTACAGAATAGAAGTGTACAAATATGCTAAAACACACAATGCATAGTGATTTTATTCAACCCTACTTCAGGTCCTGTTACTTAAATAAGTAAACTGCTGAAATGTTCTGTGATTCTTCGAAATCTTGGGCAGCACTTAAGGGATGAAAGGATTGACCTGGGATTCCTGAGGCTACTGAAGAGATACATTAGTAGTTAGGACTGAACTAGACATGATTAAATTGCTGTCTTTACTGGATGCCTGATAAGTCTCCTTATATGATCAAGGAATTAGTTTTAAATAAACTGGTTATAATGAAAATTGTCATGAATTTAATATATGCATAGCTTCACACAGATGAGTTTGAATTAAATGGTTGTGAAACCAAAGATAAGACAAATCCTGAGTTACTGGCACCTGAGGTAATGTTGAGGGATAGTTGAGTTAGTTGAATCTTTTTAGGCTGTTGTAGGAAGCTATTACCTATTACTGAAAGTCTCATGGATTCTAAAATATCACGTATATATTCATCCATTGATAACATTGGCATGTTAATTGACTCTTGTAACTGTTCTGTTGCAGGTCAGCTTATCACCAGCCAACCTCCTACAGACCGAGATTACTGCTCTCCGGGGAAAGAGGTTCGGGTCAGACTTCGCACCTTGCTCCAGCACTATTGCACACCCTGGAAAAATTCTCCGTACACAGGCTCGACCTGCCAGCTCTTTATTCAGTCAGTGCCAAAACGCCTGAAGAGTCATGTGCACAGGTGCCATTTCAGATTCCCTTGTAATGAGTCAATTATGTCATTCTGGTTGCATCAATATAAAGGCGGCCAGCTGGAATGTAACTTAAAATCCAGGTTTTCGTAGGCTCCTTCTATTTTCCTGTTTAAAATAAAAAGGTCTCTAGGGGGTGATGGAGATCTCTCCAGCGACTTGTGAATGTAATTACATTTTTAACCTGCCCCCTCATCACGTACCTAGTGCTAAGTTAGTTTAATCTAGGTATTCAGTGCCTGGTGTTCATTTTATTCACTTGTGTGTGGATTGGTGTGCTGTGGTTCTAGGTTCACTTGCTCAGTTTTAAATGTTTTACGTTTCAGAAGAGCTTGTGGTGAATATTGCATGGATTGCAAAACAGTTTAATTTTCATCTTGATTGTTCAGTCATAGCAAGTTTTTAAAACATATTTTAAAAACAAAGTAGTTGCTTTGTAGTCTCCCTGGCACATTGACATAAAATAATTGAATGCTGTAGCTGAGAGTCACAAACACTTGTTTAGAAAGTCTTTAGATAATTCTATTCTGCTGGAACATTTGTCTGTAAAATACCACAAACGTGAGTCATTTTCTAATGCGCAAGAACTTTGTTACTCACCACTGACAGTAACAATTAGTTCCTTAGTTTAAATACCACTGTTTCTTTTAATTAGATCTTTCGTGAAGCTCGAAGAACAGTACCAAGTATAGTTTACATGCCTCATATTGGTGATTGGTGGGAAGCTGTCAGTGAAACTGTGAGAGCTACTTTCCTAACTTTGCTGCAAGATATACCATCTTTCTCACCTATATTTCTACTGTCTACCTCTGAGTCCATGTTTAGTGAATTGCCTGAAGAGGTAAGTTTATTGTGGAAGGAGGCATTGTTAGGGAGTTCTGTGCTCTTCTGAATGTTTTAATAATGTAAAATCATTTAGTTTTGTAGTGGTTTTCTAACTTAATTTAAAATATGTCAAACAGAAAATGTAGTAATAAGTGAATGTTAGTAATTTTCCTTAATGAGGGATGTATGTCCATATTACTGATTTTCATAAGCTCCATGTTACTCTGCTGAGAAGACAAAATTGTTCATTTTGTCAATTGTTCTTTTTGACAAATGACTCCATTATAATTAAATGCAGATTTAGTCTAAAGGCCTGACCTTGAGCTTTACATTTTCTGAGGCTCAGGATGGGGGAGGGTTCCTGATTAAAATCCTCAACATTTTCTTTGATTTTTTTTTTTTTTTCTTCTCCTGCCCTGTTACTCTCCTCCTACTGCAGGAGTGGCCATTGTTAGGATCACGGGATACTGCAAGTTTATTTACCATAGAAAATTCAGTGAGAATTCCAAGTATATATTTTCCCTTTGCTGTGAACGCAGCTTTAGGTAGAGTTTATGATCTCCTGTCCTGTGACTGATTTTGAAACATTTGTGACTAGTATTACAATATGGTCATTGTTCTTGTCTTTTTCAGTGGGGGCTCAATTTTCTTATGGCTTTTTTTTTTTTTTTAGGTGAAATGTATTTTCAGAATCCAGTATGAAGAGGTTTTTTATATTCAGAGACCAACTGAAGAAGACAGATTGCGATTTTTCAAAGGCTTAATTCTTGATGAGGCAGCAATGCCCCCACCAAGAAGGAAACAGGCTGGTAAACTAAGTTACAGTAAAAACAATAATAATGTGATCCTAATGTTTTATTTTGTGTTACTTTCCTTTTTCAAAAGGTGTGGGTAATTAACAGTTAGTGTAATTAGCATGTGACAGCATTAATCAGTGCCCAGAATAAACTTCACAGTTACAGTTAACAGCTGTGGAAGATGGAGAGCTGTGGGGTCAAGAATGCAGTGATAGTTCGATCCATGATGCATATTAAATACATATAATAAAATTGGGAGTGACATAATCCCAAGAGCCCCTGTGTTGTTAACGTTTCCATTGTGACTTCTTGTTTTTTTCCCTAGCTCTTCGTGCCCTGGAAGTTCTTCCTCTTGCACTGCCGTGTCCTGCCCGGGAGCTGTCGGAAGCGGAGAAGCAGCGGATGGAGGACCAGGAGGAGAACACCCTGCGGGAGCTGCGCCTGTTTCTCAGGGATGTCACCAAGAGGCTGGCCACAGACAAGCGCTTTAACATCTTCAGCAAACCGGTGGATATTGAAGAGGTCTTGTTTCAGTAATGTGCAAACAATGAAGTTGAAAATAGTAGAAAAAGAATACAAATTGAAAAAAAGAAATGGTTAAGTTAATTAGAAAAATAGGTGTTTGATCCATGATCTTTCCAATCTAAAATGCTGAGTTTTAGCTGGTGATACAGTCACTGCCTCATAGTCCATGATGTAAGGATTTGGAGCATGTTCCATTACCAGTGGCCCTTGGAAAAACCTTGTGTATTCCTGTACATTTTAAAACTGAAACCAGCATTTTAAAATGCCAACACTCCTATCCCTTCCAGTGCTCCTGAAATACTTGAAGCCATAAATATAATTCTTTAATAAAAGCTTTTACAGCATTGTAATCATAAAGATGATAATATTGGGAAAGTGATCTGTGTTCTGTAATGCATTCAGCATTAATAGTATTGTTGCATAATTTCAGCAGTAATACTTGTGGATGCCATTAATCACAGATGGTAGCACATTATAAGGCATTAACTGGTCGATTATGGACTGTACACACCTAACTGATGAGACAGTTCGATCTGCAAATCTATTTTCAGGTGCTGCTGTATGAATGGAATTGTGTTTGGTTTGACTTTGAGATCAGATGCTGGTCCCCTGCAAGCTTTGCAGGCTTGCTAACTGGAAAAAAAAGATCCCTAAATGCTTCTGAAGAGAGAAGCATCTCTTTTGGAAGATACTAAAATATGAATATGGGACATCAGAAGTGCAGCCCTGTAAAAAGCAGATTTGGAGTGTAAATTCCTTGCAGGATGGAACAGGCATCTTTTATGGGCTGATGCAGTTCTCTCTTAATCTGAACTTTCTGTAGTGTTCCATAGCTGACTGGTTTTGAAAGCCTGGGGAGCTGTTTAATGTGGCAACCTACAGTGTGAGCATGGTCTGAGCAGTAACTTGGTTTGATTTTTCTTGTGAAACTGTTTGGGAGGTCCATTATTGTAGGAAACTCTTCATACTTATCATGGAGGTAGTTCCATTCTCTCAAGAATTTGTGGTTTAAACTTACATGAATAAGGGCACACAGAGAAAGAACAAGTAACTGTCCATGTTTTGTAGATGGAGAGAATTGAAATGTGAATTTGTTATTTGAAGACTTGCCAGAACCCTGCTAATATATCACAGCACCAGAAATTAAATGTAATCCTTTTTGTCCTACCTGCTGCATTTAAGAACAGGACTAGCCTTTTCTACAACAGCCTGTCTACTTGACTTCCTTAGAAAATGTGTTAGGTTTGTTCCACTCCTACTTGCATTGCTGCTATGTGATCAGTCCAGGATTTTCCTGACTAAATCAGCAGCAACGACTTCCAGTGAATGTTTTCTGATGCTGTGCTAACTAGAAAAGGAAGCCTGTGGCTTGGCTTTCCAATCCCTGAATCAGATATCATGTTTCCATAAAGGGAGACAAAAAGAGAATTTTTGTCATTTTAATTTGTCAAAATAAATTTCAGTGTCTGTATTTAAGGAATTAGGTGACACATTGCTGTCCACTGAAGTAATGCATTAATGTCAGTTTATGGTGTAATATAAGTCTGCAGGCACTGCATTAAAAAAAAATAAAATTCTTACAGAGCCATTATGGCTTGATCTGAATATG
Organism: Pardalotus punctatus; assembly: GCA_013400915.1. Lineage (NCBI taxonomy): Eukaryota > Metazoa > Chordata > Aves > Passeriformes > Pardalotidae > Pardalotus > Pardalotus punctatus. The sequence continues at coordinate 844,364 of VZTX01031411.1, read as the reverse complement.
TATTTAACTCTTAAGTGCATTGGCAGTGACCATCATATGTGGCTGATTTCAAAAGAAAAATAAAGCAATACTGCTTTAGAGCCTGCCAGTGTTTTTAATTAATTCTAATCTAAATTACACTGAAACATTCAAATGTATTTTTTTCTTTGAAGTAAATAACAAATTCACAGATTTTTTTGGTGAACTTTGTTACAGCAGCTGTGCTGATTCGTTTGACTGTTAAGCCTGGGACCCTTTTGGTATCATTAATTATGTTAAACACTTTTTAGTGTGCCCTGGTGGTTGCTGAATCTCCAGTTACGATCTAGGCTCATAGCAAACTGTGATACAAGGCTTTTTCTTGAGATTGTCCTTCTGTACAGCCAGTCTAACATCTGCAACCAATAAAACCTGACTTTTCTTTGTTTAACAAGTGATTGAAGAAACTATTTAATAGAAGGCATTTAAAAACTGGTAATTTGGCTGTTTAGTTGAATGAGAACTTTACCTACAAAGTGAACAAAATGGAGCTTCCCTAGTTTTCCTAGGGCTTCAAGTTAGGCTGATGGTTTTTTGCCTTTTTAGTACGTGACAGTCATAGTACCATAAGAATCTCTAACTAAATCAGTCTAAAATGAAAAATACATTTACATTAAAGTGTTTTGCCTCAAAAATACTGTTTAATTAATATTGAAAGATAAATTGGTGAGCTCCTGAAGAAAAGCAGCGTTGGAAGTCCTATGTTTTTAGCCTGATAAAACTTCCATTTTTAACATGAATTTGCTTAGCAATAAAAATGTTTAGCTAATGTCTTAGAGCTAAGCATGTGGAATGAATCCAAGTATAAAGATGTGATTGTCAGTGCTCAGTAAGAATGCATATGGTCCTATTTAATTCTGTGTGCTGTTTGTTTATAGGTTTCAGATTACCTTGAGGTTATCAAAGAGCCAATGGACCTATCAACAGTAATAACCAAAATTGATAAACACAACTACTTAACAGCCAAGGATTTTCTAACAGACATTGACCTGATCTGCAGCAATGCATTGGAGTACAATCCAGACAAAGATCCTGGAGGTGAGAACCTACTTCTTTTTGGCCTGTCTAGACCCGAAAGCCTGGTATTCAATGCCGTGTTTTGTTGCTGTTCAGGCATTTAGATAAGCTGCATGCTTTGTGATAATTAGGAAAAGCAAGTGCTTTTAGTATTCTGAGGCATGTGGTGCACTGGGGGACATTAAGAGCAGGAAAACTACAGCATTCAGAGCAGTTTTCTAATAAATTATATTTTGTGGTTCCTTTTCAAATTTGATAGCTCCTTTTCAGTGAGTAGACTCTGTATATGCAACAAAACCCCTCTGTAATTTGGAGAGCTCTGTAGAAAATCCTGCACACAATCTGGCAGTGGCCTGCTGTTGTTCCATGTTAGCTTAGAACATGAAATTCATACACTGAAATGAAAATCTATGTATTTGGGGACAGAAATAAAACAGGAGAAATCACCAGGCAAAGAAATCAGTTGCAGCTGATTAGGAGAGATTATAGAGTATTGTCTTGACAAAGTGTGATGGGATGCTTTCAATTAAAAAGGAATTTGTAGACTGAAAAGCATGTAAAAGCTGTTCACGCTCCAAACTAAGGAAGGAATATCTTGTATGCTTTTTGCTAGGGCTGCCTTACAGTGCACAGTGCCAAAAGAAAGCCTTACAGCTGGCAGCTTCGAGAGTCACCAATAAAACAACAAAGCACCCTTTTAATACAGAGTTGTATTCAATATATGTGATACTTGGGGCTCTGGGTCCATCTACAAATGTAGTCCAATGTGTTAAAAAATTTTTCATGAAATCTTGTGAAATTGTTTACCAGGTTAAAGCCTGATTTTTCTGTATTTTTTTTCTCAATTTTTTTATTTTCTGAGGCATTTGCAAGTGTCTCATGTGTGGACTAGATACAGTATAGTCTTGTCAGACTTGTTTCACATTGCCTTTTGAGCCCAGTGTTGGTTCATATTTGTAGATTAACTTTTTCTTCAGTTTATGATGCATTATTTTCCTTCAACTAAAAAAAAAAATAATTTTGTGTTCCTGATAGCGCACTTTTGAAGACTTCTAATGCGTAATTGATGTGAACTAATGAAAGCCGTTGATGGGCACTTGGCATTCTGAGTGTGTCTGAAGAGCACCTGTTTAGGGATATTTTGATTTTCCTTGCTGTCAGAACTGAGCTGGGAGAAATTGATCTGGCTCTTTCTAGGCTCAGTTTTGGATAGGAGTTAATGAAAAATTGTTCTGTCCTCTGCTGTTAACAGCAGAGCATGTATTGCTTTTCTGACATGCAGGATTTCTTGGGCTGTTGTTGAACACACCTGAAACAGCACATTATGGCTGTTCGGAGGAAGCATTTCATGCATTGAAGTGCGTTCATTAACTGAGTATTAACCTGTAAATGTTCACATTCTTTAAATCTGGGCATATATGTTTGCCTTTGCTTCATGCTTGAATTTGCAGAGCACTCACACTGTACCTGCTTCTATCCTGTTGTTAAGTTGGAAGAGCAATGGGGGAACCAGACTAGCTTATTTTATCTGCAGTCTGGATATCAAAACATGGCTGCTTTGGGGTTTTTTTTCCTGGTGCTTTGCTATAAAATTTCAGATAGGTTCTGTAGTAAGACAGGTTGGAGTTTTTTCCCTCCATTTTTTGACTGGGAAATGTTCTTGAAGGAAACATGACCATTGTGTGTTGGACATGAGTGTTTGCTTCTTTGAAGCACTGTCTGGGGGAAAGTCTTGTCCAGCACAGGATTAGAGGAAGGTAGTGGTTCAATCAAACACCCCAATTTGATTCCACTTTTTCTTTTTTCTCCCCTCCCCTCCCCTCCCTCCCCTTCCCCTCTTTGCAAGGGCTTCTTGAACTTTGTTATCTGACCAAAACTTTGAAGTTTAATATCTCAAAATTCCATCTGGAACAAATGCACTGAGTCTTTTTTGGTGATCATAAAACATAATGCTTCAGAAGTATGTGGGGAAAAGCTTCCGACTTTGGGTAGATTTAGTGGGCAGTAGTTTTCCCCAGGAAACAGGCTGGGCTCTTTTGAGCTGGGTACTGGATAGTCTCTTTCACTCCGCAGTTTTCCCAGCTGTAAAATTTGCTGTTCCTAGAATACAAATATTGCAAAATAAATATTTGGTGATATTCTTAATTGTTGTCTTTAAAGATTATTAAAACATTAAATCTACTAGTTGTATAGTATGTTTTAGACATTAATGTTGATGGTTACTGTTGAAGTACCTCCATCAGCTGGAAAAAATAATTCAGTATGGATGGAGTGACAAATTAAATATGTTTGTACTGAAGTCAAGCAATGAGTGTTGTAGGTTTCATTGAAAAGCAACATTCTAGATGTCAATTTTCTCCACATACAGGCTTACTTATTAAGTTATGATTACTTTTCAAATTTCAACAGTGGAATTATTTCTTTTGTGTGTTTCAAAGGTAGGGGAACTGGTCTGTTTTTTTGTGAGTTGCATTTAGGCTTCCAGCATGGGCAATTTGTCCTGTTCCCCAAATAGGCCTGAAAATGTAGCATACTCAAGGCTTGTTTCTTGCCAGTTTTTTTTAAACTGATTAAAATGAGAAACAGCTATTCAATGTAAGGAATAAAATAATGTGTTTTAGCACAGTTTTGATCAGTTGTTAAATAATAATTAAGCAATAATTTCAGGTTAAAGAAAAAAACAACAGGGAAGGAACATAAGTGAGCCAGGTCAACCTTACAGATGCAAATGCAGTGTGATTTTGCAGGCAGTATAACTGTGTGAATGTTCCTGGAGCCCAGTGGGTGAATTAATTCCTGGACAAGTCTCTTGTTGCTTTGAGACTCTTTGCTTGCATTCCATTATAATGTGTAGATCTGCCTGTGGAAACTGGCTACACCTGATGGCAAGTTGATTTAGGTGTGTTCATCATTCAGTATTTGCATTTGTTTATAGATGCCACCATGGATTAAAGTAACAATTTATACTTCTGAAAACTCCTTCAAAATCTCTTCAATAGCTGGGTTGTGATTTTTTGAGTGTGCTGTGGTGTTGATTCATGTGCATTTTCATATATCTGTAATTTTTCCCAGTTACTTCTCTTTGTATCAGTGTTGTAATATACAATACAAACCAACATAGAAATGCTAAGGAATTTATAAAATGTATAAATTGTGTGCTGTCCTGTTTTCTAGATAAAATAATTAGACATAGAGCATGTACTTTGAAGGACACTGCTCATGCTATCATTGCTGCTGAACTGGATCCAGAATTTAATAAGATGTGTGAAGAAATCAAGGAAGCAAGAAGAAAAAGAGGTATGTTTAACTTCAGTTATCATAACACAGCATATATAGAGGCCCTCTATAGACAGATAAGGGATGGCCTCATGTTCACAAGCCCTTATGGGGGACTTCAACCACCCCAGTCTATACTGAAGGGACAACACAGCAGGGCAGAAGCAATTCAGGAGGTTTCTAGAATGTTATAGAGGAGCCACCTTCTCCAAGTTGTAGAGGAGCCACCAAGGAGAGGTGCTGTGCTGGACCTTGTTCTCACCAGCCAGGAGGGGCTGGTGGGGAGTGCGAAGCTCAAGGGCAGCTGGGCTGCAGTGACCGTGAAGTGGTGGGGTTTGAGATGCTTAGGGCAGCAAGGAGAGTGCCCAGCAAAGCTCCAGTAGCGTGTTCATGGATCTGCTTGGTAGAGTCTCGTGGGATAAAGCCCTGGAGGGAAGGGGCCCAGGAAAGCTGGTTAGAACTCAAGGATTGCCTCCTCCAAACTCAGGAGTGATGTTTCCCAACAAAGAGGAAGTTGGGCAAACACATCAGGAGGCCTGTGTTCATGAACTGGACAAATTTAAACACGGAATGAGGGCCTGCAGAGAGTGGAAACAGAGCAACGTAGTATGGGAGGAATACTGAGAAACTGAGCAGCCAGGGATCAGGTTAGGAAAGCTAAAGAGAGAGAGAATTCAACCTGGCCAGTGACAAGGGCAACAAGAAAAGCTTCTGTAGATAGATGGGATAGAATTTACAGATCTCCATATAAAAAATTAAATTTAAGATGAAATACAGAATGCCTGTCAGATTTGGACAGTGCAGATTAAAGGGTGACTGAGCTTGAAATTTTTCTACCTTTTCCTATTGTGTGAGCTTGTCTGATAAGACACCATCATTCTTTCCAGAAGAAGAATGCATTGCCTACTATTACAGGCAATATTGTAGACCTGGTGAACAGGTAAATGCTAGGGTTGCTGTACTTAATTCTCGCAATTCCTTACATTGATGTGGATGTGCTGGAACCAGAGCTGTGTTCTGAAAGTGCCTGTAATACAATATAATAAGAATTGTCATAAGGGAGAATGACATTTAAACCACTGGATTTTCAGTTCACCCTGGCATGTGTACAAGTGTAGTTTTGGGGATAATATATTGATCTTTTTGATTAAGAACCAACCCTTTTATCAACATCGAAGGGAGCAATGTGTTGACAATCTAACAGCCCAGAATTAGGAAATATAGCCCTGTACTGAATTAATACAGTTGTTTTCAACTTGTAGTCCATAGATGTCTGTACAGCTGCTGAAGTGACCAGGGAAAGTTATCAAAAGTCCAAACATATTCCCAGAGTGGAAACAGTGCTGTTTACATGAAAAGAGTCTACCTCCGTGGAAAAGTTTTAAAGTTTTGAAAGTTGAAAAAGGTTGAAAATCACTGAACTATAACATTAGAACAAAATTGCATGCTGATTTAGGGATTATGGATTTCAATAATTCCAGCTTTACCTTGGCAAGTTGTTTCCTGCTTTGCCTCCCGCTTTGGTATAAAGCTCCATTATTTGATTTCTGGGTTGAATTGGCTGGTCTTACCTTTCAGCTGCTGATTCTTGAAATACTTCTTTTGGTAGATTGAAGAACCTTTATTAATAAATTTCTTTGAACTATGGAAGTATCTATAGGCTTTCTCTTCAGGTTAAAATGGATACAATTCTTTTTATTTTCCTATTCAGTCATGCATGTTTTTGTCTAATTTTGTGCAAGTTTTCAATGTGCGTCTTGAACTGTGGATAAATGAACCAATTGTAATTCCCTGTGGTTGTAAAACAGAGCTAATATAATGCCTTCATTTCTCCTCTATACTTTTCTATTAGAACTATGAGAATATTCACAATTCTGGCCGCAGTGTCATGCTGTGAGCTGTGCTCAGTTAATTATCCAAGTCCCCATGACTGTTAAAGGTTATTGCTTCCGAGGTTAAAATAAGTGTTTGTAAGAGCTTTTTGTTACAGAGAATGACTCTATGGCTTGTAGTCCTTTCTTGCAAGTTTGCAAGAACTGGAATGCTGCCCTCCTTTGTGTGGCACTGGCCCAGTAATAGATATTTCTGAGGATAAAACCTACAGACTCTGTTGAAAGAAGGGCAGTGTCTTAAGCCATAATTAAGGCTGATGGTATCATGCAATGAACTTGTTAAATCAGGAAAAGCAGGTACCATTGGTATGAGATGCTGGTTTGTGGGCCTTCAGGTACAGGCACGTGATGAGCAGTGCTGGTTGTTTGTGGGAGAAAACAGCTCACAGACAGGAATGGGCAGATTCAGATGGATTTAGTATGCTGCCCTGGAAACTGTGACAGTGTCACAGGTACCTGCAGGTGGCACTTGAAGATGCCTCTTGGCCGCACTTTGCGGTTTCAGTGACAACTGAGCTCTGCACTTGGTCCAGCTGTAGAATGTGCAAGGCTGAGATCACGGACTGGGTTAGCAAGGAATGCTCACCAAAGCAAATCCAAAATGGAATGCATGGAACAAGTGTGTTACATCTTCTGTTTATGAACAGAGGAAAATATATGAAGCTCTTGAGGTCTGAGGAAAGCTCATGCTGTAAGGCAAGCACAAGGGATTGTCCTGTCCGTGGATCAGGAGTTGTGTCAAAGATTGTGATGGTGCAGAACACATGGATAATAACAGTTCAGAAATGAAATTTTGGTACTGGTCATTGTAATGGATGGAAGGGACGTGAATGCTGATGAGCTCTGCCATTATTCACATTTTGCTTTTAAGAATATTCTCAACAGGACAGCAGATCAGGACAATCAGTGCATCTGCTGGTCTAGTCTTTGACATGTACCCTGTCTCACAGCAAAAGCTCCATATCCATCTTCTTGATGATTTTGTTAGCAAGGTATTTAGCAATCTGACATAGTTGTAGAATGGAACATATTTTCTATGTTGCTTTTTTTCCCACAACTTTTGTGGGTTTTTGTGTTTTTGCTTTTTTTTCTTTCCTCCTTTTTTTTGGTTTTTTTTTGTGGTTTTCTTTTGTTTTTGTTTTTTGTTTGGTGGTTTTTTTGTGTTGTTGTGTTTGTTTTGGTTTTGTATTTTTTTTCTTCCTACAGATCTGCTGATTTTACTTAGTACTGTGACTGGTGACCAGTCTCGAAAGTACTACAGTGTAACAGAAAGATAAATTGTACAATAAAACCAGTATGTGGGAGTCAAACTAGAATTTCTTGTTCTGTATTACTGAAATGAGGTGCTGTTGTTGAAAGATGTTAAACCTAAGGACAGCAAGTTTTAAGTTGGTAAATTAAGAACTATATATCGTAAATTATTGAAATTTGCAACTTCTTGTGGATACCGGCAAATAAAAAGTTAGAAGTGATAGTTGTTTTGAGTAATGAAATATGTTTGATGTGCAGTTTAAAATATTTACAATAGTGCCTAAAAACCTACTCTGTAATTACTAATTGTGAGATGAGAGTTCCTGTGTGAATCTTAATTTCTGCATCCATTGGTTTTGGAGCTTCTTGTCAGCTCTTGATCAGTTAGTTTCAGTTTCTATTGAAGACATGATGTGACATTTTGAAGTCCATTTTAATGGATGGATAGGAAATTGTAGTGCACAAATATGAAACTTCAGAGATTCATTTATGTCTTTCATATTGGTTAAGCACATTTTAAAGTTTGCCTTTTTAGAATTTAATTAAAAAACCTGTGAATCAGTGGAAGCTATGAGATGAAGTTATATTACAGAAAGCAAACCATACTTTTTGTTAAAAGTAGAATTGCATTTTCTTAATTTAAGAGCTCATATTGACTCTGAAATGGATCCGTTTTACATAACATAGATCACAGTGACAATACAAGGTTCTTATTCAGATAGTCTTTTTGATATGGCATACAATGCCATTATGAATTGCCACTTATTTTAAATCATCTGTTTAAGGAAAGAATTGAAATGGTCAGTAAGAATTCACTTGTAGAGGAAATATGGATAGAAGAGTCAATCTTTGAGGACCCAAGTGAGAGAAACAGTGACATTTTTCTAATCCAGAGCTGACAGTTTAAGACCATACAACCAATAAGTTGTTTTTGTCAGCAGAAACCAAATATTCTTGATTCAAATCTTCGTTTTGAATGTCCAGCTAACTATTAATGGATGTATTCCTATTGCAGTATGGTGTTCCAAGTTTCTTCTTTGATTCAGTAGTTTCCTGCAGCTTGGTTTATTTAAATAGGTATGGTTGTCTTTTGCATGCAGGCTTATCAGTACCAGCAGAACAGGTAAATCCGCATGGTTCCACTGTACGGAAAACGGAAGCCAGAGTTGAAGAGGCATTTCGGAACAAACAAAAACCCACCATGGCTGTGTGGCCCAACTCTGCAAATAAATGTGCTTGTAAGTACCTTGGGTGAAAATTGCACAAAACTGGAGGTCCTTTCAATGGCAGACATTTGCAATGTGTCTCTACTGCTGCTTACTGATTATTTCCAGGCGTAATTTTAGGCGTTAAACACATGGAACTAAGAAATACTCCTTTTATGAGTGCATAAAATCTCTGCCCCAGAAGTTGTAAAAAAGCAGGATTTCTGGTTTTGTGATAAAGAATAACTGTTTTTCTAATGCAATATGAGGATTTTGCATTTTTCATTGTAAAAGACTATTTTCAGTATAAGACAGCTTAGATCCAATGAGAAGAACACTTCTGATGGTTTGATGAATTTTCAGATTTGTTTTCTCTGTGTGTATTAGCTGGTAAATACCTCTCTGCACTGTTTAATACTCTCTCACATGCACTACATTCAATTCCTGCCTTCAATACATTTAGTGCCATGCTGAAAGCTAGAAAAGAGATTGCAAATTTAACTGTATTTTCCTTTATGGCAATGGTTTTCAATAGTAACCATTACTGGAGGATGTTAAGATGCCCTTCATGGAGCCTACTGGATTAATCCAGTCAAGTGATCAAAATTTCTAGGATTGTGAGGTGTGATTGGGTAGTCAGAGGCACTGCTAATTATTTTCAAGATCTAAGTTGATTTGAACAAGTAAATACATAGCAGATATTTTCCCTATAAAGAAAATAAATACTCTTAGAGAAAGTGAGTCTGAGGGATGTACTGATAGTTGTGCCTGGCTTTCCTGCTGAAGATGTGGAGTCCATTATTATTATATTATTAGTAGCATTATCAATTATTGCTGGTTGATGGAAAGCGGATAGATTGAAGCAGACAAATTTTCATTTTGGTCTTTGTGCTCTCCTTCATGGTGCTTTTCCTTGATGAGAAATCGTTTTCTAGGCATGGTGATAACTGCCCAGAGATGAACGTTGTTTATATATGAATGATAGTGTTGATGTCAAATGGTTTAATTAATTAGAGGTGTATGATTTTATTTCCCGAAGCTGTAATTTCTTCCGTTAAAGGAATTAAAGTCAATCGTACGGAATTATGGTTCGAATAAATTGTTATATAATAAATTGATGATGTGGATCCAAGCTGTTCTTTATTCATTTGGCAGCTCATGTAAAAACAGAGAATGGATGGAAGGGATTCCCAATTTATTTTTTTAAATTTCCTGTGAAGTCCAGGATGGAGATTCTCCCTCTGGCTGATCCACAGAGCACTTTGCTGGCTGTGCATGCTGAGCAGCAGACGGTGGGGTTTACAGCCCTCCAAGCTGGACATCCCTTGGGAAGGGGGAGAGCAGCCATTGCTGGTGACTTGGATCCAAAGCAGCTCCGGTACCTCGCTCGCTTCCCCTCTGTTGTGGAGGCAGCAGCTCTTGTTTGAAAACTTGAGACATCAGCTGTCAGAAATTGCCAAGGACTCTGTGCAAACAACAAAGTTACTGTTAAGGCACTGATCCTGGTGGTATTTTTGTGATCTAACTTGGAAGGCAAGAAAATTTGAGGCTTAGTGGTGTTTGGGACTATGATCAAATGCAAATCTGCCTTTAAAGGGTGAGTCTGGGAAAGGTAACTGGTCCAGGAGGGATGTGATGCATCTGGTAATCAAGAGAGAGATTGATGAGCAATCAGAAATCTGCAGAAGGGATTCAAGTAGTGCATGGACACTCTTGAAGATTGATGTGGTCAGTTCAGCCGAGGCTGGAAATGAGGAAAAGAAACGGGCTTAAAAGGGTACTTGGAGGATAAGCTAGAGAGGGGTGAGAGTAGAGCTGAGCAGATTGCAGGGAGCTCAAATAGCAGCAAATGAAACCGTGCATTGTGATTGTTTAAATGGAAGAAGTAAGTTTAGAGAAGGGATTTCTGAAGAGGGATTATTTTAGAGGGAGAGTGGAATTTTTTTTATGGTCGTGGAATTTTTTTTATGGTCAAGGAATTTTTTTTTTTAGAAGTCTATAGTCTATAATGCATTGCACCAGAGTTACAAGAAAAAAATTTAAATTCTTTTAATTAAACAGGATAAAACTGTACTTTTCAATTAATAATTCTGAGAATATTGCATGTTTTCTGCTGTTTGAACTTGAATTAACTTTTTCCCTTAGAGGAATCTAAGGAAAAAATCACCAATCATAACATTATTTTTTTTGGTAAGTTATTACTATTTTTAGGAGCTTTGTTTTACAGTATTCAAGAAAATAGGTGCAAAAAGGCTAATTCAGATGGCAAACCTGGGAACTCCAAAAGAAATTATTGTCAAGTATCTTCTCTGAAAACAGAGTGGACTGCAGACAGTGCAGCAGCCTTGCCAGATTTAGGGTCCTGCTCAGGGCTAGTACAGTATAGAGGGAGAGCTGGATTATTATGTGTTGGTTTGTTTTCTGTGGTTATATATTTTATGTAAAACCTCATTTAATTTTTTAGTTACCTATTATTTTGTGATTTATTAAATTTTTCTAATGTATTTTAAGTATTTTGCTAATTTGACAAGACCAGATGGGCTGGTGGAGATGTGGCATATAAGTAGTTTTTCTGTCTGAAGGCATGGCGATACGTGTTCCTGTGTTACATTTCATCTTCAACTTCCATTTCCCTTGTGGAAGGTACAGCTGTGTGGATTGTGTCTCACAGTACAGATGAGTTTCAAAAGTATTGCATTATAGGAGTTGCTGAAGATCTGTTTGGGGAAGTTCTGCCACAATTTAAAATATTTCCATTATCGACTGTGTATGTTGAGAAAAGGGCAAGTATTCTGCTGGGAACTGGGAATGGGACATATGTCAGAAGTCTGATATAAGCAGTTTTATGATTATAGAATCACAAAATTACAGTGGTTGGAAGGAACTTCTGGAGATCTTCTAGTCTAGCTCCCTTCAGCGCTGGTTGCTCACGGCTTTGTCCAATTGTGTTTTGAACATCTCCAAGAATGGAGGCTCCGTGTCAGGCTTGGGGAACCTCTTGTAGTGCTTGGCCACAAAACAATAACTTCTTTTTTTAGTTTTGAGTGTCTTGTATTTCAGTCTGTGCCCATTGCCTCTTCTCACTGGGCGCTGCTGAGAAGAGTCTCGTTTTGCATATGGACCTGTGTGGAAAAGGAAACTAGCAGCAGTGTGCAGTTTGGTGTGTTTGCTAAATTAAATTGTTTATATAGATGTTAGCTCAGAAAGCATTAGCATCTCCTTAATCACTGGGATCCTATATGATAAAACTGTATCCACCTGCTCCGTTTTGCCAGTAGATGGGGCATGTTACATACTGTTTTGTCTTGCACTTGCTTCCTTTAGTGTTACGTATAAATAAACTCTGCAGGGAACATTTGGCTTTTCATTCTTATCTTTTTTTTGCAGCATTTAATGATAATATATTTTAGTGATAGACTGCAGATTTTATGTTTTCTTCATAGAGAAGACGTCTTTTATGCCATATGATAAATAGCATAGCTGTGAAAATGGCATTTGGAGCAACTAAAGAAAATTTAAATCCTTTGTGTTATGCAAACTATTAAAAACATAAGTTTTATATAAAAGTCATTTTATGAAATATGAAGTAAACACATTTCTAACTTTTCCCAATAATTTAAGTGATTAGTGGTCTCTGTAGAAAGAATTGTAGGGAGACCAAGCAAGGATCTAAAGAACTGTTGCACAAAATGTAGTTTTTAAAAAAATAATGATTTCTGCACCTTTTTGTATTGGATTTTTCTGGTTGATTGGTTTTTGGTTAGCTTTTTTTCCCCTTAAATGGTGATTTTTGCTGTGCAATGAAACATTTTGTTACTGCTTTACCATGGAAAGGCTTTTGTTTTGTCTGGAGTACTTTTTAGAAAGATTTTTAGAAAGAAAAGCTCTTTCATTTACAGTCTTTCTCAGAAACCATTTTATTCTCAGTCTTTGTCCGATTTTCATCTGTTTAGTGTCTCTTCTTTGACCTCTTTGTTACAGTGGTGTCAGTGATTGCTGTACTTTAGGCTTCTGTGACTGCAGCAGTGCCTTATCAAAGGACATGGCAGACCAGATGCCGTCTGGTTTTTATTATTTGAACTATTTTCTCTCTTTTGGTCTGGTTCTGAGTTTGGATTCAGAAATTGGATATTGGCAAATTAACAACCATCCAGATGCTAACATGAAATTCCTAGTAGCTGCTGTTTTGTCACTTACCCTGCATTTGCTACTGTTTTATTTTCTCCGCCTGCTTTCCAGATTTGACTTGGATTAATTCTCACTTAAGATAGAGGCAAGTACTGATAAACACCATTAAAAAAAGATTTTCTGGAATGTGAGGATATCTTTACTCAGAGCTGGGACAACTGTCTCTTTTTGTTTCCTTGTCATTTTGTTCTGGGTAGCGTAGGAGTTGGCATTCTGGGTGGGAGTAGTTTGATCTCTTGTATCTGATGCTGCCTTCAACAAGATGCTTCAAAAGAAAGTTGCAGACATTTGAGAAATAATTTTTTTTCATGCCTGATTTTGAAGGAAATACCAGCGTAGCTGATCATTCCAAATTGGTTAACAGTTCTTTTAAATCCCATAGGCTTTTTAATTCTTCTAATATAAAATGCAATTTAGTGAATTTGTGGGAGTTCTAATAAATCTTGACTGCCTGTACTTTTTTGGGATCCCATCAAACTTTTGAACTTGGTGATATCTAGTGACAAAGAAATTTTCTTTCATCACTGTTAAATACCTGCCCATTGAATTAATCAAGTGTCTTTTTTCTCTGACAGAGAGCTAAGTGGGTTGTACAATTTACCTGATCAGTGACTTTTCTATATTCTCTTGTTCTCTTCTTTATAACTCAGTAATGCAAAATAGCTCAGCCTCTCTTAAGGTTTCCTTGAAATAGTTTGGGGATTTTTTTTCCCTCTAAGTAGTATGCACAAGTAATGTAATAAGAACAGTTTTCAGACCAGATAGATCCCTTCCTTCTTTCCTTTTGAAAACTGTGGCAATGTTTGCTTTAAATAGTTTAAAGACTTGGTGTTTCTGTCTGCAGAAGTTGTGGATTTTCTTGGGATTATTAGCCATTTATTAATGTGAGATTTCTTTGTATTACTTTTGTTTTGTTTGTTTGTTTGGTTTGGTTTTTTTGTTTTTTAAAAAATTTTGCCTCCTTGACAGAGAAACCACCCAGTAGCCATGATTCTTTCTTGTGTTTGTTCATGGCTCTCTTGCAGCAGGAAGGTGTCATTCAGTAGTCCTTAAGAGCCAACAAAGGTACCAAGGATGTGTATAGCTGGAATAGTTGCTGTTGTACAGAGCTAATCAGCAGAGGGGAAATGAGCAGATCTATAGAGGTGGAAAGTCTAAAAATTATCTCCACAGGTGACATTAATCTGATTGTCTCTTCTCTTTTGACTTCATTTTCCTCCTTAATTTTCCAGTGTGACTGTCTTGCCATGGATTTTACTAACATAATTACTCTGGTTTCATGTAAATTATGCTTTTATCATGGTTTCCCTAGAAAATCATACCTGTGCTCTCTGTCCATCTCTGCTCCCCTAATAACTTCTGAATCATTTAGCAGAGTTCAGACAGATTTGACAGGAGTTGCGAGCTGAAAGATTAGATTCCTGCAGGTTTTGTGAAAATTGGTAGCTGGACAAATTCACGTGTCTGCTGCCGGAAAAGCCGATAGATGGAAAATGGTCTTTACCTGTTCTGCCTGGCCCTGGTAGCTGAGCACATAAAACATGGTGTTGGCCAGGCATGGCAAGCACACCTCAAAGGGAGTGTCCTGTGTCCTGTTCAGCTGGCGTGGGGAGGAGCAGGAAACACTGGGATAGTTCTGGGAGAAATACTGGGAAGAGCTTGAGTTGAGACCATTACTGGTGAGGGTAGGGGAAAGCAGTTGACTGGGGAAGAAAATACTGGGAATGCTGCAGGCAGGATTGGTTTGGTACCCATTTCAACTCCTTATGAAACTTGACTCCTCCTTGTTGAGTAGAAATGCTCAGGTTCTTCAAGTATTTGTTTACAAAATGTAAGCTGTTATATAAGCTGATAAAGATCATAAATATGTGAAGTTGTTGCATGCAGTTCTTTTCATGTGTTTGTCAGCTCTGTGCCTTGAGTGCCCTTCATCTAGGTGAAGAAAATGACATCTTTTAGGGATTAGTTCCACAGTCACTTTAAGCTGGTCAAACTGCAGGTCGCTACGAAGGAGGCTGTCTTGCCTTGTCATTGGTGGCGTATTCCCACCGTGTTCCCTGTGCCAGCATTGTCATTCATGAGTCGGAAAGCTCAGCCAAAGATGCTGAAAACTAACCCAGGAAAAAACCCAACAACCCAGCGTTTCAGATGGATTTAGTTCCCTTATCTGTTTTACTGCAGGAACAGTAGGGCCGGCACAAATGAGGCAGTGGAAATGCTGTGGCTGGCTTTGGAGGGAGAAATGGCTTTGTTAGTGGAAGCTGGCACCTCACTTTGCTTTTTAAGCCATTGTGGAACTGTGATCTGTTCTTTCTTGCTGCTTATCTCTGACTGCAGTTTGGGACTTAGTGAGTAGAAACTCCAGAGACTTTCAAGTGGACTATTTAGTGCCTCTTGGTAAGGAATGTGGAGCTACTGGAAGCAGCTAAATTACTGTGGCAGGTACATAGATATCCTGGATGCTGTATAAGAGAGTGTAAGTTGCTGGTTTTAAGTGCTTTCTCAAGGCTTTGAGTTACTTTACACACAAGACATCAGAAAGAAGTTGAGGGTTTTGATCATGGAAGAAAAACTTAAAACACATGAATTGCTTTAAGTGGTTCTTGATACTGCAGACTAAAAATCTAGATCCATGGTGATCTTGCTTGCTGTGAGAATCTTCTTTGGATTTTATTCCCCAGGAATTCTTCATGAAATAAAGTAACAACAGAGAATTTACAGTTTGATGGATGTCAGTTTTATCATTTGGTGACAGAAGATTCATATTCTCTCACATTCTAAGCAGTGTGGAAGCATGGAATGGTCTTTTCTGCAGCACAAAGTGAACTTGTTAGCATTGAATACTGTGCTGCACTCACTGTACTGCAGTAGGCAAACTACAGAAATTTCAAGAGAAACATCTCTGCTTTGCTGCATCTTATTAGGGTTCTTCCACATTAAGGGAAGCAGACTTGCTTGTTAATTATTGATGGTCTTTGAATCATCTAATTATGTGTGCTTTCTTTTCCAGCTGTTAACTTTTTTTCTCTGTAGTCTACAGTTCTGTCACTGTTCTGCTGGATTTGGGGCACAGCACCAGCACATACCAGAGCTCTGAAGCTTCTGTACCATTCACCCATGTTTTTGAGATCTCTTTTCCTGAGACCATACTAAACAGAAAGGTCATGGTTACCTCCAGGTCTTGCAGAAATGCTTCAGGAAAGTGGGAAGGAGTTGAATTTTTTGGTTCAGATAGTTTAGGTGTTTTGTTGTTTTGTTTTGTTTTTTTTTTTACAAACACTGTTCTTTAATAGCCAAGAACTGTGCTCTTCTCTGAACAGGGTTAGGACTTATTTCACCAGATGATGTTGTCATTACTTAGTGTGTCTGACTAGAGAATCTCCAAGCAACACCTGTCGGTGGGCAAGAATTCAGAATTTCTGAAAGTCTGCTACATGTTTCATTTAACTTAACTTTGTCTAGAGGACCAGTCCTTCTAAAGTAAGGACAGTACAGAATTTCTTTTTAATCATGCCTAGGGGTGCTGTCTGCCTTGCTTATGGGTCTTTCAGATGGCTCTGAAATTGTCTTAACATAAGAATGGAAGAATTGAGAAACTTCACCTCCTGCTTAACAAAATGTAGAATAAATTTGTATTCAGTGATTAATTGCATTACATTACATAGCACTTTAAAACATGCTGTCTCCATAGATTGTGCATCTTAGGAAAAAAAGAACAGGGAGAGTTTGGTTTTGATACCAACTTCATGTGAACCTGAGTGAAATGTTAGGTGAGACTTGTGGTCAGACAGATATTTATTGTCATTAAAAATGCTTAGTAGTGATTTACAGAAAAGCAAACCAGACAGAAGCTAGAATGGAAATGAGGATCCCTTTGGCAAATCTGTAGAGGTTATGTGAAGATTATAGAGTGAATAGTTGGCCAGTTTAGAAGGCAAGTGAATGTATTCATGTGTGAATAATTGGTATTATAATAGTTTTAGTTAGAGAAACTCAGTTCTATAAAGTGGGATTCTTCTGACAATAGTATTTCCACTGCCTCTGGCACAAATACTGTCAAAAGACTGGGTATCAGTGGGGAGTTTTCTGATGAGTAGTTTTAAAATGAGTAATTGAAAAAGTGTTAAGTTGCAATTGTATGTACTTCATTCATTTTTTTAACAAAGTTCATTCAAAGTTTTACTTCTGTAAATAGCTGTCGCTTCTGTTACCTACAGGAAGCTGATAGTATGTCATGAATCACACTGACTAAAAAATAAAAAGTCTGGCATTCTGCTCTTGATAGTTTACAATCTTCTAAAATATAAACGTTAAGGTAGCAAAGATGGGACTCCAGGTTAAGTTTATTTTTTAGCAGCAATCCATTAACCCATTAGTTCCTCCCCATTAGCCTGTTAGTTTTGCATCAATTTTACCCTGTGGTAGCTCCTTCTTCCTTTTTAAGTCATATTCAACTGTCCTGCAGGATTCAGAGATATATTTTTCTGTTTCATATGACGGCTTCCCTGGTCCATGATACTCTTTCAGTAGTGCCTTTTTCTTTCCAGTAAATATTAAGGGGACCATACAGGTAATGAAATCTGGTGTCAGTGTCTACAATTTGTCACATAGTTCTCTGGTCCATTAATCACTTCTCCTACTTGTACCACTCCCTTAACTTAGCTGGAGGAATTAAGCAGGACAGAAAGACTGGTGGTCAGGTTTGTTTTTAAATGTTGTATTCCTTGCTCAGCTTTTCACTCATTTGGAGGCTTGGCTGTGTGTGTGAAAGAAAAATCCATGTAACAATGTTTTGATTGCTAAGGATCTGGAACCAAAATTTCCTCTCTTATCCCAAAAGACATTGCTGCCTCACTTTTTGTTGTTGCTTTGTCCTAACTAAAAGCATCAGTAAAAAGCAACACACCAAATGTTTGTTCCAAAAGTACTGCATGAGACACTCAGTGGGCTGAACTTGCTGACTGTCATTTGGGAAGACCTGAAATTCGATGAGATGGGTAATACAAAGAATAATTCAATTTTGCTGTAAAATTATTTCTCTCACATCTAAGTTTTAGGAATGTACTTGTGTGTTTAGGCAAATTATGGATTTTCATCCCAGGTGGAACTCACAGTGTGCACAGAAGGGATGCGCCAGTAAAATATTTGAAGTACAATTCACGGATACAAAAAAATGTCAAATATAGTTGACAATACATCTGATACATATATATATATATATATATATCTGAATTACAGCAAAGTCAGCCTAAGGAGCCAAAAATCAGTGTATGTTTAAAAATTACAACTTACTTATTTATACATTTAGGACATACTAGATTTCCTTTAAAAGACTTTTACTCTCCTGTGTTTTATTTACTGATCTTTGGAGTTGCACTGAAGCTCAGCCCATTGCCTAATAGAGGATTTTTTTTTTGTCTGTAAGTTTACATTCCCCTGTTTAGTTTCAGTTTTGCTGCATCAGTGATTAATGAAAACCTCTTGCACAATCTAGGTAAAAAATACATGAACTCCAGAAAAGTTACATGAGTAGGCTGTAGTTTGTCATCAGTAAAACAGTGACACTGACTGTAGAAGTCACTATCAAATCTTGAATATAGCTGGAGAAAGGGGATTTCCCACCCCCCGTCCCCTCAAATCTTGCAGTTCTCCATAAGGATTATTTTTAACAATAAATACACGTTCCAAGTGAGACTGTTTTTATTGCAGTGTGATTGTATCTTTAGATAGCTTTAAAGCTAAAAGGTTAAGATTTATTCTTAATGTAGTGGTTAAACTACCTGCTTACATACAGCACTCATGGGGAGAGGTTCTGAAGTACAACTGTGCTTCTCTGAGTGTCTGTGAATTAATTCTCAACACTTGTACCTGCATAGTGCTTGTATCTTCAAAGCAGGATCTTTGTTACTCAGTGTGGGGTAGGCAGACACAGGTGTAGGACTTAATACACCGTAAATCAAAGCAACTTACAAATACAGAGAACATTATGGAGGTGCTCAATGTAAGAGTTCATTCTGAAATGGAAGAAAATTTGTCAGTCTCTGGTAACTGTTGGCTGTGATTTTCATTTATAGTCACTTGGCCACAACTTCAGCAGTTTTGCAGAATTAGAGCAGTCTTCATCATTGCTTGAATTTGAATGTAGAAGCTTCAGTTTTTCCCAGTGTCTTCCTTGGACTTCTGAGCTGTGTGTGGTTAGTGCTCTCTAGAATGATGTTGACAATAGCATTAGGTTTGAATGGTCTTCCTTCTTCATTTTCTCATCAAATTACAAATGTGCCCAAAGCCTTTAGATCGGTGTATGTTAATTGTTTCTCACTGCAGATAGGTTAACAAAACAAAATGCCCTTTCTGAAAGATAGTTTATTATGTAATTTTTCAAAGGCACAGGAAATACAACTAAGAAGTAAGAAAATGAAAAAGTAAGAATGCAGAAATAATGAAAAAAGGATCACATGCCTATGTTGCTTCAAGTTGAGCAGCACAATACAGCCCTCACAGCTGACCCGGTTGGATTAGAGGTTTCCTTGTGTCCCTTGCAGCCTGCATTATTCTGTGAATCCATGGATTGCACTTTCATTTCTTTTATTGTATGAACATTTCAAATCACTGAGGATATAAAAAGGGAAAATGAGAATAACTGTCTTTAGGGTCTGCATTACCCAAATAAGAGCTACATTATTGCTTAGCTATTTTAAGTAGGAATTTCTTGTTTTCATAGTTTAGGAATTGAATGTATGACTGAGTGTCCACTCCTTATACTTCTGAAAGTCCTTGTTACCTCTAATTTGCTCACATTGAAATCAGCAGACAGCTTATTTTTCCTTCAAGTGTGAAGATATTTGATTGCCTCACACAGCAGCATTTTCTGATATCCTGGGTCTCTTTACTGAGGGGTACCTGTGCATCTAAAAGTGTTTGCTTGTTTTTTTCCAGTTCGGATACGGAGAAAATCGAGACGGCGCTCACAGTGGGGCAAAGGCATCATTAAGAAGAGGAAAGTCAATAATTTAAAGAAAGATGAAGATGATGCAAAGTTTGCTGACGATGAAAATCACGGTGAGGACAGTAAATTGCTGGAAAACGGAGAGCTAGAGATCAGCACTGACTGCATTGAGGAGAATGGAGAAGAAACAGGAGACCTCTCTATGACAAATGATGAATCCTCTTGTGATATTATGGATATAGATGCAGAGCAGAGGCTTAACAATGGGACATCAGGAAAGGAAAACAATTTTGCATCCACAGAAGAAGAGAGCTCAAATGAATCCCTGTTAATAACTGACAGTGTTACCCTGGGTGCTGAAAAGGAATTAAGGAAGGACGCTGTGTTGAAAGGGGACTGTGTGAATGGAGAGACATCTGTACACAGCTCCGAAGGTGTACCTGTTCCAGCCTGCCATAATGGTAAAGTGGAGTCACTTGATGCTGTTTCACCCTGTGACAACAGTGATGGGTCTAGTAACAGGCAAAAATCATTATCTGAAGATCAGCCAAAGGAGAAAATGGAAGCTTCCAGTGAAAGTCAAGGAACTGATCTGGTGAAAGCTGAGTTACCACATTGCAGCAATAATGAGAAAACACTACAGAGCACAGACATTGAAACTAAAGACGCTGAAGCAGATAAAGAAGGTATAACTTGTTTTCAATGTTTCTGTCTTTATCTCAGTGTCCAAGTTAATATGTATTTTTCTCTACTTGCAAATATTTCACTTGTAATATGTTACAATTATTATTATATAGTAATATTTTATTAATTGTTGGCTGTTTATTTGAAACTCTTAGTATGCTTACAGCATTAAAGTCTACATAGAAAAATTAGAAGTGTACTCTTGAATTGCTGTATTTTTATCGTAGGCAAGTAAGTGTGTCGCCATACTAACACTGCTCTTTTATGTTTGCTGGCTTTGTGGGCAATACTGTAAATACTGAGGCAACATTAAAACAATAATTATATATTTAAAAAGTATTATAGATGGTGATAAATATGTTTTAATTTGTATTCTGTATCTGATTTATGTTTTGATCTACATGATGGATTTTGACTTGTTTTTTAGAGAACGTGACAAAAGTATCATTGACGTTGGATAAAAAAGCATAGAAATACAGAATGTATTCATTTAAAAACTTGCTCGTAGCAAAAGTTGAAGCAGTTTAGCTCATAGCAAAAGCCAGATAAACTTGTTTATCTGTTGGAGAAGGTATCTGGCTTTGGAGTCACAGTGAACACAATAATAGTACGGGAAAAAGATAAGAGGGGGAGAAGGAAAATCCTGGTGGTGTAGAAAAGAAGGGGCCATGTCCTTTGAAGACAAGAGAGAGAGTTTCCTCAGGGAACAGAAATAGAAGCCTTATGCATGATTGCCTTTTTAATGAGCTTTTCAAATTATCTAAAAGAATGAAATCTTTACTTCAAAAGTTAGCACTGAGATTTACAAAGTAAATGAGCTTTAATGAGAGATCTGAGTTACGAGAAGATTACTGTATACATGTTGGCTGTGTTTGTACATGCATATTTTCTCTAAGGGTAAGGAGAGTACTACAAGGAAGGTCCTAGGAATATCACAAGAAGAGCATGATGTATTAAGAGCCTTTCCATTTCTCAATTTGGTAGGCAAATTTGGCATACTTTAGGATGGTTATAATAGCAGGAGTCCTCAGAAGAAAAGGCATTTTAAATAGTTGAGGGGGAAACATAGTGAATGAATGTAGAGAGAGAATCAGGAGATACGAAAATATTTTGTTCTTTGCGACAGGATTGGACAGTAGCTTGAATACAAAGATGGAAGAAAACGGAAATGTGTAACAAAAGCATGAGGTTTTCGGAGTAGAGTAGATATTGCAGTACTGTGGTGATGAAGACATGGGATGCTTTAGAGAGAAAAGGGAAGATTTGTTTCCCTTAAGCAGAAAGAATTTCAGCATTTGCTTAGTATCTGAACTTACATTAGAAACTGTTTAATTTGTTGTTGAATAGAAAGACACAATGAGAAAACTCTTAGTGCAATTCAGTTTTCATTCAAAGTTGGCGCTTCAGAATTGGGTTTTAAAAATTGCCAGTTTTGTGTGTGTTTTCTGAACTGTGGGTTTGTGCACCTGTAAACATTCAGAATTTGGCAAAGCTGATGAATAATGTGCACTGCTACAATCTTGCTTGATTCAAAACAACCCAACAAACCAAACAAGCAAAATCAATCTGAAGTGAAGAAATAAGCTGCATTTTGTGAGACTGACAATCCTGATAATTGTCTTTCAAATTACAGGTATATTCAAAAGTAAGAAAACACGAAAAGTCGCTGTGGAGCAGTCAAAGCCCACAAGTTTGGAGCAGGTTCCAGAGGAACCTTCGGACCCCATACCTTCTGTAGTTGTTGACCATGACAGACTAAAGGTAACAGAACGGAAAAAATATATTGAACTGTTAACAGGCTCCATGAAAAATGCTTCCTTTTTCTGTTCTGAAACAACATTTCCTTTATTTTGACTACAAACAAGTGTTATGATGGCAGTGGCTTTAGGAAATAATGTGTCAGTCAGTGTTTTTTGGATGCAAAGTTAATAAAACTACTGAATCCTTACTGTCCCAGCATTACTACCCTTATAATCCAGTAATGACACAGCAGTCCACTATTTTAATTGCCATTTTTGCAGGTACTCATATGTGTTAATTGGCCGTGCCAGGTACCAAGAAACTGCTGGGTGCCTGGTAATTGGGAGTTAACATTATTTTTTTTCCCTTCCTATGTAGGTATACTTGGTGGAGAAAACTTAGTGGATTGGAAAGAAAATGGGAATTTGTGTTGATGTTTTGGCATCACAGACTGTTAGTTAATTTGCTTTCAGTTTTGCCCCTTTTTAAACAAAGTTACAATAAAATTTGCTCTCTTCTGTTGTAAAAAGTAGATTGACCTATTATGACCTATGAAATTTAGATCCCATTTGCTGTGGAGAACAGATGATAATCTCTTTGGAAACCATAGAATTGTTACGACAGGAGAAAAAACAATCTTAAATTTCACTCTTTACTGCTATGTAAAATACTTTCACTTCTTGTTTATGAGGAATTTTACACGTGTTGTGTTCTCCTTCTGCCCCCGTCTCTTTTTTTGTACCATGTGTCAACATTCGTGGAATTCTAGGTATGTCTTCATGTGCTAGTACTTTTTTTTTCCTGCCAGTCTAAGTTCTTAAAAATGTCTGTTTTAGCCATCAAAGCAGTTTTCAGGGTTTGCTTCATTACAGTTACTGATCAAGATGAACTAGGATGAAGTAGCATTCCAAAAGAGCAAGCATTGCCTGAGGTATTCTGAGGAAAGAAAATCTTAAGAAGAAAAGTGTTGGTATAAGTGGAAAAGTGAAAAGAGACATTGAGTCCTCTCTGTATCTATATGGAAGCAATGGTCTTACTGATAGCCAGGTGTGGTTCATTTCATTTGTATGTGTCCCTTCGAAGGAGGGCTTCAGGAAGATTGCATTTCTGATTTTGTCCTTAAAAAAATTAAAACTGATTATAAAAACCCTCGTAACTTCACCTTTTGTTGTTCCAACAGGAACTGCTTGATTTGGTGGTTAAGAAAAGTGATAACCTGACTGTTGACCAACTTGAGAGATTGTATTCACTCCTCAGTCAATGCATCTACAGACATCGTAGAGACTATGACAAATCACAACTTATAGAGGTGATGTTGTACAGCTTCTTTTATTCTTTATCTGAATATTGTGAGATGGATATTTTCAAGAACTGTTAATCTGTCAATTTACTGTTCCACTAGCAGGGAAAACCTTTAATAGACTTTGAGGAAGGTATCTATAAAAAGAAAAAAGTTTAGTGTAGTAACTTAGAAACTGGAGGCTGTTTCTAATAATGCTTTCCTCAGAAGAGGATTAAGAATTTAACCTAAAAGAAGGGAGGAAGAAGGGGACAGAACACAGCAGCATGAAAAGCACATTCTAGCAGAGTGAAATGGAGTAGAAGCAGTCTTCATGTTTGTGGTATGACCAAGTGGTTGTAAAGTGGTGATTTCACAGACACCCTGACCTGGCGTTGCTGCAGTTGCTCCTGATTGTGTTGGTGTAACTCGGCCAAAAACCAATTACCCACCTCTGCTCCGTGCAGTTTGCTGATTCTGACTTTCCTACAAGGCCTTAGAAGTGTGAGCACTCTTTTTGTATCAATAAGTACAGCCTTGGGAAGCCCAGTGCAGCATGGTGGAAGCCAGCTGTGTGTGCCTTGCCATCCTGCTTTGTCACTGAAGTGTTTGCCCTCCAGGTCCTCCTGTACATCAACAGCAAGTTGTCATTTCACCATTGGCACAGGCTGATCCCAGCTCTGGATGTGCATTCCCTCTATCACCACTGTTGTAACTGCAGAGGGGTTTGGATCACCTTGCTGATTCAACTGATAACCAGCCCTGCTGAGAAAAGGACAACAATTGCAACTTTCCAGTTGGATCACTGAGCTCTAAATGTTTTTCTCCGTGAATAATTTACAACAAAACCTGGAAAGGCCATAGTGTGAGATTTTGTAGAGTTCCTGAAGAATATTTCTCAAACCATTTTCATGCTATTCCTCTGCCATCTTCGCCTAAAAATATGTTGAAAGTCTGTGCAAGATGTTAGGTAGATTAAAAAGGCATTTGTCCAGCAGGAGTGTGTAGAGACTGATCTTTGATTATCCAAACTGTGCAGAGATGCGGTTACAGCTGGGTCAGCAACACCGTAAGTGTGCAGTAAGACTTGAATTCATGCAGTGTGTCACTGCAGTGCTTTCCTAATATATATTGAGCACATTAATTGTATAAATGACCCTAATAAGCCTTGATTTTCTCATGGACTGTCATAGTAGAGTACTTTTCTGCATGAATACTTCTTTAATGAGTTCCCTCTTTTATCATATTTTGTTAGCAGGTAGCAGCTAATAAACAGAAACGTCTTTTTCATATATTTATTTGTTCAGATTTAAAAAAGTACCACAGTAAGTACTACTTCATAAAGTAACTCTATTTCTGTCTCTGCATATTTATGAATAACTAATGGTCTGTGTCTCTTGCAGGAGATGGAAAGAACAGTTCATGTGTTTGAAACATTCCTGTGAACTCGTCAAGATGGGTGGGTTTATCCTCTCAAACTGCTCATGGGAGAGCAGTCCTCTGAGCCATTCAGTTTCCATTTGCACCAAGTATGTGCAGAGCCTTGGTCTTAAGTGCTCTCTCTTTTTGTTTCTGTTGAATTTGGTGCTATTGTCTCAGGTACCTGAAACCAACCAGCCTACAAGAACCAAACGGAACTTCATATAGTTGTATCTGATATAAATAAAGAATACAATGCCACAGCTTGGAGATTTTTGGTGCTACAGAAACTGTTCTCATTCCTGCTCTTGTTCACTCTACATGCATTATCTTTGGGGAAACTTCAGGCAAAGTGAAGACCAACACATACAAGAGGACTGGAAAGAGCAGATCTAAGTTGAATATTTTTAAACAGGCAACCTTTTTTTATTTTTTTTTTCCAATTTTTCTCTTCTCTGGGGTTATGGACAAAAAAAATCTGTCCTAAAGAAGGCAGTGATGCATTGTGGTAGGAATCTTGAGTAACTGGATGTACAGTGATTTGAAGATGAGGCTCTCTAGAACTGCCTTTAATGTGCCTTTTAGTCAATTGAGAAAGATAAGGCTAAGCAATTTGTTTGGATTATAGCAAATGGCAATGTTAGAAAGCTGTCTGCAGAATGAAGATCTCCAAAAGGACGAATTGTATTCTCTTCATTGGATAGCAACCAGTATTATGGTTCTACAATGCCTGTCTTACTCTACAGAACTAAACTAAGACACACTGAAAAAGCCACATACTTTACCAAAATGGTGAAATTCCTTTTTCATTGTTATATATTTTGTTTTAGAAACAAGTTATACAGTGAAACTCTTCTGTGTTGCTAAAAATGAAGCATTTTCCCACCATCTCCTTGTTTTCCAAGGAGTGAGTTCTCTGTGGAAAGCAAGATTAATCCTGGCAGGTTTCATTGGGAAGGTCTGTTTGTAACATAGCTTGGACTGTGCAGTGCAGGTAAGAAGACACTATAGTTGGTCAGAGTCCTGGAGCCCAACCTCACTTGAAAATAAAATTTCTCTTAGGTTTTCCAAGTTGTTCCATGCAAAGCGTTGTTACTGTTGGGAGGATTGGAGGAGAGCCTTTTGAATCCATCTGTTCTATGAGTTCTTTGGGTCTGAATTGTGTAGTTCAACACCTTTTCTTTCTGGCAACTGGAGAGAACAGTCTAGGCAGTTTTTATATTTCATCACAAGCTCGGTATTAGAACATTACCTGGGCTGGTTTGTTTCACACCCATGTGGAAAGTGTTCTAGAGCAGTTGGCTGGTGTTCCCATCGTGAACCATTCATTGTGACTGTCCCTACGTAGCTGCAGAAATGTCTGTCCAGAAATATGCAACACAGTGTGATTAGTTTTTAATTAGAGAAAACAGACTACTGCAGAGATACTGAGCTACCTCAGCTTTTTGTATTTTAGTTACCAACAGTGTTTATGGAGGACTTTAGTCAACGCTGCTCCCGTGTGCAAACCCAGGCTTAGGGACTTGTCTCCACCTGTATGGCTCATCCCAGGGAAGTGCTGCAGAGAGAGCAAACATGGCCCTTGGGCTACTGCAGTCATCCAAAGTGCTTTGTTCATTATGGTTAAACATCAGTCTATCTTAGATCTTTTTCTCCCCCCTAT
Source organism: Pardalotus punctatus (assembly GCA_013400915.1). Taxonomy (NCBI): domain Eukaryota; kingdom Metazoa; phylum Chordata; class Aves; order Passeriformes; family Pardalotidae; genus Pardalotus; species Pardalotus punctatus. The sequence continues at coordinate 817,786 of VZTX01031411.1, read as the reverse complement.
GCCACTGTTTTTCTTCATAGGTAATGGCAGAAAGAGGTTTTAAGCATTCATGTACATCTAGTTACACCTAAATGCAACCCATGCAGAAACACTGTATTTTTTAGGTGGGAAAGTGCGATTAAAAACAACAAAAACAAGCAGAAAACACATTTTAAATGAGATTCTTTGATCTCAGATTTGATTATGGGATTTTTTTCCATGTTTCATTTAGTATTTATTAACATCATACCTGTTTGAGATATTTATGTGTCTGGTACATTAACAGCATTTTGTATTTTGATGGAAATTGTTACAAACTTTAAGATTTGATTAAATGAAATGTAGCAGAATTTTTGTAGCAAGTTTCTGATAAAAGGGTTTTTTGCAAGTCTCAGGTTCTTGCTGCAGAATTTTTTAAAAATATTTATTCCAGTTTCACTTACACAAAGAAGTTTTTGTTCAAGTAACAGCAGCACTTGTGGAAGATAAAACTGCATTCATTTTTAAGAAGATAATAAATTTATATAAAGTAAAACAGTTGAGAATTTTAGTCACCAGTGAGTGTAAAAAGCAAGTTTAAGCTAATGCCTAGCATTAAAAATGGTTCTGAAAGGTCAGGTTTCTAAAGGAAAATTTTTACTGTCAGTTGTTGATTGGGAAAAATAATTAAGAGGCAACTTTACTAAATGAGGAGCTGCCATGTTGTTTTAGAGAAACGTAGCTAATATCAGATGTTCTAGTGGACAGCTTACCTAAAACAATATACTCGCCTTCTTAGCCCAAATAACCACACTTCAGTTTTTGTTTTCCTTTACAGATGTCTGGTGGTTATAGAGTTAAAACAGCTGTTAATCTATCCATGTGGTCTAAACTTGTTTACTCTTTGTATGTTTTTAATTTTTTTGCCACATAGCACTGGCAAGAGTTTGTACAAATTGACCTCTCTTCCTTGTTTCTTGTTGTGAAAATTGCAAATAAACTCCTGTGTGAGTCCTTGTGCTGGGCTGGATGGAATGTGGCCGGTCAGAAGGAAGGAGGATTCCCTGGGGGCCTGGGGGTGGCTGTCTTGCAATGGTAGGGGTGCTCTTGGGTGAAGTTGATGGCTATGGAGTTAATTGTATTTGCAAGCTTGAATCTCACCTGTGATTATTTTTTTGTTTTGTTTTGTGTCCTCTGTATTGTTACTTGATTTCTCATATGCCAATGTATTTATAGGATTACTGGGTTTTGTAATATCTTGTCTTCCTTTTTTTTTGTTTTTTGTTTTGTTTTGTTGTTTTGTTTTGATTAAGTTGGTGGGTCAGCGCTGGTTTTACCTTCAGTCTCCTGAATGGCAGGTCCTGCAGCTGATAGTCTTTTGTTTTTGTTTTATTTTGTAATCACAACATGAGCTTGAATTTGGGCTTGTACTTGCATCTTTTGTATCTTGTACATTGGGTTATTTAGACATGGGGGCGTCCTGTTTGGTTCCATTAACATATGTCTACTTTGTGGATTAAGTAGACTTCCTTCATCAGCTATGGTATATTTTGGATTCTATAGTTTTATTCAGAATTGTGTTTAAATTGATGTTTTGCATTTTGACTTCATTTTAAGTTAGTTTGAAGTAAGTTATTTAATTTTTTTGAATTTCTGGAAATTTTGAACATTTTACTGTAATTTGTAATATAACTGCTGTGAAATACTTGAATAAAGATGACAAGAAAACACAGCTTTAGCTCCTTCAAAAATGTATTTAAAAGAAATGCTGCCTCCTGGCTGATAACAAACAGTCTTTTCCTTACCAGACCTCCTTGATTTTGCAGTTTAAGTGGTACACTTTGGGATCTTGCTGTTCAGTTATTTTGAGCGGTTTGGTCCAGCTTCTGCTTTCAGTGTTTGTCCATTAGAGAAATGGCTTCTAATTAGAGGGGTGTTTTAAGGGAAGACTCTTTTTCCTTTCTGTTTATCAGATTTCTCAAAGTTGTTCTTACAACTTTGGGTTGTTGGTTTTTGTTTTTTTTTTGTTTTTTTTTTGATAGATTAACTCATGAGGTGTAGGACATGGAACACCCCTGGACATTTTCCTCTTTTCCTTTCTGTGTCTTAAACTATAGGGCACCTGGTTGAGGAAAGGGGTAGTAGTAACTTAATTTTCTGTCTGACTCCAATTCCCCTTTTATATGCAGCTTTGAAAGCACAATTATGTATGAAATTTGCCGTTGTATAATAGTGAAGTTGATTGGTGAGAGCCTGGGCCCAGTATGGGCAGGTGTGTTTTGACCTGAACGGCCTTGCAGTCTGAATAAAGGAAGTGTGAGGTCTTGTGCCTTTGCCTTTCAGGAGTGGGGATGGCTGCGCTAACAGGGAATAGATTCAGGTCTGATTTCTGACAGTGGCTATAAAAATAATGAGTCAAAACAGGCAAAATATTTGGGAACCAACAAAAGGGTTCTTGTAAAGATACTTAGTGAACTTCAAGTGGTACTTCAAAAGAATGAATTAGTGAGAAATAGTTGGGGTGGGTGTTCCTAAAGCCTTAGTAGAGGCTTGTGCAACACTCCTATTTGTCAAGTGTTCGCATCTTAATGCTGCTTCCTTCTGCTGTTGGTTTCTGCCTTGAATGTAGTTTTGAAATGCAATTTCCCGTATTTTCTTAAATTTGCAGTGCTGCACATTCTCTGTTTCCTCCTTAAGCTCTTCAGATAATTTATTTAAATAAATTAAAAATGAGATCCTTTTCTTCTGTATCTTGGGGAGGATTTGGACTTGTAATATATGGGGTTTTAAGCCAGCGCTGCATGTGAATAAATTCTGCAAGCTAAATCAGTAAACTTATGAACTGATTAATGAAGCCAAACACTTCAATTTTTTTCTTCCTCTTTTTATGCTTCACTTGTGGTCATGTAACTATTATGTAAAAATGAGGGATTATAAACTTTAACACTAATTAATTCAGCCTCATTCCATTTCTAGGTGAGTCATTTTTTCCAGTGTGATCATTTGCATAGGGAGTATATTTTGGTTGAACCCACTGCCAGTAGATGGTTGTGACTACTATGAAATTCCATTTATTTTAGAATTGCATTTGAGTTATGCTATACTGAGCCTTACTTCTAAATCAGGAAAAGTCCTTTTCCTTTAAAAATGTGATAAGCTGCTAAGATTTAAAATGGATTAATCACTTCTAGTGGAATGTTAGTGTGAACCTGGCCATTTGCATTGAGGTTGGCTGGTCTGGAATGCTGATGTGGAATAATGCTTTCAAGAGCAAGGTGCACAGGGTGATGTGTTGGAAGGCTGCTCACATCCAGTGACAGGAGTGGGGCAGGCTGGGGCACAGGGGGAGGCTGTTGAGGCTCCACATTTGGGGTGTCAGTGATGGAGCCCCCAGGACGTGTTGGGGAACAGACAAAGTGGGGTTGGTTCTGCTGTGCTGGATTCCTTGGTTTGCTGGGCTTGCTTCTGTCCTTCAGCAATCCGGATTTTGGCAGAGCACGTGTGAGAAATGTACAGGTCCCTGGGACTGGGTGCCTGCTGGGAGTGCTCACGCCATTTCGTCCTCCTGGTTTTGTTGTGGGCATGAGAAAACCCCTTTGCATCAGTGTAAAATCTGATCTGTGCCATAACCCAGAGATGTGTCTTGTGTCTGCATGGAAGTCGGAGTTTGTAGAAGGTGACCTGTGCACTTTGGGACTCTGGATTGGGAGGAAGGAAAGACTTGAGGTCAAGTTTTAAAAGGACTCCCTTTGAAGTATTTATTCATCAAAGGGAGTGAAACAGAATAGAGGATTAATTCATCCTAGAAAACATGTTAAATTTTGACTAAATTAGTTTTCTATGAAGGAATCTTTCTGCTGTACAAGGAAAAGAAAATAATGTTTTAGTTAAGAACCTATTTGTGATCTCCAAAGCCCCAGCTACAGTTTTGTTGTGAAGATCTGGCATTCTCTTGACTTTGTTACACCTTGTAGAATCCCTTTGTGTGTGGAGGCTGCCTGAAGAACAGCAATACCTGATTTTGGTGATTGGGAAGGACAAATTGATAAAATATTTCAGGTCGTTAATGGACATAATTCTGACATAAGTTTTGAAGTGATGCCCGCTGTATTCTCTGTGACATTACAAAAGGTTTAGTGAGATAAAGGAAATGTAACATGGATAGTCACGTGTTGTATGTGACTACTAACATCAGTTTAGTAATAAATTATGTTCTCTACTGACATTTGAAGTACCATAAATATAAGCATGTAAGAATACATTTTCATGAAGCACTGGAGATGTAACTGGTTTAAAATCAATCTCCCACTTTTATACTGGGGTTAAAGTGCTTCAGAGTCTTGCTCTAAAATCTAAAGTGTGTCCAGCAAGCAAAAAGCTTTCTTTAAAAATAAAAAGCTTCCTTTTCACAAGATTCAGAGGATAGCCACGAAAGCACAAGCTGAGCATAAATGTTATACTGTTAATCTTTCCAGTGCATGAGAATAAATTTTGGAAATTGAAATGAGCTGACATCTAATGATGATTTAAATGTTCAGCAGTTTGTTACAAAAATTTGGGTTTGTTCACAGGGAATAATGCCAGCAGAAAACACTGGTTTGTTGAATTGGATGCTGTGGCACGTACGATTTAATCTCCTGCATGTCCAGGACCTGCTAACATCTGAATAGCTGAACAGTGTATTTGGGGAAGGCATTTAGTCTGCAGAGTACATCTGGCCTGCTCTCTGAACTTTTCATGGAGTAGTTAAACTCCTGGGTAGACACATGTGCCCCATTCCTCGTTTGTTTTGGTCTGGCTTCAACTTCCAGGCACTGCATCTTGTCCTCTCTTTATGTTGTACACTATTCCTACCTGTTTCCCGCCCGCCTTGAAGACACTAATGCACTCTTATCAAGTAGCCTCTCCATCTTCTTTTTGCTGAAGAACAAGCTTTTTATGGCTCTCACTGCATTTTCTTCAGCCTTTAAGTCAATTTTGTGGGTCTGTTCTGCAGTAGGTCAGTTTTTCAACATCTAAAACATTTGTTCACAGAGAAAATTGATGTGCTATTCCAGCGTAAGTCCCACCAGTGCCATTTATAGAGGCAAAAATCACTGATTCCTATTCCCTGTCCCCTTTTTTGCACATCCAAAGATCAATTTAGGCCTTTTATACCAAGAAATTGGGCTGGGAACTCTTGTTACTTGACTGTTCTCAGACTTGCAGCTTTTCGTGATGCAGTTCTCCATCCTGGATGTCAGCCTTCCCCATTCCCACTTCTCTGAGGTCCTGCTTAGCTTTATGAAAAGAAGTTGTTTTATGGGTCTCAGCCAGCCAGAGGAGCCAGCACCATATGAATGACTTCAGGCCTCATTATCTTTCCCTCAGCTAATCTCCTTTTCCACAGGTCTATGACTAGTGATTTATGTCAACATTTTCCTTCAGAAACTTCAGGAGAAGAGGATTCCCCCATTAGAAACACTCTGATAGTACTAAATTGAGAATTACTTGAGCAGATTAGATATTCCTCAATTAATCTGCCTTTTCTTAGCCCATTTAATATTTGCTGTCTGAATCCTGTACAGTAGGAAGTTGAAGTATTTTGTCACATGCTGTTGAAAATCTATTACCTTATCAATCAAATGTGTAATCCTGTCAGAGAATGAGATCAGCTTTGTGTGATACAGCCAATTTTCTAGAAAATCATTGTATTTCTTCTTATCTCTTTGATTCATGATCACTTTAGTTAGATATCATCTTGCTATTTTTACTTGGGCTTGATGTCAGGTGAATGCCCTGTAATTACCCAGTCATTTCACTTGGCCTTTGATAACTGTCACATTATCGGCACTCCCTGAAATACCCACATGTTATTAAAAATGAATGTCAGCAGGGCAAAGACTTCTGGGCTTTCTGGTGATGGTTGAGTGTTAGGTTACCTCTGGAATTCAAAACCCCTTATCCAGTTGGGAAAGTTTGATACTCTCTCCAGGTAGTAAGCAGTCTGGACATACTGATCTCCATAGGGAAAACCTGCTAGAAGAAAACAGAAATATGAGCCATTCCCAAGCTGCCACATTTCTCTAGACCAGGTGGCTCAAGGCCTTTGCCAACCTGGCTTTGAACACTGCCAGTGTTGGGGCATCCACAGCATCCCTGGGCAGCTTGTGCCAGTGTCTCACCACGCTCACAGTGAAGAATTTCTTCCCAATATCTAACCTAAATCTCCCTTCTTGCAATTTGTACCCATTTCCCCTTATCCTATTACTATTACAGCTCCTGACAGAGTCCCTCTCTGGATTCCCTGTAGGCCCCCTTCAGTAACTGGAATGAGGTTGTGAGGTGTCCTTGCAACCTTTTCCAGGCTGAACAGCCTCAGCTTTCTCAGCCTGAAATGCTCCAGTACATAAACAGGCAACTTGCAGAAAAGCTGTGCCTAAATTGAAGCAGGTAGAGTTGAACTTGATGTAACAAGTAATGGAGCACTGCATTCACTGGACACAAAAATATGTAACTTGTTAAAAGATGAACTGTTAATGGAAACAGCTACCAAAATTCCAGTGGGCTTGGCAGTTTAGGCTTGCTTTTTAAGAGCTGATTATTGTTTCTGTGGTAAAGGGACTGGTTCTGGTAGAGCATAAGGCTCAGGATACTCTTGGAGTATTTGGTGTGTCCCCTTCCCTGTCCAGTTCCTTGATCCTTATTTGGGTGCTGTCCACCAGCACAAGGACATTGCATTAGAGATTAGAGACTGCTTAAGTTCCAAAGATATGCAGAGGAATTTTCTCATTTCTACCTGTAAGAGCTATTTTTATTAACATATACTGTTTTTAATGAGGTGAGAAATTGATACAAGTGTCACAGGTGACTTTATATAGGTGTCTGCTCTTCAGCCACAAAAATGTGGGGAAAAAAGTCACTGATCGTGGACAACAGCAAAAGTGTTTGTATGACTTTAGGCAACCTTCAGCTTTGCCCCTGTTATCACAGTCCCTTATTCTGCATTCATTTCCTTACAACCTACATGCTGAAGTTGCCTCTCGTGCTGTAGAAGTCCTCGGTTACCAGTGCTGTTCTCTGGACAGTTCACGAGTTTGGTACTGAGTGTATTTTGCCAGTATGAATCTTGCTGTGTAAGATCTGGGGGATGTACGAACTTCAAAGGAAGAAAGAACGCTGCTCAAAACCAACAGATTATGAAATTAAAAGCAGGAAGCCTTTCAAACTTTCATTGTACAGACTGCCACTAATAAAAAATTCAGAGGCAGATATGGCTTGATGGCAACACTGGAGCTTCCTTCTCCCAGGTAGTGACTGAGCCAAAACACTTAATTCTGCATGTAAAGCTGCTGCTGACTGAAGTAGAATTTGTTTAGATAAAGAAAATTGGAATTTATTACTCTCTAAGAAATCTGCTAGCTAAACAGGACTTACTAAAAGTAGTGTGTGCTATCAAAAGAAAAACACTGGTGACCAGCAAAGGGAGAATTGTTTTTCACGGCAGTCTGCCACTCTGTTTTTTGTTTCCCGGCTTCTAGAGCTCAGCTGAGGAGCCTGTGATGGCAGCTCTTGCTCTCATGAATTCTAACCTCAGCAAGTGTTTAATCATGCCTCAAACAGCTTGGCTTTTCAGAGGAAAAATGGTGTTTCTGTTCTGGTATTGCTGTCCAGCTTAATGTAATGAGTGATGGGAACACCATGCCCGGGATGCATCCATCTGCTTCCCTCCAGACCATTTTCTTTCTGGCTTTTCTGCAGGCTAAAGTTATCAACCCAGAACACTCGCTGATGATGGGAACTTGCTGCTGCCTTCTTGTACTTGCTGGCATCTCTACCTCAGCTGGAAGCACGCTTCAGCTCCTGTTTTTGAGCTGACTTAAAATGGGAAAGAAGGCATTAAGGGGTGAGCTTAAGGGTCTCATCCAATTTAAAAGGCTTGTATTAGCGTGACCAGTTAAAAGTGTCCAAGTCAGTGTCTTCTTACAGACCTGGCACAGGTTGCAGCCTGCCAAGTCCTGACTGCAGACGCTGTTTCTAGTTTTATCCGATATTACATTACACTAAGTCACCGTTTTTCAGTGGGGATAGGGAGGCAGTGTGGTTCTGAGACCGTGCCCTTGCATTGGAGACAGCAGAGAAAAGCTTTGGGATTGGTTCCCTTTTTTTCTGAGAAACTCTTCATGAGAAGCTGGGAGGGTGGTTGAGTACCTGAAGCCATTTGTGCCTTTCCCATCTGTGCTGATTAAACATATTTGTGCTGGTGGAGTCGGGCGGGAGCAGCTGCTCTCCTGGCTAATCCCTGCAGCTGTGGAACGCGGGTGCTTCGCTGGCGGTCGCTTTGTCTGGACCCCTCCAAGGGCAAGCTGGAGTGTACCCAACACTCTTAATTAGCTGCTCCAATTGCACTGTGCTAAGCTCAGCCTTAACACCTACCTGCAGTTAATTAAAAGATGGGGTTGCTGAGGTTTTATTAGTACAGCGTGTTTGCCGCTAGATGGAACAATGGGAGAAAGGGGGATGACTTGTGTAAGTTGTCAGGGGTAGGTGATTACCTGAACACGGTGAACAGCCCCATTTGGAGATCACTTTCCTTCCCAGGTGAGCCAGGGGAGAGTTACACAAGCGAACAAAAGAGTTTTTATCATTATTACGCTGCTGAGCCAGCCTGTCCCCTGAATTTCTTAAAGCTTTTAAGAAGAAAAGTCTCTGAGCGGGTATGTGCGCATGATTCATCCGGCAAAAGTGCTCAGCCAACTTCCCAAAGGGGAACTAAAATAATTTCCACATACAAGTAAAGTAAATAGTCTGTGTCTTGTTCATCCTACCAAGTATTATTGACTAGTGCTGAGTAAGAGATCCTTGCAGAGCCTTGATGAAAGGTTGGCAGCTCACCCCACTTGGTCTGGATTACTGCAGCATGGTTTTGTAATACTGAATTGCAAGGCTTTTAGTAATCTTCACAGGCTGTTCAACCTGAGCCACTAAGCCTAAACTAAAATGTTTAAAAACTGCAGTTCACACTCTTAAATACTCTGTAAGAACCGGAGACAATTTCAATAAATGTTAGGCTCTTCCTTTCAATGTGCAGAACAGAAATTACCTCCTCGGATCCGGCTGAAATGTTCCACTGTGGTGGTATTTGAGACTAGTTATATTTGGCTCATCTTTGTTCCAGATCCAGTTTTACAACTACCAGATGACACCCTAATGAAACATCAAAGAAACCATGAACGGTTGCATGGAATTGCTCTCTGAACGATGTATCCAGTGAGATACAGAGCTCCCACACTGGATACGAAGGGAATTTTGACCATGGAGCAAATGCAGCTTTCATCTTTTAGATGTTGCAGCAGCAGTGCAGTACAAATTCTTACTTTCATTTAAAAAATAAAGTAAAAAAGCTGTTTATCTGTGGTTTGTTTTTTCCCCCAAGATAATTTCCTAAACTATCCTAAGCCATTCTGTTCTTTACTTAATAGTATGCTTGGGAAAATGGATGAAGAAAAAACAGTCTTGCTGAATAAAATCTAAAATTACTTCTAAAATTTTTTTCTGAAATGAGAATGAAGGTACTTTGGAAACTTCTGTGCATTTAAGTATTAGCAATAAATTTTTTGATTTGCAAGAGAAACTAGTTGGACGGAATGAGTACATTTTCATCCCAGTCTGGGTTGAAACATGAAGTCCCCATTCGTACAGTGTTTTTTCTTGATCAGTCATGACAAAATTAATCCAATCTGGATGCTGAATCTAGATCTATAAATATATTTATTATAATATAACAAGAACTTAACAGTAAACATAAACTATATACAATACCATTACAGATAACCCTGTTTTTAATATTATTCACAGAAATAGCCAGTTTTGTTCCAGTGTGAGAAATGAAGAAATAAGCTAAATTGGAAATGTCGAATGTGTTTCAGTCTTGTTGACAGGTAGCACCTCCTTTGGAGGTAGACACACACCAACACTAATATTAATCCTGCCCCAGGCAGTTAGAAACTTGTGCTCCAATCTTTAGGTTCACACTTGCACCCTGTTTGACATAAATACTTGAAATGACATACTAGTATATAATTTTGTTGTGCTTATTATTTTTCTTTTCTTTAAAGAATAAATAAAACAACTGCATAACAAAGGCTGGAACCTCACTGTCAAAATGAGAGGCTTGAGTCACCCTATAGCTTGACTCAGCTGACTCGAGCACTTTTTCTTTAAATACTGCAAGATACAAATTTTTTTTTTTAGTTTTATTTTATAAATGATTATTAATAAAATAAGATGATTAGCTAACCATCTGCATTGATTTCCCCAAAGCTGTAGGCAGACCTCCCTCCATATAAAAAGGCTACTGTATTTGGTATGAAATTCAACTAGATATTGAATGCAAGATCTCACCCACACCCTGTACCGACCCTCCTTGAATTACTGGTATGGCATTTAGGATTTGAGTCTGCAAAGGCAAGTATGGCAACTTTTTTCCCTCTACTGGGAAGGAAATCAGACAATCCTTAGCTTGGGGTTACTTCCTACTGGTGAATTTTAAGATTCTTTCCCCTGCCCCCTCTATGTTACCCGGTCCATCTCCCATTTGTTCCTTTTATGTATAAATTTATAAAGAATTTCCACATCACAATGATCTCTGGATAGACAATATTTTAATATATATAAAAATATAACCCCTGTGCTGTGCATATACTTACAACTCTACATAGTAATAATTTGAAGTCTCTTACACTGGGCTTAAGTCTATGCATTTTTCTACCATGGGCTTTAAACTCATGTATTTAAAATCTGTAAATAAGAAGTATAAGGCTTCCACACCTAGGGAAGGAACTTGAAAAATAAAGTAAAGTAAAAAAAAACTTCTCAGACTTTACATAAAAGATAGTGGCGTGTATCCCAACGTAAGGAATTTTGGTTGAGAGCCAAAACTGAGTGCGTAGCCACAGGAGGCATCTTCTGTGTTTGATGGACACGTGGCAAACCCACACTGCGCTGTGCGTTTTACTGTGACTCCAGCCAGAAGTGAAGAGTGGGTTTATCAGGAGAATGCCTCTGGAATTGAACCATTTCCATTTTGCATTGCGGGAATCGAGCCCTGCCAAGTGCATCAGCAGAAACCCAGAGGAAAAGGTTTAGAAGCGCCCACCCCACATCGTGGGCACAGCCACGTGCCCACAAGAGAATCACCGGGAGCAGAAACTCATCCAGCCCAACAGACCTTTTTTTTTTTCATCATTTTACACAGAATTTATTACCAATGGCTATTCTTCTTCTCCCCAGTCCCCACCTCACCCCGCTTTTGGGCTTTTCTCTAGAGAACTAATCTCTAGATTTGTATGATCTGATGGAAGACTGACATCAATGTAAGCATCTGTCACACAAGATTTCTCTCAGTCATTGGTATTGAAAAGCATGTATTAAAAACAAATGTAGGAATCAAAGTGGTAAGGACGCTTCGATTCAAATAGATTGATGCCTAAAGTGTAATAGTAAAACTAATCTGCATGGTTATTTTAAGAATCAAGCTTGAGCTCTAAAGTAAAATGCAGATTATTTTTTTCCTCTCTTCCCCAGCTTAAAAAATATGAGAAATTCTATTGCACCTGGGTTGACCAAAAGCCGATGTCCAGAACAAGTGCCACTATAACATCTAGTGACACCTTTGCATTATTAAGTTACAATATCTTACATAGCACGGAGCTCTCTGCTCCTTGTTCACCAAAAGGTGAGGATGATTTTTCTACATTCAATGTAGACACTATTCAAGACTTTAGAGCAATATGTTCGCTGACTGGCTTTGCTGCTTTTGTTCCTTAAGTGACAGTATTCCTCCTGCCTGCTTTCAACAGGTACACACAGTTCTCCATCCAACTCCCGGGGAACATCAGCCGCTCTGAATGTACTTCTTGATTGCTACGCAGCCGTGTCGGAAAACAGGGCAGGGCATATTTGGTAGAAGTGTCCACGTGTTTGTTTTAGGGTCGTAGGCTTCCATGTTTCCCAGGGCAGGTCCTTCACTGCTGACAATCCCACCAGTGGCATAGATTTTTCCATCCAGAACCACAGCACTGTGTTTTTCAAAAAAAAGTAAGTTTTAGTTAGTTATCTCACTGAGCAATTTTCTTTTTAGGCTTAAAACAAACCCAATCTTTTGTAACAAGGGGTAAACAATGAATACACCTTTTATTCTTATCTGTATAAAGCTGTGTGGGCATTTCTCTTCCTTCTCCCTTTCTCTCCCCAAAATTATCCTTTTTGCATTCCTGCCAGGTAGGTAACTGTTGTCTCTGGTGTAAACAACAGAAACAAGTCCAAGGAAGATGTTTCTCCAGCCCACACATGGGATCTGCAGCAAAAGCAGCAGGGTGGTGTGTCCCTGTAATACTTAGCACATGAAAACCCAATCCAAGCAATTTGGGGTTCCCACTACCTCAGCTGGAATAAGCTCTTCAAGTTACTCCTTTAATTGTTAATAAATGCAGTAAAATGGGGAGTAAAAACATTCTAAATATTTTCTGCTGCTTCAGCCCCTTCTGTGGTCATGGCCTGGCATGGGGGCCTGGAGGTGCCGCTGACTTTGTCCTCGTGCACCCTGGAATTGTCCATGGGAAAGTGGATCTGGGACACACAGATCCGACAGTCGGGGCTGTGCAGCTGAGGGAATGGAGGGCAGCTGTTTGTTGGCATCTAAAGAAGACAAAAAACCGTACTGCTTTCTTAAAGTGTCTGACTTCAGATATGTCTCGTAAATCAAGAATAACGGGGCTGGGCTAATCCCATGGTCCACAGGCTTCTGGCAAGAGGGAAGGTGCATAGGTGTGGAAGGTATTTGAAAGAAAAATTGCCCCTCAGCCTTATCTCTTCCTCTTCTTTCCACTTTATGCCTCAGCCTCTTCAGCAGTCGGGCACAGGGCAGGACACTGCTCTGGGCTGCTGAAGATGGGGCTGGGCTCCCATGTGTGCATTTGGAAATGGCAGAGCATGGTAGCGGCTTCTGGCTGGGAAAAGCCAATGCAGGGCCTGCTGTGTGCTCCATGCCACCTTCCCACTGCGTGGGGGGAGCCCAAAAGTGGAGGTGTCTCTGCTTTTCATCTGCCACAAAGCCCAAATTTACCTCCCAAATTGATTTAAAGAAGTTGTTAAAGCTGGATGGGGTTGGCGGTGGCTTTTCTGGTGGCTGGGCCCATTTGGAGAGCAGCTGGTGAATGATTGTGTTGGGAAGGAAAATGGAGACTCAGAGTATGTACCTGCCAAAGGATGGCAGGGAGAAAAAGAGGGAGGGGAATATGAGAAATTAATTGCAACCAAGAAAGTGGCCTTGATCTAACAAGTGTAGTGATCCTCTAGGCTTGGTAAAAGTAAAGTAATTTCGTCTGGCTAATTTTGAAGTAGTGAGAAGAAGAAGGATAAAAAGTGATAAAGCTAAAAGCCAGAGAGCGCTGGAAGACACAGGATGAACTGAGACTAAAATGGCACCGACAAAGCCACGTGCTTCTGAAGAACACAAGACTCTGATGTCCTTGTGGAGAAGCAGAGCCTGAGGTTAAAAATAAACTCACAATGACAACAGTGAGGACTCAAATAAGCCTAGTCCCTGGGTACCGCCAGGAAATAGGAAATAATGAGAATCTTGTCAAAATAACTGTTAATCTGAAAGGAGGAGGAAGGAGAGAGAGACTTGAAACACTTGATTAGAGCCTATCCACAAATCAGCAGGGCTGGATGATGCATAGCCCAGGGTCCTGAGGGAGTTTGCTAATGAACTTACTGAACCACGGGTAATTATTTTTCAAACGTCAGGGAGAAATGGGGAAGAATAAGGACTTGAGTAAAGCAAGTGTCATCCTGAAAGATGGCTTTGAAAGAGAAGGAGCCCACCTCTGAAGGAGCCAGAGCTGGTGGCAGAGAGGCCCTGCCTGGCAGGAGCTCCTGCCAAGGCTTGGTCCCTATGCCCAGGAGGAGGCAGAGGTGGCAGGACCAGCCAACCCAGTAAATCAGACAAATGTGCAAATTAAACCACAGTTTTGGACTTAGGATATTTGCTGAAGGGTGGGAAGCCCATCTCTGGACTGGAACAAGTTACTATTTAGGCAGGCTGGGAATTACAGCTTGCAAAATCTGGCCTGAAGAGGGGGAAGGATTGTCCCACCCCAGGCTCTTGATGTGCTGGAGGGGCTGTTGAAACAAGCAGGATGAGAATTTAGAGATGAGGCCCTGGGGTAGTGGTTGCTGGTTTTGTTTCACTTTCTTTTTTTCTTTTCTTTCTTGATTGTGAACTTGAAGAAGGTGAATGCTTATTTGTTTGGGATATGGTTTGGGATGTGGAAGAGGGTCCAATGTCAGAGACAGACTGTGTTAAAAAGCAGCTCTGCTTCCTTGGTTCTCTAATGAAATGCTGATTACCCATTAAAACAGTACTTCTACACAATGTTTGATGCAAAAAAAGTTAAAATTCAAATGGGTTAATTTATCAATTTTGTTGGATCAAGGGGGAAAACCGAAACAAACTCCTAAAGATCCCCCAAGAAGATCTGTCTGCAGAACTATCTGCAGTAGTGGGCAATTGAAACAAGTATTAGTGTGGAGCATGCAGCCTGGGGCTGGATCCATTAGTGCTGATGATCAAGGTCTGCTACCCATAAATGGCCTTAGTTTTAATTTACTGGTGTGGACATGCTGGTGTAGACGGCAGCACCTCACACCAATGCAGAGAGGATCTCAGCCCTCAGTCACACTGACAGACGGGGCTGGTCTGCCACTCACTGCTCATTAACTGAAGATATTCCTCTGCACGGAGCTTTTGATCTGGATGAGAAGAATGGAATGACCAGAAGGAAGACTCTACAGGTGACCATGGGAACAGGAGCCAAGCAGCCACCAGCCCTTCCTTGCTGGCTCTGTGCTGGGTAGCTGAAATCCAGCCTTAAGTGCTGGCATTCCCTCAGGCATCTCACATTAGGTCTCTAAACAGGGATGTGGGTGCTTTACAAATTCTTGTGTCGCATCTCAGCCACCCACGTTCCTTCCTGTGAAGTCTCCTCTGTGGCATGTTTAGTAGGAGCTACTCTGAGGCAGAGCTGCTGCTACCACAGAGCAGCTGAGCAGCCAAGCAAACCCTCCCAAAATGATCTGGGGCTCCTCCCCAGCCCATGCTCTGGATTTGGGGTTACAGTGAGTGGGCAAACGCTGCTTTTTTCTCTGGAACCTGAGCTACAGCCCTGGAAAGAATTCCTGCCCAGCAGCTGGGACAAGCAGCTCAATCCCTGTGGTTCCCATCATGGTGCTAATACAGTGGGGAAGAAATGGATGCTGAATTCCACCCTCTGGAAGACTGAATTTTAAATGGTGATTAGAGCAACTTCTGCTCCCTCGGTATGCAGCTCCCGTAGATAAGACTGGCATAATGCTTAGCTGGTGAGTCATGCCTGAGGTTAAGCAAAGCAGTGAGCTGCTCCTGCTATGGAGAAATAGGCAGGTCTGAGCACACAGTGGGTACTTACATGTGCAGGGGACTTTGGAGACATTCAGGCATCTCTGGGGCTAAAGTGACAGGTAGATGCTTAAGATAATTAGGAATTTAATCCTAAATTGCTGCTACTTTGCAGCATTAGGACAATCTGCTAATTTCTGGGACCTCAGGGAATAGAAAACTCAAGTGGGTTCTAAAACCTTGAGAAAAGTGAGTGCAAAGGAATATGCTCATTGCTCTTCCTTCATTACTGTGACAATATTTCGTTTCTCCCCTCCTTTCCATCCCATCAGCTGTAAAAACATAGTTACCGAGGCTGACATACAAAGAAAGAAATAATTACAATAATTAGGATGCGAGTTTATTGCTTGGTGCCATTAATCCTGAAAGATAAAATGATTACAGGCTGTCAGAGTCTGGGAAAGGAAGGAAGGAAGCTCTGTGCCACAGAGCCTTGCTGCAGGGACACAAACGCTCTGGTGGCTTTGGGGCAGTGATTTCCCTGGCTGTGGAACCACCTCTCCAGCAGAATGCCCGGAGTGAAGGTAATGGGCACCCAAATCCAGATCAGCCACTCCCTCCAAAAAATGAGTTTCAGCAAATTATTACCATGCAGGCTAATGAATGACCCAGCTTTCTACTCTGCAGGTAATTACTGCTGTTCACTGGAGAGGCTTCTCCTGCCCTAGGACTGATTCTCCTGAGGTGCCTGGGCATCCTTCATTTCCCAAACAACGCTCAGTGTCAGAAGGTCACGCTGTGACTGTCCCCTGACAGTGTCACGGGTCATCTTATCCGTCTGCTGGCCTCCACAAAGCTCTGAATCACACTCCCAGGAAAATCCCAATGAGGCTGAGGTGTGCCAAGGGTTGGTGGGGACCTGGCTGTCCATGACTGGTGTGCTTGAGTTATCTAAACACCCTTTGCATCTCCTCCCTGCCTTATCCGTTTTTCAGTCCTTGCCCAGCCTGAGCAAATGGCAGAGAAGATCCCTCTCTGACAGCTGCCTGATAAAAGACTTGATGGACAAACTGAATCACGGAACCAAAAAATCATAGAACAGCCCAGGCAGGAAGGGACCTTGAAAGATCTTCTGGTCCAACCTTTTGTGGGAAAGGGACACCAGATGACATTATCTTGCATCCTGTCCAATCCCATCTTGAAAACCTCTGGTCATGGGGACTCCACCACATCCCTGATTGTTCCAGTGAATGACTGATCTCACTGTAAAAAATTCTTACATCATGATCAAGCCTCTCCTCCTGCAGCTTGTAGCTGTTGCCCCTTGTATTGTCCCCGTCGCTCCCTGTGAAGAGAGAGTTTCTGTCCTTCGAGCTGCTTTTCTAGCGCTGGAAAACTCTGTGAGGGTCCCCTGAGCCTTCTCTTCTCCAGGGAGAAAAGACCAAACTCCTTCAGTCTTCCCTCATCAAGTAGGCACTCAAGCCCTTTGATCATCTTCACGACCCTCCTCTGGACCTGCTCCAGTCTGTCTGTGTCTTTTTTGAACTGTGGGAACCAGAAGTGCTGCCTGACAAGAGCTGAGTAGAGTGGGAAGATGAAAGCCTCCTGATGGGCAGTAAACTTTGGCAGTGGAGGATGTCACTGTCTTTTTTTCTGTATGTTTGAGAGATGAATGCCTGGGTGCTCTTGCTCCAGCACTTCCCTCTCCCAATGATATGCTGGACATATCATCAAGCACTGGGACTACAAGAAATGTTAATTTTATTTATTATTGCTTTAAATTTTCCAGCTCAGTCCCAAGGATCACATCAGCCTCATCAGGAAATGTTAAAAAATAATTTAAAAAAATTCTGTCTTGTAACTCTCAGGGTTGCAATAGATTTGAAATGGCTGAATTAGAGTACTGTTTTGACTGCCTGAAACTT
The DNA here is from genome assembly GCA_013400915.1 of Pardalotus punctatus. Classification (NCBI taxonomy): domain Eukaryota; kingdom Metazoa; phylum Chordata; class Aves; order Passeriformes; family Pardalotidae; genus Pardalotus; species Pardalotus punctatus. The sequence continues at coordinate 800,482 of VZTX01031411.1, read as the reverse complement.
AGTATCTTCTGAGGCCTCAAACAATGCTTTTCTCTCTCCTCACTCCTGGCTATGCATGCACAAGCACACACTCATTTATTTGGAGCAGTTCCATAAACGTTATTGAGTATTATCAGTTAGGTAAACACAGGATCTGCTTAAAAGAAATTTAAAAAAAAAATAAAAAAACCCCTGCATTTATTAGTGGATGAATTTCCTTCCTGCCCTAAGATTTCAAGAGGGCTTTACTGGAGGTGGAACTGACTGATGCTGGCGGGATTCTTAGGGTTGTCCTGTGCAGGGCCAGGAATTGGACTTGATGATCCTTGTGCATCCCTTCCAACTTTGCATATTCTATAATTCCAGGATGCTCATCAACTGGGCAGACTGGGCATTAGGACCAGGGAAGCCTCCAGGATCCCAGCCCCTGCAGGACACAGCTCTGGGCAGTGCCAGGCAGAGCTGCAAGTGCCCCTTAAGCTTTCTTTTACACCAGGGACCACTTTGAGACCCCTGCAGGGAGGTTTGCAGCGCTGGAGCAGAAGGCAGTGCTGGCAGTGTGTCCGTGGGTGGTGGCAGCGCTGACAGCCCCCGGCGCTGGCAGCCAGGCTGTTATGTCAGAGAAGGCTCCAGCTCGGGTGGCCGTGTCCGCTGCCAGAAGTGTCATCTTTACAATGAGATGGATAAATGAGGGTCCAGATTAGTCATGGTCAATTAGGAGGATATCATGCCCCTTCTCGGAGCGGGATTATTAGTGTGGGTGTTTTGGCCAAGCTCCAGTTATATTCTCCCCTACTCTGCGAGCACTTTCCCTTGCTAATGATCCAAACCCATCATGTGGCATCGTTAGTTGTTGCTGAAAACCAGCAGTGTTTTACTCCAAAGTCCACAGCACATCAGTAATGGCCTGAGTGCTCTGTCTGTATCAGTTATGCTTTAATGCCCACCACAGTCCTTCATGTCATCAGCTCCTGCAGAAATTACTGCCAGTAGTCTGCTGCAGCAGTTGTCACTGCTGTCCATGGAGCACAGGCCCACACCTAGGGCTCCTTCCAGATACGCTGGAAGATTTTGGTTTTCCCTTCTGGACTACAAATACCTCCAGCTGCAAATGCTGCCTGCAGAACACACTAACCTTCACGCCTGTAGGCTTGGGAAGCACACGGCCATTGAGGAACCCTGCTCCATAACAGCGGCACCAGTGAATATCCATCCAAACAAGCTGTGCTCCAAGCCCTCCCAGTGTCTGGAGTTACCATGAACTTTGCAAGGAGGAAAGGAGCCAGCCCAGGAAGGCTGTACTGGTCAGCAACGCCTGGCAGGTCAGCACAGGAGACACCAGGCTTTGCTGTTCAAGAACAAGGCCTTACTTAAAAAGAAGAGGTGGAGGGAGGCAAAATAATCCCCAAACTGACCCTGGTTTTGTGCTGTTCAGTCTGAGTCAAAGCTTTATTAAAGATTTCCATTCAGCAGAACCATCTAATAAATCTTACTGGTTAGCAGTCAGAGGAGGAGGAAGAAAATGCTTTTCTGGTGTCTGTTGGGAATTGCTGGTACTAAATTAGCTTCTCTGGAATTATTGCTGGCACCACCATGCTGCTGCTGTTGCCCCGTGGAGGCTCTCTGGAGCACAAGCCTGTTTGCACGCTGCCTGCATCCTAAGCGAGCAGAATATGGAATTTTAATCATGCACAGGAACGCATTTGGTATTCTTTTCACTTGTGGAAAAATAAACCCTTGAAGGGCACTGCAGGAAGGGAGAACTCAAAGGGAGGCCTTGCCACGCTGAAGGGGTGTGATGTCTGCGAGTTTTTTGGAGGGAGGTGTCTGGCAGAGCAAGGTGTGATCCTCTCATCCTGGCTTTTCATTCCTGTTGGCTGCTGTTCACCACTGAAGATTCTGCAAATGAATAGGGGCTGCCAAACTGAGATGGGTGTGTGGCGAAAAGCTCACACTTGCCTGATGTTTGCGAAATGTCAAACGTTTCCCTCACCTGTTGTGTGGAAGGTGTTCAACCTCTCAGTGAATTTTAAAATGCTCCAGGCCTGTTACAGCTCTTTTCTCATTTAGCACCATCTTTCAAAGGGTTAGTTCTACATCAGCATGAATTTCTTATTGACTTCCATCAGGCTAGGCTTAATCTGAAAATGATCCTCAATTTGCTCTTCTGTTGATTGTGAGCTGGAGACCCAAACCATTTATTTTTCATTTTTCATTAAAAGTAATTTAACTTGATATTAAAACCATTTGAACGGACCTTTAATTTTTCAGAGGCAGGGAATGTCACACACATTTCTTTTCCCTCTGCTCGAGGCTATCATGCTCCCTCATCACTAACATGTAGAAACAAAGCAGATAAAAATAAAAGTGATGTGGTCAAGATTTTTCCCAGCAAATTCAGTATCGAGTGATTCCTGGTGAGAGGAGATCAATTGCATGTAGTTAATTTTTACGTTGTTTATGTTGCTGCTTTTAAACCATGTTTTTTGTGATCCATGCTAATGAGTGGAATGAGGAATTTATAGATTCACAGGCTAAAGTCAGAAGGGACCTCTGTTCTTAGTTAATCTGAGCTTGTGTATACGCAGGCCACGGACATTTCCCCAGGCAGCATCTCTCCTGGAAATGTATATGATCTCCTCTTAAAAACAGAGAGTATTGGTGAGCTCACCCCCTCCCTTGCTGCTTCTCTGTTTAATTATCCTTGCTTTTGGGAAAGTGCTTCACTTCAAGGCCAAGATGTGTAACTTGACTTTCCAGCCCTTGTAACCTGCTACGCCTTTGTCTGTGAGACTGAAAGCTTCTCCATCTGCTCCCAGTGATCAAGTCACCTCTCAGCCTTTCTTTGATAAACTCCTTGAGTTTCATGTCAAAGGTTTGATTTGCAACCTGGGGTCATTTTGGGAGCTTCCCTTTGAACTTCTGCTGATATTTCCACGTGTTGATGCAGGACCCAGGACCTGCACTCGTCTCGCCAGTGCCTTATGTGGCAGCACTCGCTCTACACAGCTTCAGCTTGTTTTCATTTTGGTGTCAGGGCTTATTTTATATCTCCAATATTGCACTGACCTTTTATCCAGAACATTGTGATGCCAGCTCATGTTGTGCTGCTCTGAGTGACCTCCTTTATGTCCTCCTCTGAGAGCCTGGCTTTCTAAGGGAGCAGGGCTACTATAAGTGTGCTTCCTCCATGTCTTACTCTGTATTTAAAATACCCCTGGCTAGCTTGAGACAGTTGAGCTGAGATATTCAGGTAGCTGCTAAAATATCTCCTTCTGTAATATTTTGTACCAAACAAATGCTATGCCACCTGCAGCCTTTATCAGGAGAGATTTTCTATTACCTGGACTGTTAGTAGATATATTAAATAACATTGAAGAAGAAATGCTTGCTACCAGTGGCCTTGCTCAATGATATCTTCTCATTAACAACTGCATTTTGAGATCTGTCAGTGAAGCAGATTTAATCTCTCTACTGTGGGCCTTGTTAATTCCATATAATGCCAGCCAAATACCTCAGAGAAATTGCAGTGTATTACAGCATCGCAGTTGTCTTTAGCAGCCAGGCGCGCTGTATTACAAACCAAAACAAAGAACCAGGCTTCCCAACACCTTTGGTGGACTTGGCAGTGTCAGGTTTACGGCTGGATTCAAGGACCTTAAAGGTCTTTTCAAACTTAAGTGATTCTATGACAACAGGGTGGTTTAACAAACCTCATTTTCCAGAGAAGTACATTGATTGATGTTCATTATTTTATTAGCATCTAGTTATTTGTTGATGAAATCCCAAATTAACCACTCTGGTATTTTGCAGAGGACCAACATGAGGCTAAGTGAGACCACTTAGCTTGATGCTGGTACTTTGCAACATTAATTGCTGCACTGAAATTCTCCTTTTCACCTTTTCAAAATACGGAAACACTTCGGCAGTGCCCTGATCCATCCTCAACTTGAAAAGTTATTAAAATCAACATTAGTGGTTCAATCAGCTTCTCAATGAAGTCTCTAAAGACACCTGTGTCTAAGACAGCTCGGTTGCTGAATTTGAGAATATAATTCCAGAATTCCCATCTTTCATTGCTGTGACCGCTTTTGGTCCCTCACAGCAGAATATGGAACCAAACCTCTTTGTTTCCTTCCAAATTCAGATGAGAAACACCCACCCAATTGGTCTGTATTTTACTTTTCTACCTAATCAGTCTCATCAGCAGTGGTTTTATAGCTGATTAAAATTACAAATTTGATCCCTGAAGATTTAAAGTGCCTTGCTTTTTATTCTTATTAGCCCTCAGCACTGGTTCATTCAGCCTCCTGTAGCAGCAGCAGGTTTTTAACCTATTTGTTACTGCTGCCCCCCATCTTTCCTCTTTCCATACATACTGATTTATTTAGGTTTTGTCATAGGCTTTACATGTCCTTTAGGCTGAAACATTTTTCCTTGACTGTTTCCCAGCACATTTAAGAATCTTTGAAATGATGCCTTTTTTGCGTCCAATTATGTGTATTTTTTTTGGTGACTATTCTGCTTTAAATGTAGGTTTCCTGTCCACTATTGCTTTAGGCATTAGAAAAAAAAAGTAACGTTAAAGTCTGAAGCTACTTTTTATGGACGGGTGGCAAATTCTACTTAAACAAAGCCAGTTTATTATGGTGCCTAGGTAAAATAAGGTAATATTTAGGTCACCAGTTCACTTTCCTTGGTTAATCACAAGGTCTCCCTTGTGGATTTGTACTGGATTCTGCTCTGCAGGGTGCAGAGCAAAGCATCCCTTCATGACAGAAACCCTGGGAGGTTTTCAGGTGAGGTGCTCCGCCAGCAGTTAAAATCAGCCATGCAATTTCTCTTGTATATTTAACAGATTTCATTACTTTTTACAATCCCAAGATGTTCAAAGAGCAGCTCATCCCTCTCTCTGATGGATGGGAAGATGCAGGAAGGTATCAAATGTCCAAGTCCCTCATGTTTCATTTTACAGCTTAGGGCTTTAATCCTGAGTGGTATTGTACCTGTTATTTCTGGTTTTCAGGAGAAAATATCATTACATGCTGCCTGAGCACTGCACTGCTCGTCCTGCTTTGCCTCCTGCTAGGGTGGAGGGACTCAGAGGATGTGTCCTTAGAGCAGGGGAACAGGGCAGCAGCCACTGGGATGGAGCTGGCTTGGAATGGAGCTGGGGCTCCGACCCCTGTGCTTACAGCAATATCTGCTCCAGCAGCCAAGAGAGGGCGCCCCTTAAATTAATAAAAGCAAGGGGAAAAAGAAGGTAAAAATGAGACAAAACCAGCAAAAATAGAAAAACTGAACATGCTTTCTTAAAAGGCATTTTCTCATCTGCCTCAAAGGGAACAGCTACACCCAACAAGTTAGAACATGGAGGTGTTTTCCAACAGTAGGAGGGGGGCCAGGGACACCCCTGGAACAAGGTGCAGTTGGCTGAATATTTGGAAGATGTGGGTCTGCTGTGGGCCCTGTTGCTGCCCCATCACTGCTCTTCCTCCTGCCCCAGCCAGTGTTTTGCTGGGACACTGCCTGGCACGTCCCCTCCACGCTGGCTTGGCTCTGTGCCTCAGGATGCCGCAGCATCAGACGTGGATAACAAACCCTCACCTGGTGCCTGTGGCAGTGTCTGCAGACCAGCTGTGGCTTTTCCAGGGAAACCAACAACTCAGCCCTTCCCCAGCCTGGGAATCTGCTCTGTGAAGGGCTGGCTGTGCACAGCCCGAAACAAACCTCTCTTTCAGTAGCAGCCATGTAGAACTATTTAAAAGGCCTTTAAGTTCTGCCAGTACCTGCAACGGGTGCCAAGTTATATTTTTGTCAGACAATTTGTGAAATTTGTTCAACTTGTAACCACGATCAGGGAAGCGAGCCTGAAAAGCAGTCAAAAGCACCTAATAAATAATGGTAATTAATACTGGTGTGTGGTGCTTACTCAGTATTCTTTTTCTTTCAAGGATCTTTCAGCTGGTTAGCAAAAACAGGTTCCACATTATGGTGGTCTCTCTCCTACAGAGGGTATTTATCATCCTCTAGTTACATGTGGCAAACTGAGGAAAACAGCATTCGTGTAATCACTGGAGGAGCCCAACACACATCCCTCCCCGTGATCCATGGTGCTGGAACGCGAGGAGACACGTGAACCATAACAGACTGCTGAATGTACACTTTGGGAAATGCTGTGTGCCTGAGCACGTACAGAAAAGAGATGAGGAAAACCCCAAAAGGTTCACACCTCCCTTCCCCTCTCCCCTTCACTTGTAGCAGCTTATTTATCAACAGAAAATGTTAAGGCACCGGTAATTCCGTTTTAATGGTTTTTCTCACCTGCAGAACTGCCTGGAGTGGTTCATGTTGGGACCTGCTTTAATATTGCCTTTCTCTGGGTCATAGATGGTGGTTGCTCGTGCATAAGCTCCTCCAAGAATAAAGATGAACCCATTGAGAGTGACTGCAGGAGCATATTTGTTATCTGTCAATGGAAAGCAACACTGAGATCAGTTTTAGGCTCAGGTTTGGAGACTGTTTTTTTATTTATACATTCCCCTTATTTATAGATAAGTCACGTTTCTCTAAACCTCCAAGGCTAGGGAAAGAAAAATGAGGAAACCTTTCCTGGTTTTGTTCTTCTCTCTCCAAGTTCTCAAAGGCACTTTTAAAGTTCATCACTTCATCCCCCAGTATGCGCCTCCCTCTAAACTGGTAAAGAACAATTACCCTCTCCTGAAGCCTAATGGAGTCAACATGAAAGTTCCATAGTTACATATGAAATTAAGATGACAAATTATTTCAGAATTTTGAATTGCTGCAAATTTTAGCTCAGATGCTTCCCATGCTTTTGCAGCAGCTAAGTACAGCAGAAACCCACAGCACAGAGACCCCCTTAATAATATCCAACAGTTGATACTCTTTTTATGTTATGCTTTTGCTTGTGGGAAGGTCACCCACACATTTCCAGAAGATTTTTTGAGACCTGATTTCTTTTTAACCTTTATCTGTCTCATAAATTCACGTGCATTTTTATTTTCAGATGTGTGCATATCTGCAAGCAGGCCTGTAATTTAGCAACAACCTGTATGAGGTTGGAGCTTGAAATTAAGCAACTCTCTCATCCTGAGTCAAGTTCAATCAGATTTTCTGAGGATACTTTAAAATTCTTGTTAGCTGAGGCATTATTAGAAATATTAGTAAAACTAATCATAAATTATTGAATAAAATAATTCTAATCTAATTAGTTGGCTTGTCCCTTATGCTGCTAGCACGCCATATGCACATTATTAAATATGAGCCAGTTGGGCTGAAATTTCTCATGATGATGTCTGTCTTGATGAGATACAGTTTTTTTAATCAACATTTCTGTGAAACCAATCAGCAGTGTCTGGGAACAAAAGATGGGAAAATACATTGCTTCAAATTAAAATAAGCCTCACAACCAGTTCTCTAAGAAGCAGAAGCCTCAGCCTTTCGGCTCAGCCCTTCGGGGTGTGAAGTGCCTGTTTCCTGGGAGGCCATCCTGGGGTCAGGGAACACATAAAAATTCTCCATTCGTAGCTATAAGTTAAAGCCTTTCCAAAATCTGCATTTTCATATGCGCAGGAAACATTGATCCTCTTTGCATCTCCAACAGGGAATCAGCCTGGACAGAGTTCTGCTGCTTTCAGCCCCTGCAACCTCCTCCCAAGGGGACCTGAGGGCAGAAGCTGGAGAGGAGGTGAGATCCCATCTCTACTGTGCTCCTACATCTCTGATAACAGCCTCTACATAACACTGAAGGGGTTTCTATGCTCCTTCCAAATCTACAGCACTGTGACTGTGTCCTTTTAGGAACACAGAAAAGGATGGGCTTAAACCAGATCCAGCAGCTTTATTTTGGAATTTGCTTACCTCTCGCATGATGTGTTGTAACCCTGAGGTTCTTCTAAAACTACCTTATTCCATTAAATATTTAACAGAGATTTAATTTGACAGGAGTTAAGCAAAAGCTGATGAACATCTCCAGAAGAGAGATAATCTCCTTAATTGAGGTTTGAACTTGTAACACTAGCTAAGGAAAAGAGTGGCTTTGTGCTGTCTGCCTCTGTCCCTGCATGGCCACGGCGTGGTGTGGCTCCGGTCATCCCACCCCACACTGGCACACGCCCAGCAGGACCGACAGGGGGGCAGCACCCGGCAGCAAAACAGACAGAACCCATGTGATGGGTTAAAGCTGGGCTCCTACTACACCGAGTATCTACAGGCATATGTCAAAAAAACACGGCTGTATTAGGAAAATGTCACTGATCCTTGGGAACAGATGGGAAGAAACTAATTCATCCAGAAAATAGAACAAGGAGTATTCAGTTTCTTCGCGGTGCCACTAAGCCACTATAATTCATCAGAAAGGCTTATCTGTCCTAACAACCCGGCTCGCATCCCTTTCCAAATCAGACTTGCATATGTGACATTTTTTCCACTTAAGACACTCATCAGAAATTTTCCATATTTAATTATCACATCTTCTTGGTTTTTTTTTTCTCTGACTAGCACTGTTTTGCAGGAGAATAAAACTCTTGCATTAAAAAAACCCAAACCCTCAGCTCTCAAATCTCAGAGGGAAATTATTTGGGGCTCCCTCATGGCAGAAACAGTGACTTCTCAGGGGACTGAGTCACTGACTTCAGATTTCTTTTTGTTAAAGAATGAGAGGGAAACCCCGTGAGTATTTTTATAGTGACTTTTTTTCCCCCCTTTCTGTATAGGCAGACAGTCTGATATTCTTTTTCTTCAAGAGGCAATTGTGTTCAATTCTTATCAATTTTTCAATACATCTCCTATCTGTTGTCTTTTTACTGCTTTTGTCTTAAGCTATAATTTCATAAATTGGTATCAAGTAAGTCTGAGATAGAGAAACAGAAAAATCTCTGCTGTTTCTTTCAGGAAGGGAGAAGTTCACAGAAAAGTCTCTTGTTCCTGATGAAGATACGGCAGAAAGATACAAGGGACACCCCTCAAGAGATGTGTAGAGAGGACACAGTGGGTTTTATTTTTGTTACCATGGGGACAGAAATTGTTCATGGATACCAGGATTTTGGAAACTTCAAGTCATCATTCCTGATATCCAGGTGTGCATGACCACCTTCAATATTTAACCTTACTTCATCTCAGGTGCTACCCACACTCTTCCTGTGGTGGTGTCTTATTCAGAGCTTGGTCCCCTCATGCAAACTCTCAGAAGACTCCAATTTCTGTTGCTGTTTGAAGCCCTTAACATGGTCACAGTGCGAGGCAGCTGGTGGGGAGCCTGATTTTGCAAAAGCATGTTCTGGCTGGGCTTTTTGGTTCATGTGCAGCAAGCTGGGGAGGAGGTGGTCAATGCTTCTGTGTGTGAATACGACTTCTACGTGTCAGAGGCTTCTGTGGGATACAGCAGGGCCACTGGGTATTTCAAAAGACAGCTGGAGAAAAGGAGGGGGGAAGAGGAAGCATGGAAACAGAGAAACAGCCTCCTTTCCCCTCCAAAGTTTAAGTGTCGAGGCTGTTGGATAATGTAATCCATTTCAGGCTGGAAAATCTTAAATGGGATTTGTCCAGGTCAACAAACACACTTGAGATTAGAAGGCAGAATAAATGTAAATGAAATAATAGGTAAAAGGTAATCTTCTCTCCAAGTGGATAACATGGAAACATCACTCCCCTTTGCTGTTGCTACAGGAAAAGAAGCCAATTGTTAATTCTGTGACAGGTCACTGGAGGAAGGAGTGTGCACTCCATGATGGTGCTAGAGCCAGAGGTGTACTCCACGTGGGGCTGATGATTTAACTGCTGCTGTGCCCCTCACCGAGGGAGGGCAGCCTGCTCTCCGGGGTGTGCCCGTGGCTCTCACATCTCCCTGTGTTCCATGGCCAAGCAGCCCCGTCCTGCTATCCGTTCCATGATTGACCAGAGATCTTACCCTGCCTTCCAGTAATGCACTGGGTCAGGGACTGAAGGGGGACTGCAATGAATGAGAGCAGCACTTCATGTGGAGAAAGGTTGTTATAACCAAGCCAGTTAAACACTTTTACTGGGAGGAAGAAATGTGGCTGTGTCACCAGTCCAGGCAGAACTCCAACCAAGTTGTCTCCTGGCAGGTGTGGCTGCTGGTTGGGGAGGTCGATGCACTTGGTGGAGCAGACTAGAGAAAGGAGTCTGGTTAATACAAACTAAGCTTGCTTTTACTAGTAAGTGCCTCTTCCTCCTTGAACACTCTGCAGACAACTTCAAGAACGGCACAGGCACAGACAGGATAACCAGGAGACTGCGGTCTGATCCTGAACAGAGCTCCTGAGGCCCAGGTGAAGATGCTGCATGAACAGTGGGAGTCTGGATGTCACCCTGCGGTTCAGAGCTCTCCTGGGAGCTGATGTCTCCCAAATATACAACTGGCCACCCAGCCCTATGGCTTCCCCACTGACCCTTGAGGAAACTCACCCTGGAGACCCCAAAGTTGAGTGCCCTCACCAGCAAACACCACATTTTGTGTATGTGTGGTGGGGATGGCCCATGCCAAAGCAGGAGACTCCACCTGCCACTGCAGGGCAGCTTTAGCATCAAATTTATGGGCATGATGTTGATGAACTGGAGAGAGTTGGAAAAAGAACAGCCATGGAAATGAAGGGGAGGCAGGAGTGGAAAGGAGACATCAGATAAACAGCAACACAAAAATACTGATATTGGTGGGCAGAGGGCAGAGAATAGACAGGGAAACACACTGAGGAGTGGAAAAAATCATTCTGAAGGGAGGACATGGCATATACAGAGGAGAAATGGGTGAGATAAAAATTCAAGTTTAGTAGGGTGAAACCCACTAAGAACTGGTCATGAGAAGAAAAATACACTGAAGGATCAGATGAAATACTCATTGCTTTGGGACTTTCAGGTGAAAGGCAGACATATTTCCCTAGAAGTACCAAACTACTGGCCTTGGAAGAGAGCCAAGACATATATCTGATTTTTCTTCTAAAGTAAAAAAAATTATTATTATTATTATTATTACTACTACTACTACTACTACCACTACTACTATTATGCATTTTAACCAAAATAAGCCACGGGACAGTGCAGTAAAAATGCACAGATCCTTCTAGTGCTGTTTTCCAGTTATGTCTTGCACTCTTAGGTCTGTGATTGTCCCACTTTTGTCAGACATATCACTGCAGGAATAAATGGTATGGTGAGGAACTAGATACTTGGATTAAAAACCAGAAATACTCACAGAACTTGGATCTCTGTTCTTTAGTTCTCACCAGATTTTAAAATTTAATAGTGGTGGTAATTAAATACTGGTTTTCTTACAATCCAGAAACATTAATAAAAACTTCTAATTCCACACTGATTGTTCAGAGTATCAGAAAAAGGTGTATTTTAGTGCCCTGTCACGAAGGCACAAGTGAACTAAAAGGCAGTGACCAAGTAATTAGGCTTAGAATCCCTGAGTTCAGCATGTCTGTGGTCATCTTGTTAAATAATACAAAGCTCAGGCAGCTGGGCATGGAATACATTTTTAGCACAGCTATATAGGACAGCTTGGCCAGAAAGGGAAAGGCAGGTGCTGCAAGTACATAGCCCAGGTTCATTTACTCATGTAGGGGTTTTGTTTTTGCATCTGAAAACACGGGAAGGGGATGCACAAGGTGGTTCCCCAAAAACACGCAGTGTGAAAGCCCCGTGAGGCTCCATTATCCCAGCAGCAGCCGGCTGTGGGCTGCACTGCTGCAGGAACATCTGCCCACTCCAAGGTGGGAAGGACTGACACGGGGCAAAGGATGGGGCACTGAGAAAGGCCTTCTCCTTCCCAAATGTGGATGTGTGTGACCAACACCTGCCCAAAGGCTTCCACAGCATCCGTGTGCAGCGTCAGTGAGCTTGGTGTCACACTGACTGCTCACAGCCATCCATGTCCCAGCACCTCCTGACAGGTGAAGCATAAAGAATAAATGGGAACTGGGAGTGAATTCACTGCATATTCCTAGAAGAAACAGAGGCAGAAGAGCAAGGGCTGAGCTGCATGGACTTGCTGTCAGTGGCCAGTCTGTATCTCCTCTGCACAGGCAGGATGTCAGTGTCCAGCCTGCTTCACCTCCACTCAGATTGGACAAAACACGAGGCATGATTGATGCCAGTTGTTGCCTTGGGTTAGGCTGGCACGTGATGCTTTGAAAGAGATGGACCTGTTGGGTTCAAACGTGTGCCAGGCTGTGTTCAACTCACTATCATAAAACACCACAGTGAACTGAGACAGGTACTACTGATCTAAAAATCTCTACAGACCTTGGCTGCGTTCGATACCTGCAGCTACTGTTGCATATCTGAGCATGCTTGAGGCATTTTTAAATAAACTGTTGTCCTATATGAGGTCAAACAGGTTTCACTGATCTCTAAGGTGACTTTGTAACAACTCACCATCAGACATCTCAGTCACCTTAGCTCAGAGGTGCACCTTAGGAATTCACAAATCAACACAAAAAGGCTCTGAGGCTGTCAGAGGTGTCCTGGCAGTGATCATGTCAGGATTCATCTCAGCTCCATTTTGCAAAAGGCTCCTTCTACTTCCTCTTTCTTTTAGACTGTACTGCACCTGGCACTGCAATCCAGTTCTTCAGGGGATACTTAAAAAATACAGGTGATGCTATGGTTTCTGTAAGGCTGGAGAAATTAAAATACATTTCCAACATTCCCAGTGCCTTGTAGTGAAGATCAGGCATCACATCAGTTCACATTCCCAGACATTCTCCATGGGGTGCCATTTTTCAGACTCTGTGTTATTGTAAGTTATTTGCAAGTAAACTGATGTTATACATTACCCAACAAAGAACTCCTTGTTTTATCATGTATTTGATGCCTTTGGCTTACCTAATGAACTTTGCTAACATCAAGAAAACATAAATACCATCTTCACGAGTATCTTTCATTTATTTTTGTACTATTAAGAAATAATAGTACAAATCTCTTAGAACAATGGGTGATGAACCCAACTCTGGACGGTTAAGATGATTTTTTTTAAACACACATGGTGTTGATGCTTGCTAGACTAGTCTAACGAGCCCATGGGATGATTCCTTACCTCCTGTGGCACTTGTACTGTTACGGTAAGGAAAAGGAATACAACTCTGCATAATGCACTCATTTTTGCAATATGCTGTGAGTCCAGGAAAAACCCATACTCTCAGTCAGTGGATTAAAGGAGCAGCAATAGCTGTAGCCACGTGATGGAAAAAGCCCAGCAATGGGTCGTTTGTGCTGCTGTCTTACATAAACACGCCTTTGGCCGGCTAAGGGCCTCCCGCTGGGCTCCTCACGCCGCATCGCACGCGTGTCGTGGTGTGTTAGGCTGCGCACCACGGGCGGCCGCGATCGCGCTGCCTGTGCAGGGGACGCTGCGGCTGCGGAGTGCCGGCTCCTCCTGGCCTGATCTACCAGCGAACCCCAAGAAAAGGGTCAGAATCACTGGTGCTGCAATAGAAAGAGCAGCTTATTCTAAGTTTCTGATTATGCTTAGGCCTTACCTGAATACCTTACAACTGTCCCTCTGTACTTTCTTACTTGCTACTCCCATTGCTCGAAGGCTCAGTAATGAGAAGATGATTATTTTAAAAACAAAGTCACAGTTTCAACATGACTAAGAGGCTTAGGATGGTGAAACCCTGGAACAGGTTGCCCAGACAGGCAGTAGATGCCCTGCCCCTGGAAACTTCAAGGTCAAGTTGGACAGGGCCCTGAGCAACCTGAATTAGTGAAAGATGTCCCTGCTTACTGCTTGGATTACGTGACCTTCAAAGGTCCCAAACGACTGCATGATTCTCTGAACTAGGATGTGAAGGCAAACCACTCCAAAAACAGCTTCTCTGCAATGACTGTGGGCCAGTTGTCTCTTTGGCCACTTGGGTGCAGCCAGACCGAAGGCTGAGCCCAGTGCAGAGCAGATGACCCAGGTCAGCTGTTGCCCTGCAGGAGCATCCTCACCAGGCTGAACGCTAAATCTCATTTTCAAAAGCAGCCTAAACACTCAGGGTGCAAATCGCTGCAGAAAGCAAGTAAGGTGCAAACTTCTGAGCGCTGTTCTAATTTTGGAAGGAAGTCACCACCTCTGACATTGGCTGGTACATCGGAAAATTTGGTTTCTTGTCTTGCTCTTTATGTTTGGTGATCTCAAGGACATCATAAACTAAAAAACACAGTTTTAATAAGCTATGTCCTGAAGATGTCAGCCTCTGAAACACATATGCCTGTGAACACCAACGATAAATCCCAGCTCAGAATGCCCATCACTTCCCACAGGACAGGCAGGATTTTAACAAACCCTTGAGAGTTAATCCATTACTTGAGCAGTGTTGTGAATCCACATGGAACAAGACATGATGCAGGCATGAAGTTTCACTGCACTTGGAGATTTTTTAAATCTAAAATGGCTAATTGTTCATACCTAACAACTGATTTCCTTTCTCTTCTGCTTTGAACTTATCACTTCTAGCTGGTAACTAGTCTGTAGTAATGAGTGACAATTGCCTTCAGTGGAGATCGAGTTATTTCCCTCTCTGGTATATCCGTGTACTCCTGACAACATAAGCAAATCCCCCCACCCCACAACTCCTTTGCTTTCTGCAAAGGCATTAAAGATACCTGTAGCCCAGAGACTCCTGCTGTAACGGAGATTTACTCTGACACCACGCATGGCTTACCAATCATCGGGGACTCTATGAAACTCCACGAGTTGGTCTGAGGGATGTAGGACTGCAAGACCCCCGCGGCTCGGCCGGCTTCATTGACCCCTCCGAAGACATAGATCTTGCCCCCGCACACGGTGGCCGCGGCCGAGTGCACGGCCTTGGGCAGGGGGGCGATGGTCTCCCACTGGTTGGTGATGGTGTCGTACCTGGGGACGACAGCAGGCGCAGTGAGCTGAGGGTGAGCGGCACGGGGCAGCACAGACAGGCACAGAAAGCTGGCTGGGGCACTCAGAAAGGCAGCTTGGCAAGTAGAAGAAAAGCAGAGGTGGAAATGTATATTTTTTTAACATCCTACAAATTCAGCCACATGGTAAACAGTGTTATGAATGCTTTTGTCTAAGGTTTTAAAATATTGATAGAAGCCCAGAGAAAGCTGGTTCTGTTTTCTGTATACACTTCTCAAATCTCATCGTAGCCCAAGGTACAGAAACTCAGGACATCTTTGTTGAGATGTCTTCCACTGATTAATTTCTTTTAATGAGTATACAATGAGATTATTCTTGCTAATCAGTGCAGAGCTCTCCAATAGTGACTGTGGGCAGGCAACTGTTAATATACTTCAGTTGTTCAGCTGGTGGAACACATCTCACCTGCAACATAATGCAACATGATGGCTCCTTTTACCCTGGTTAACTGACCAGCAACACACATTTTGTGCCAGAGTAAGTTGCTTCCATTTAATTTTCATTGTTCAAACCAAGCTACTATGCTTCATTTCAGGATGCTGCAACTGTTAATGCTGGAGTAAGATTTCACCATTGCATTCGTATTTGACATGAATCAAACAGAAAAGAGTATGCATGAAAGTGCTAAATTAGTTTTAAGGTCATCAGTATCTGATTTAATTAAGCCATTGACCATAAGGGATGTGCAGTTAACAATCCATGGATGAAGATTCATTTTAGACAATATCACAAGTACAGGCATCCCTTTTTAAAAAAAGATAATGTGGCAGGGATCCAAATAGCTGCTTTAAAATGAGTCTTGGAGACAGTGGAGAATAATGTGATTTTTAGCTTTCTATATTTCCATGTAATGACAGATGCAGTCAAACAGGAGTTTCCTGCGTAGTGATTTTTCAGAGCTGTTGACTGCCAGAACAGACGCCCTCATCACCCATTCAGGGCTTTTGCTCTCAATGGTGGTGATATGCAATATGCAAACATGAAACGAATTGATGAACATGAACCCATCTGCAAAATATGATTTGGCAACAGGGGAATTTTCCCTCTGTAACATGTCCCTCAAATTTTCACTGCTCAGACTTTGGGAAAATAAAAGGGAGGAATGATGCAAATGGCAGAAACAGCAGAAAATAATGTGCTTAATAAAAATGCACTAATGAGTTTCCAAGTAATATAACTGAAAGTAATTAACACACTCATAAAACTGAAGCAAAAGCAAGAGGAAGGCAAACTTTAACTGAAAAAAAATTAGGAAAGTCCATTATAATGAGCATGGAGAACTGCCTTGTATGATGCTCTAAATTAGTTACAGAGAAATTAAATTCATCTACAACAAGTGATCAAAGGGAAGAAATATAACAAGATTAAACAACATGGTGCTGGGAGCATTTAAGGCGACACACCTTTAGTGGGCTCATTCTTGTACCAACCCTGAGCCTGCAGATGCATTTTGACTGCACAAGCTGCTCCTCCAGGTAATTCACCACATGCTGCATCTCCTGCATTCACCTACAGCACTCAGAGGGAGCAGCACTCGCATCCACCCCAGCAGATACACAAAAAATCTCACATAATATAAAGTTTCACACATTGCTTTTGGACATACTTTGCTAACTCAGCTATTGCAGTAATTGGTAATTTAATTCTTGATGTCTCGTTAAAAAATTGGCTGTAATTGGTTAGAGAATGGGAAAAACAGCAGAGCTGAGAACTGACCTAGTGTTCCTTCTCTTGTTCCTCCTTTAGGACAAATTCTACCTGTCACCTGATACATTTTGTCTCATACCATCCACTGTAAATTAGCACCAGGAACATTTGTGGGCAGTCAAAATGGTCTGAGATGGGGGTGGTGAGCAGCCAACTGCTTTCCCTGCTGCTGGCAGAAGTACCTGGCACACCTCAGCTCCCAAAACAAGGACATTCTTGGCAATGACTTTCTGATTGTCCTAACATGTTTTTGGGAAGAAGGGTTTATATCCTTCACAAATCCCAGGGGCTGGGTGTGGTTGAACACCACATCTGTAAGAATACTGGAGGAAAGGTTCAAATTACAAAAACAATCATCCTTTGTCTGGATGAATTTCCTTACTGGGGCTTCAGGTACCAAAGACCCCATTTTTAACCCACTTTCACTGCCCTCTGTTTATGCTCTATGATGACAAAACTGATCTTTCTTTCTCCTACTGTCCTTCATCTGCCACTGAGAAACCAAAAACAACCGGTTTAACTCCATCTGCTGAAAGCCAAAGGCTGAAAATCTACTGGATACAGATGCATGTGGTGAAGCTTAAAACCACACTCTTTTCTTGAAGGTCATCTGGTTTAGAAAATGAAGGTGGAAGCAAGTCCTTGTTCACCAAACATGGGCATCTAATGTGGGTTCTACCTGGGCTGCTCAGTGAAGCCACTCTCTTAAGTGAATGTCTACCCTAGCCCTGAGGCTGAAGGAGAGAAATTGATGCCTTCAAGGCTTCCTGATAGCTGTCCACCAAGTCCCTCCATCCCCAAGGAATTTATTCCCCTGGTTCATTCCCTCCTTGCAAAACTGTAGACCTGATTTCTAGCCTGTTTCGCTTCAGTTTCCACCCACCAGAAAGTTTGTTTCTTTTTCCCTGTTGGATTATAAAGCTGTCTGTTATCAAATCTCTCTCTTTCACATATGGACGTGCAGAAAATAATAAAGTCAACTCTTCACCTTCTATGGGATAAACTAAGTAGCCTAAGCTCCTTAAGTCTCTGCAGGGCAGGTTTCCATCATTTTGGTCTATCTCAAGTCAGCTCTTAATATGTTCACACAAGGATTTGCACCAGATTAACTAAATTGGTTTAAAAATGAATGAAGGTGAACCTTTGTAACCTTCCAGGACAGAAAATACTGACACCTGCTTTACCTCCCTGCCCTAGGGCTTTTCCATCTGTTGTGTCATCTCTGGCACTGCCATCACACCATGGCCACTGGTGCTTGTGGGGCTCCTGGCTGCCTGTCACACCAGCCCTGCTCAAGGGCCAGCAGGGAGGAAACTGATTTAAAGAATAATCACTTTGATCTCTTTCCATTAGTCAAGCTTTGCATTCGAATCCCCTGTTTGAAGCCGTAGATGGAGACATAATGTGAGCTGGCTTCAAGCCAAGCAAAGGTTTTTCTTCCCTCTCCTCCACTGCTCCCTCCTGGTGTGTCCATGCTTGTCCTTGGCTCTGGGCCTACCAAGCCCATCCAATTTGCTGAACTTGAATCTTCAAGGACATCTCCTTTCACATCACTGACTCCTGCTCTGCAGTCCTTGCATGCTATGGACTCACGTGTGCTTTTACACCCTTGCCCTCACACTCCTTCCTCTGCCCCAGTGACCTGCCGGTCCCTGGCCCTGCAGGACACACGTGTCCCCACCTGTCACTTCACGTGGCACTTGCACCGAGCACAGGTATCTCATCTGACCCTTGTGCAGTCACTACCTTCGGATTTATGTATTATTCACATATATCCCACGTTTTTATATACGCGTATATGCACATTATCTGTATATAGAATGTATATAGGTATGTATATATATAATTTATATACACTTGATACAGCAAATTATCTGAACCCAGCACAAAATACAGCTCAGGCTTGAAGTGAGCAGATGCAGAAATAACCTTGCTGTTTTCCACAACTCTCCACTCTTAGGATTTCATCTGTGGGCCTGATCTTCCCCTTCATTCATTCATTTCTTTCAACTCCTCCTTCCTTGCTCTTTCCCTACCACCTCAGTATTAACAGCAGAAAACCCTTCATTTCAAGCTGTGCCACTCGCTTCACTGCCTTCTTGACTTTTGATCTCTTCAGTACCTGAAAACAGTATTTCTTTTTCTTCTCAGTCTCTTAATTTCTCTCCTCCTAGGTTAAACAGCCATATGTGTATCTTCATTTATTTACATTATAAGATCCTTACATCATGGTAAGCCGCTTACACACTGACCACTTCTGTGAGTCTGCAAGAAATCTTTCAGTCATTTAAGCATTATTAATTATGTTTGCAGGAAAGTTTCTATTTAAACTAAAGTTGTACAGTGTCATATTGAACTGCTCTTCAGATGATTCACATGTTTAAAATCACAGTAATGGATTACTATTTTTTGCCCTTTTTCTTTTCTTCTGACTCTTCTGAGGGGTTT
Organism: Pardalotus punctatus; assembly: GCA_013400915.1. Lineage (NCBI taxonomy): Eukaryota > Metazoa > Chordata > Aves > Passeriformes > Pardalotidae > Pardalotus > Pardalotus punctatus. Next base: position 781,422 of record VZTX01031411.1, on the reverse strand, counting down.
AGAAACTATCCTAAGACAAGGCAATATATTTAATTTTCTTAAGGCAATCATACGATCGTCTAGGTAAGATAATATAAGATCTTTAAAAAATCATTGAGTCTAACCATTAACCCAGCACTATGAAACCCACCACTAAACCATGTCCCTCAGTGCCACATCTACATGACTTTTAAATACCTCCAGGGATGGTGACTCCAACGCTCCCTTGGGCAGCCTGTTTTAGTGCCTGGCAATCATTTCGGTGAAGAAATTTCCCTTTTCCTTAGGGGAGAACCCCTAATTCCTACATGACCATGCCTCAGTAAAACAGTAGGTTCTAAAGCAGTTTCTAAAACATATAAAGCTTATTCCTTACACTGATTTTTTAAGACTGTCTTCAAAGTATGCACTGCCAACTAAAGTAATCTCCCAATTTTAGACAACCCTATTGTAAGAGTGCTGTCAGGTCAAGGGGATTCATCTTCTTCCGTCCTTCAAGCACATAATAACTGCAAAGCACCCACATTCCACACTTCCAGTCACATACATTGTCTTGTCAGCAGACGCAGCCTTCTCGGCTCTCAAATTGCATATATTACAGGGCCCATCCATTATCTAAAGACCTGGTTCGTGGATCCACCTCATTTCGCCAGCTCCCAACTCAACTCATATCTCAGAAGAAGACAGAAAGTGTAATACCCTCTCGCCTAACACCTAATGACTTGCTTCCTGTCACACTGAACCTTGCCAGAGGGGCTTGATGGAGAACTGCAGCCATGCTGTTATTTCCCTAAACACTCATTGCGAAAACATAACTTTCCCTGAACATATACCCATGCACAGCCACAAAAATGGACTTATAACTCAGCCCCTCTGGCACATGCATATTGTTTTAAGATGAGTAACGAATGACTCCTATTCATCTGTTTGTGATTGATAGTCCCATAATATTATCCATCCAGATGGAATTTTTGCTGCCTCCTTACAGACAAATGGCAGATAGAGGGTAAAGAATCTCAGCCCTGCTGAGTTTGATGGGAAAACACCCACTGTTTTAAGTGGCACCAGAATTTCTGGGTAAGGCTGCACCCTTCAGCACCAACAACACAACTCAAAGCATGGAGAGAGGGACACAGGAGCTAATGCCATAAATCATTAGGAGTCCGGTGGTCCCTACTTGTTTTAAAGCTTTGTAATGGTGCAGAAGATGTATTATGTACAAGCAGGTGGCATCATGTATAGTGGTCTGACATTCACTTTTAAAAAGCAAAATGCTGTAAAAACATCTTTGTAAGATTTAAACCATTTAGGATCAAATATTACAAGAATTCAATCAGAAACAGGTGGAGAACAAGAAAGAAACGGGGAGAAAATGCTATGTTCTCTGTCTTCAAAGACCCAAAGTGGTGAGACACCCTGTAGACTTCATTCTCTGGGTCTGCTGACTGCTGAGGTCGGGGTAGGTCACTTTGGACTGGAGACATGCCCTTCACTGTGCCAGCAGACACACGTCAGAACCTGGCCAAAGCCGGGCATGGTCACGCTTGGGCTGACTGAGCAAGCAGAAAGCAAAATGTGGTGGGGAAAGATAAGCTGCATGTGCACCAGGGGAGGTGAGAGGTGGCCCATTGAGGGAGGATGTTCAGTGTCTTGCCCTTCACACTGGTGGCACAGCCCAGGACTGCATTGTGTGTCAGCCTGGACAAGCCCCCACACCTCCATCTGGGGGGACAATAGGGCTGTAATCCCTGAGGCCTCCTAAGAGGTGAAAAACTGCCCAAACCCCAGGAGTGTGTGTCTGCAATTCCACACTGAGGGGAGGAGTGATAACTTTAGACGTAAATGTAATTTTTGGCATCACCTGACATGCAGCATATAACCATGTCACAATATTTTAACTTAGTGTTTTTCTATGACCTGTTGGAGTGACAGAGAGGTTTTCCCTGCACTGATTGTATCACAGTGTCCCATCCAAACCAACACGGTATTTGAAGAGGAATGTGCAACCCACACAGAAATATTGTGGGAGAAAGTTGGTTTCTTGTAGCTGGGGGTGGGGAAGAAAAGCAGATTCAGAAGTGGGCATTCACTGCTTGTAAGACAGCAGCCAACTCAGCAATTAAAGTGATTTTAGCTTCCATATTAGTGTGTTTTTTCCAAAGTTGAAATCCAATTTCAGAAAGCCTCATTGCTTGCAAAAATGGGTGCAGTGATTTAAATTCCTGAATCTTGCCCTGTCCAAATGGGAAATGCTTTTGTGTGAAAAAGCCTGACTTTGCTCAGCAGAGCTAGGAGGGTCAGCCTTCCCTCACCTGCATTTCTGACAGCAGACCCTGAAACCTCCTTTCCAAAACACAGCTTCAGCCATGCTGTGCTTCCCCCTACTGTCATTTTAATACCAAGATTAAAAAAGGAAACACCCCAAACTTCTCTCATAGCTCAAAGGAGGCCATGTTGCACTTTCTCCATGGCTCTGCTCACAAGTCACTCTGTAGACAACAGCAGATTAATTATAACCACGGGTTTAGCAAATCCCCCTGACAAGACATCCTCATTGTGGCTGAGACAGCGTGTGCTGAAATGATAGGGAGAAAATCTGCTCCTTTCCCACATCCAGGTCTCTTGGTGGGCTTGTGACAAAGGAAAACCAGCACGGCTGCTCTCCCTGAGCCAAGCAGGGGCCGCCGAGGGCCTGAGTGTGACTTTGCAATGTCATCTGTGGCGAGGGCTGGGTTGACTGAGATGACAGGGAAGGAGCGGGGGAACTCTGCTTGATTTGGCGTCCATTCAACTGACCAACATTTTCGATGCTTTGATAAAGTGAGACCATGAGAATCAGAGCAGAGACAGAAATCAGGCCCAAGGAAAACTGAAAAGATATAATTTAATCAATGACAATTATTAAGACTCCTAATCTCAGTAGCATTATTTCATTGTTCATCTTTATTGAGAGATAGAATGAAATAGCATCTCTTTCCTGATCTCTCCTTCCTGTGTTCACAAAAATAGTTCTGCTAGTAAAAAATTTACTGACTAAACTTATGGGACAAATACCTTCAGATACCAGAAACAAATCTGCTGAATAGGGTGAGATTTGCTTCAAAGCAAGTCCTGTGGGCAGTGCACACCTTAAGCTCTGGGTTAAGGAGGGAAGTAACCTTCACATGTTGCATTTACTTCTATGAATTATCATTCATTTTTTGCTGTCTGCATTTCCCTGATTTACTGAGAGAATCATCATGAACAGCAGTTCCTAACCTTTTGAAAAATGTGTTGTTTTTTTCTTACCCCAGTCCTTCTTAATGACTTATCCCTATTTGTCTTGCCTGTTAAGGCAACTTTTACTGGAAAATGCCTGCTTCAAAATGTTGCTGAAGAAGTATTCAAATTCAGCATTTAAAACTGACAAAAATATTTTTGGTTGCCACATTCACTTAGGAAAAACATTTCCAAAAAATGTGTCCCGATTAAGTGTTTGGGTAAGGCTAGGACTGTATCAATATTTTTGGAATAGAATATTCTCATAAACCGAATTTCAAAGTGAATTCTATTTTTTAATGGAAACATTGATATACATAAAAGATCTATGCCTTTATTGAAAGCAATGGGCGACAAGAAATTACTTAGAATTTTATGTGGTGAAATATTTTTGTTGCACTTTTTTTACTTCCTGTTTTCTTAAGTTCCATGTGAAAAAAAAAAAAAAATTACATCTGGAGTCTCCTTGAAATGAGAAATTTCCATTCTCTCGCATCTTTGTTCAGCCAGGAATTCAAAACTGGTTTCATTTATTGGTTATTTTACTCTGAACTTGGCAGGTCCCAGCCCCAGGCCAAGACCACCAAGGGGAAGATTTTCCAGCCAGGTCAAGGTTGAGGTCCTCCACCAGGAAAATACATACAAGAAACTTTGCTGTTGCTTTTTTTGGACTTACAAGGAAAAAAAAAAAGTATTATTGTGGTCCATAAAGACTTTCATCAGTACTAAATTCAAAGAGAGTTTATTAGCTCATTCTATAACCTGGAAAAATGTCCAAAGAAGCTTAATTCCTCTCTTCACTCCCCTGAGCAAACCGAGAAGCTGGCAACTTTCCTCTTTGGTTTCGAAACAATGCTTTCCACTGAAGCTTTTAAATGAAATCTAATCCTGCCCACTTTCTTACTTTCCTAGCTGTTCTAAAAGCTTATTTTAACACATACAGTCCATTTGATGTGTCCTTTAAAAGGCAAAGTCCTTTAGCATAGCATGAAGGAAAAGCTCCAGCAAACAGCACGTGGATTTTTTTTTTAGTTTAGTTTTTTTTTTTTACCTTTCCACATGGTCAACGTTGCCTGCCACACCGACCCCTCCAATGGTATAAATTTTCCCATCGTACACCAGACTGTTATGTCGACACCTCGGGACTGTCATGCGGGACACGAGGTTCCAGTTATCGAGCAAGGACATGTAACACCAGACATCAGCCAGCGTGACACCCGACTCCATGCCGCCTGGCACCCACGGGCGGGGGGGAGAGAAAAGGGGAGAGTTATGTGAGATCCTGGAACGGCAGCAGCTCTGCACACAGCAATCAAAGCCAGTTACAAAGTAAAAACTCTTCAAATGACATTTGACTAATTAAAATAAATCACCCTCAATACTGAGCATCTGTTCCGATGATGCATATCTGTGTCATTTATTCATGCGCCCCAAAGGCTGGGGTTTTTTTAATAAGATGACATGAAGAAATCAAGATGTCAGACTACGAGGGACACATACATAAGGGGATAGACCCTTCTCAGCGTTCATAAATAACTTCCAGTCTATTAAATTACTTCAACACTTGCAAGGGTGTCAGGAGGCCGAGTCTATCTTGGCTTACGAGACACAGGCCAGCCTGAAATCTAAAATGCTTAATACAGTGATGGATTGAAGCAGCACATATATGGGCAGAATAAAGTCAGTGCTTGCACTGTAGGCTTAATTTCTAATTTTCAGGGACAAATTTCTTATTTATTTTCATTTGCTGATAGAAGACAGTACCAGCTGTACCACTCCTGTAAAACAGTTCAAGATGATCTTGTAAAATATTCATACTGGTAATTTTTAAACTTCTGCTTGAAGCTTCCAAGGTAGCCACTTAGTGGGTGTCTTACTTATCCTGTTTTGAAGCACAAAGAGGTGAAATGATTTATTTGGGACCACACTAGGAGCCAGTGGTCAAGCCAGGAAAATGAACTAGACACAGTTCCATGGTTTAATGAGAAAACCAGACTTCCTCCTTAGTATTTTGCTCTCCAAACCTATGCTATGCAATGCAGAGTTCAGTACTTGGAACTTGCAGCGGGCCATTGTCACTTCTGTTGGCTCCCCTTCCCTTTTTCCTGTGTCTTCTACATTTGAGCAAAGCAAAATATCAGCTGACTCTTGGCTACACTTCCAGCTCTCCTTATTGTAGCCACTGAATACGATCTGGTCACTCATCCGGGTTCAGGGGAAAGAGCTGAAATAAGCTTTGAAATCAGGATTCCAAGCTTTTGTTCCCAGGTATGGCATAGCCTAAAATGTCTGTACATATTGGAAAAGACCTCAGCTAAGAATAACTAAAAGCCAACATCTGACAAAAGCCTCCCCAGAAGACTTTTGCTCCAGCTGCTCTCAAGCATGGACACACAAGCATGGGGAAAAAAAACATTAAGAAATAATTTCCAATCAATTCTTAGGGTCTCTATGCAGTATTAATGGAATTTAACACCACAGGCAGCAATTTACTGCAGAAAATGCAAGTGAGAGAGCTCGGCAAGGGAAAGGCAACAGCTGTAACCCCTTACTGGTACAGATGCCAGGTGCAGCTGTGCTCCCTGCTACATTCTCGGATCACACACATCCGCACCTCCCAGCCCAGCCTCTTTTAATCATCCAGCCTCCACTCAGCTGCCATCAGAGCATCCTTGCATTGTCTGGTGGGAATTGCTTTTCCCCCTCAAGCCAAGCAGAGGTACCAACAGACTGCAAAAATCCAGATACTGTGATGCTCAGGGCATGGTGTCGACAGATACTTTGGGAGTTAAAGACTTTTAAGGAGCATGGTCTCCGTTTCATCAAAACAAAGAAGATTATAGGGCTAGTGGATACTGTCAAAAGAGAGGTTTCAACAAGTACAAAACATGAATGCTCCTGTAAGCAAATACTTTAAGTGTAGGTCACATATTCAGCAGTTCAGTCTGCCTGTCTCAAATTCCATAACCTACCATTTAGATTCAACTACAGCCAGTATTTTAAATTGTGTTTCTATGGCAGTGAAACCTCTTTGCATGCTTGATGGTTGTCAGACCTATTTTCTTCACGTTGCAACTGCAAAATATTGTTGTTGACTGCTCTGAGAGAACGTTAACACCACAGAGACATGGAGAATGATAAAAGCAGGGAAATCCCTCTCTCCCAACATCCCTCCCACTTCTCTCTCTTTTTTTTTATCCCCTGGAGCAGCTGGGTAAAACTCCGGCAGGTCCTGCTTTGTTTAGGCTGCCTGTATTGAAACTTTTCTCCCAGCCCAATAAATCTAGGGGGTAAATGGATGGAGAACAGCCCTGTAGAGGAGGAATGGATGTACTGGAGGACAAAATATAGGGAATGACCTGGCAGTGTGCAGTTACAGCCCAGAAAGTCAACTGTATCCTGGGCTGCATCAAAAGCAGCATGACCAGGAGATCGAGGGAGGTGATTCTCCCCTCTACTCTGCTCTCATGAGACCCCACCTTGAGCGCAGTGCTCAGCTCTGGGGCCCCCAGCACAAGAAGGACATGGACCTGTTGAACTGAGTCCAGGGATGGGGTATGAAAACGTTCTGGGGGCTGGGGCACCTTTCCTGTGCAGACAGGCTGAGAGAGTTGGGGTTGTTCAGCCTGGAGAAGAGAAAGGTCTGGGGAGACCCTACCATGACCTTTCAATGCTTAAAGAGGGCTTATAAGAAAGATGGAAAGAGGCTTTTTGTCAAGGCCTGTAGTGACAGGGTCAGACATAAGAGTTTTAAACTGAAAGAGGGCAGATTTAGACTAAACATAACAAAGACATTTCTTTCATTGAAGGTGGTGAGGCCCTGGCACAGGTTGCCCAGAGAAGCTGTGGATGCCCCATCCCTGGAAGTGTCCAAGTCCAGGTTGGATGGGGCTTGAAGCAACCTGGTCTCATGGTCCCTGCCCATGGCAGGGGGGTTGGATGAGATGACCTCTAAAGGTCCTTTCCAACCCAAACCCTTCTGTGGTTCTGTTTCTATGGAATCTGCTGCTTACCTGAGAGATAGATGTTGTCTCCAGCGCTGACCACGCTGAAAAACTCTCGGTCATAGAAGGGCAGGCTGGCCAATGGGTACCACTTATTGTTTTGAGGATTTAAGCAAGTGACTGCTGTTAAAGCACGTTGGTTCATGCCAATCATCTGGCGACCCCCAACTAAGACTATTACCTCGGCTACTCCTAGGATTCAAGCAAGAAAAACAGCATTTCAAAAAAGTGGCATCTCTCAAACAGGCAGGATCCCATCCAAAAATACCCATCAGCTGGGGAAATTTTAATGTATCATATATAAATCTGTTTTAGAGTCTGCAATCAAACCACGAAGGGTGATAAAAAACAGGAATGTGTGTGTAGGGGGAGCAGTGGGTGAGGGATGACACTATGAACACTCTTGGGAGAACTAGGGAGGGAGAATGCCATCTGGGCACACCTTGGAGGGAAAGAAATAAAAAGGCAGTTCCATGTAATGATGTCCATTCATTTCAACAGTCTTTGAGTGAGACTTGCAGGTAGCAAATTTCTCTTCTGTTGAAGAAAATGGTCATTTTGTCAAGGATTGTGATAACTCTGGAGCTTGGTTATTATCCAGGAAAAGCATGTTTGGACTTTAAAGTAAAGAAAGTCTTCTCATGCTAAAAGATAATGTCTGGAGAAAGTTTATGGTTATGTATCTTTATCCTGATATTCTTTCTGCATACTCTCTATTAATGTATAATTTTCTGGTGGGTTATTTTTGGGTATTTTTTGCTTTTTCCAGAGAAAACAGATTTTCCAGACCTAGATAACATGTGCTCAAGTCACAGATCATGGTCTTGGTCTACCAGGTGCTAGGAAACATGACAGAGATGGCCCCTGCCTTAATATAGTTATTAATTGAGCTTTATCTGTGCTTGAACAGCTCCCCCAAGCCTGTAACACACAAAGTGTCCAGCAAGCCAAACTCTCTGTTCATGCTAACTTTTGCAGTCCACTCATCTGAGGTTTTATACCCACTTCACAGACACAGCTGAGTCATATCTGATCTCTGTGTTATTCCAGATTCATTCCCACAGAGATGGGCCACAGTGTAACCCTGGGATGTTTCCTGGCTCCATCCAAGAGTCAAGTGATGGGGATAGTTTGGACTTGGCATTTAGCTGAAGTGTTAAAAACCCTCCTGCAGCAATTGGAAGCCCCTGTGCAATGTGTTGCCAGGAGAGGTAGGCTCAGAAGCAGGACCAGGAGGCCACAAGCTGGAAGGAATCACCATTTCAGGAGCTGTCTCCTGACTGGAGCCATTGCTGTGATGTGTTACAGCTCCCAGCCCAGAGACAAGTGTGCACAGGTGCGGGGCAGGAGCGAGACTGCCAGCTAGAGGGATTAGGAGAGGCAGCGGAGAGAAATGCATCTGCAGAGTAATGGATTATCGTCATTCTTCATTAGCATTTTCAAAAAATATATTTGTGTCATTCAAGCAAGGTTACTCTCTTAAAAGTTATTAAGATAAAGTGCTGTACGGTTTTAAATAAATATTTCTCAGTAACAAGAGATCATTATTTTTGCACCCTACCAGAAAATCTAATCACCTGCGCAAGACACAACTTGATTATAATCAATGACCTCGAGAGGGCATGTGACACGCAGCAGAGAGTCCACAAAGGGTGTTTAGAGATCCTTTGTGCCTCCATGAATGCCGTTGATATGCAAAATAACATGATTCTATATAATTAGACTCTGACCTAAAAAACTACAATCACCCTCCTCTACCCTGAGAGAATCACTTTTCCCTCATCAACAAGCTTCTGGAAATGGATCACATTACACCTACAATTTTATATACATAAAATAAGCACTTTTCAAAAATCCCTTCAAACATCACACCATTAGTCATCTTCAATGAAAGACTTTTTAGGGTAGATTGTTATTGAAAGTCCTCTACACTTCGTCCTTCTGAAAGGTGCCTTGATGAGGCAGTCTCCCGAAGCTGCAAATGCCATGGTTTGATATGCCATCTCTGTGCCACATTAGCATCAGCGGCAGCGACGGAAAGTTTTGTCTGGCTTTCTGTTGTACTTATCGAAAGCAGAATTACAGGCAGCATGTTAAAACAATTCACCCGGTTCATCAGACTCCTTCTTGGATGAAGATTTCCCACATGGTATTTGTACTCTCTGTTCAGTGAATATTTAGGGTATTTCTCACATCACCATGATATGGGCTCAGCTGCCAGGGTGGGCACTTGGGGCTTTTTCCATGCATTTTTCCGAAAACGAAAAAAGGGTGTGAAACTTCTTAAAAAGGCTCAGTTCTCCATAGCTGCTGGGTTTTTAAAAGGGAAGATGTTATGTGTGATCCATTTGTTCTGGAGGCAATGAACAGCCTGAACCTCTACTCATCAGTATAAAAATACTATATTTACACCAGCCTCACCATATAAAAATACTATATTTACAAAGGGCTGTGAAAGTGAAGATGTTTTATGAATATTAGTCAGATCCTCCCCACAAGAGGCTCCATGGCAAAGAATCGAATTATTCACCTATTTCTGCAGCTAGAGAAACTGAGACACAGAGGGCAAGGGGCTCACATTCAGGACAACAGAGGAACTTTACAGCCTCTGCCAAAGATAATAACTCTTTAAATCCTGTTTCAGGAGCGTACATCTAAACACCCATGTCCACCTACTGGAAGAAGATCCTAAATGCCTAAGGAAAATAACAATGGAAAACTGGGCTTGAAATATCACCCAGTTGTGGGAAAGAAACAAGAGAAGGTGCAAAGTTCTGTGCCCCATCTCAGGGCACATCTTGACCATGTCCAAGCAATGTGGAACCAGGGAGCTGGTGCTGTTGAAGGACATTTCGCTTTACCTGCAGAGAGCCTGGGCCGGGTCCTTGGTGTCTGCATCTCCTGGCGGGCGTGTGGCAGCATGTGATAACGTTTGGCTTCGTTCACCAGATCCCGGCAAGCCTCCGAAGACTTTATCAACTCCTCATTGTCAATAACATTCAGCAGATAGCTGGGATGGATGAAGGGGAGCCGCACCACTGCCAGCAGCTCTGCAGCATACTGTGAGGGGGGAGAAATAATAACACATGCAGCCTTCATGTCAGAGTTCAGCCACCTGGCATCTCCACCTCCTTCCCTGTAAACCATCCTGTGTCATCCAGCCTGGACAGACACTTGTCATGGATGCTGCATACAAGCCCTGCCTAGTGAATGGGTGGGACAGAGACAATGCAGCCCTCAGAGCTCCCTGGCCCAGGCTGGGTTTGGTCCCAGAGAGTGAAAAAAATCTTCAAAAGGTGGCAACTCCTGTTATACAGCACTGTATGGAGAAATTTTTGGAAGTAAAAGTTCATTCTGAACTCAGGCTGAATGTAACACCTTGTGCAGTGGAGACATGGAGTAGGCATTTGAATTATCTGAATTAAACTTGAAACGTGAGTATGGTTGCTGCGCTGTAATAAAACCTCAAATCAAGTCTTTTCTGGCACTATAAATGTGAAACACAAGTCAGTAAACTGGGTTGATTTCAACAACAACTGTGGTAGAGCCTGAATGATGTAAATCAATTTGCTAAAAATCTTTCAATTAGTAGAATTTATTTGTTGGTGAAGCAAATTATGTAGCTCTAGCTTTTAGGGAAGTCTGACTCCAGAGGGTGCTATAGAAATACTGACAGTAAGTTTCATCTTCTAAACAAATACATTAAACCTCAGAGGGTAAAGGACACTCGAGCAAATGAAGCTGTCTGTCACCAAACACGGCTTAAAGGAGAACAAAACCCCAAGAGAGGAAACTGCAATCGAAAAAGCAGAGTCCATCCCCAGATTATTTTTATATATAGTTGGGCATATCACAACACTGCACGAGAGAATACAGCGAAAAGCAGAGCAATGGGAAAACACGGAGCTCCAGAAGCAAGGCACACAAATGGGACGCAAACTAAGGGTGAGCAGCAAGAAAGGATAATCATCTGTTGCAATAAATATTCATACAGCAGCAGCATCCAAAGATCTCAACTGGGATTGAGGCCAGGATGCAAATAAATATTCCTGAGGTCCGTACGACTGGTCCCAAGAAAGACTGGGCGCCAGCAGCATCTGCTGGCCTGCAGATGCCTCTGGTCTTCCAGAAGCCACTTGGCTCTTACTTTCTCTTTCAGCAGCGTGCCTGTCCCTGCAGCACGTGAGAGCCAAGTCACAGCAGGAACAGGAGCAGGAGCAGGGATGGGAATCGTGTAGGGGCATAAGGAGAGGGGAAGGCAGGGATACAGCCTGAACTGGCTAATGGGCTGGCCAAGCAGGTGGAAGATGCAGCACCTGCAAGCACTTCCAGGGCTTCCCCTTTCCCCACCAAGCTTCTAAAGGCTTAATTTAGAAGCAAAACAAACAATGTCTTCTCCAAATTTACACTGCTGTCCTACTGGAGAGTCACATCAACCTGGTGCAAGCTGTGTTGAAGAAAAAATGTAATGACCTGTGGGGAGCTGAGCCCCACAGGTGCCTGCAGATTGGTGGCCTCAAGGAGACAAAGGGTCTCAGGCTGACTCCCAGTCCCCTGTTTATCAGATCTCCTCGACACTGGAGCTGGCAATTTTAGGTAAAGCCTGAAGAGTTGAAGCCTGGCCACTCTGCAGTTGTTTGGAGATAAAAAAGTTGTTTGGTGATGCAAAAGAGGTAGAAAAGTGACAGTACTTCTCTTCTGGGAAAAAGCCACCCCTGTGATCAATAAGTTCCTGCCTCCTTGCTATTACCTCTGGTGTGGCACAGGGCTGAGTAGGGCTTGAGATCACTTCATCAACCTGAAAACAAAAAGGAAGACACTCCTCCCTTGTTGAAATCCATTTCTGAGGCGCTTTCTAGGAAGCACGATGGCTGCTCCTTCCCTGGAGCCACAAACGTCAGGCACTTGGCTGCAGATATCTTAATGTCATTACCTTGTAAGAGAGGGAGCAGTGGACATATGGCAGTGGGTGGCAAAGCTCTGACTTCAGGAAGTGCTTTTTTTAAGAAGGCTGGAGGCGTTTAACCTTACACGGGAGCCAAGAGGAAATGTGCCATCGGGACCGGGGAATAATGCGGAGAGAGGGTACACTGGGGATGAGCGAGACAATCCCACAGGGGAGGTTAATTCCCACTACCGGCTGCTCAGGAAGCAGTAGAAGTTGCTGAAGGTCAGTTTAACTAAAGCTGGAAAATCTATGGGCTGTACAGAGGAGCCAGCACTTGCCCTTTGCTCGGTGGGACACTCCCGAGGCTGCTCTGTGCTGGAAGCAGCCACCACACAGAGCAATGCCAAACAGCAGCACAAACAGGTGTGCCACTAAACGGGGACACGGGGCTCCACAGGCACCACCATGTCCCAAAGCTGACTGTGAATTAGTGCTCGGAGAACAGCCCTTTCTGCCAGGGATGGGGCAATTCCCACGGGGCCAGTGGAGTTACTGCCTCCATTTCTCACCTTTCCCTGAATAAATGGGGCAGCACTGCTGTCTGAGCACAGAGAGCTCTCCCTCTCGCTCACCCACCTTGCTTTAATTAGATAAGTGAGAAAATGTGATTCTGTTTCTCTCCTGGATTCCCCCCCCCCTCCTTTCTCTTCTCTTTTGTCTGAGCTCGTGGGTTATTCTGAAGGGGAATAATAATTAGAACATGTTGCTCCCTTTCATCAGCTTGAAAGTTGATGTCACATATCAAAACCGATGTCACTTTTCACTCTTATTCTTCCTTTTGCTCAAACAGCTACAGAAAGCTGGCTCTGTGTGTGTGTGTGCACGACCACATGCAGTCACGACTCGGGCTTGGTGCTGAGAGCATTAAGGGTACATAGAATTGTAGTGTTTTTCACCAAGGGATTTGAGGAGTATGAACCATGGTAGCATCTCCACAAGACAAGAGAAGCTTTTATAAAGCAACCTCTTTTCGCACCAGCTCTTTTAAGCACTATAGTCAAGGGCGAATTTCATTTAGCCTCACTGATTTAAGAATATTCAAGTGATTTAGGCAATCAGCAGCCTTTTTCTTTTGGATTCTCCCTTATGAAGACTTCCCAGCTCTGTTAGCTATGATTGTACTAAATATCCTGTTACTATTATCCTTTTCATTTAAGACTGGAATAAGCACCATAAAGCATTTCAACCTCCTTACCATCTGTTATTTGCTCTCCATTCTCTCTTGTCTTTCCGTTGTGCCTTATACAGCTATGAAACATCTACTGCACCTAATGACGTTACCAGTTATCACTAAAGCAGCAGAATACATGCACAGGGCACGTTGCCAAATTCATCCACCTCGGCTCCTTGGAGTTGTGGCTTGCACCTGTAACCCTGGGGATGTTTTCTTCTCCATGCTTGGCTGCTGGCACTGGCTGGACAAGTAGAAATATTTCTCGGGTCTTTGTTGGGAATCACTTATGACTACAGCCTGCATCACATGCCAGGGTGAAGCAGAGAATATTAGTGTCCCTTCTGGGCCTAAAATTAGGAGTTACCAACTCATGAACACGGGAGATCACGCCTCAGGCTCCTTGAGAATGGACACCATTATGCAAAAATCTAACAAATTTATTGTTTAAAATGCTAGGAAAGTTTCTGAACACCATAAGGACTGTTTTTTTCAGGTGATGTGAACCTCAGCATAGCTCCTGTTGGGTAAAGGGAGCTGGTCAAGTTTTGCACCAGCAGAAGATCTCATCCATAAACTCCTTGCTGAGCGGTGATACTGTCAGATACCCCATGCATGGCCAGGGTGATTCTGCAGGAGCCAGGGCATTGCTGCCACACGAGCAAAGCCATTTTGGACAGACACTGCGGACATAGTAGAGCAGAGAATTCTGAGAGATGCTATCTGTCCTGCTTCAAGGCACTTCTTTCACTGATACTGATTTCAGTGGCTGAACAGAAAGCAGGATCTTACACCAGCCTGCAATCACAGGTGTATTTCATATAAAACAGGGAGAGAAAAATCTTAAGCGATCTTATCTTTCCCTAATTACCTAAACACTTCCAGGGAGAGATTCAGCTCTAGATTCAGACACCTACATGGGTTTATACAAGACAAGTATTTATTTGTCAGCCAGACATGTGTAAACTCATGTTATAATTAATAGAGATTTAGTCAACACACTTAACAGTCCCCAGAGCAATGCAAGCTGAGAGGATGCATTGAGCACCAGGGGAAGCAGAGAATATCAGTGTCCCCTTCTGGGCCAGAACTGTGAGCCATCAGCTCCTGGGAAATGGAGTGTGTTCCTCAGACCATGCCTCAGACCATGGCACACCAAGATGTCTACAACCACACGTCAATCCAAATTGGAGGGCCATTAATTCTACCTCTGGCAGGAATTTTTGTGTCCATTTGTCCTGGATGCTGTGCTCAGAAGGTTGTGATCATGCTATGCAGAAGCCTAGGTGTCAGCGTTGACTCAGAGGAATACCTGATCAACATGACCAGCTATCCCTTGAAGCTGACCTTTTCAAGCCTTTCCCTAATAATCTGTTCACACATAAGTTACTCCCATCTCATTAGGCAGGTCAGTGCTTCAGCAAATGAGACTACAAAACCCTCTAATGGTTTTTTTATTCCTGACAGGTAGTTTGAGTGAGAACATTTACTTTGCTAAACTTTTGATGACATTTCTTCTCCTACTGATTACATCAGTATTATGAGCACTTGCTTGCAAGTGGGCTTTGTTCTGGCATCTTCACAGTCTCTGTTACAAAACCCACTTCACTATCACATTAAAAATAATCTTTTTATTCTCAAATCTCTAATCCACTAAAATCCTCACAAGTGTTCTCCAAAAGGACTCTCACTGTACTCCTGCACAGACATGGGCCACAACAATATACAGTTAGGTTTTAAAGGATGTATGTCTACTGCTACAGAGTCATATTTCCTGCTCCTTAAATGCTCCACTGGAAAGCTCTCCAGATTTTTAACATTTTTGAAGCAATGCCCAAAAAGGTCAAAATAATGTTTCCCTTATGCCTTATAATTAATCTGTCTCTCTAGTTTACTGCTTTCCCTACAAAAGCCTCTTTGTACTTTCTGCCTAAAGAAACAGGCTTCAGCCAGAAATACAAATACAGAAGGTAGATTACGCACATTACGATAGAGTTTTGCTCCAATAAACTGCTATTTCAGCCCTTTATGCATAATTGCAATAGTTTTCAAAACATTATGAAGTAGGAATATATTTGATCCATCTGAGTGCCTTGAAGGAGATTTATGTTGTCTCCTGTGAACCCTGGGCTCAGACTTGCCTCACGTCACACACTGCCCCAGTGTGAGAGCAAGAACCTCCTTGGATGGAGGAAGCCATCAGGGGTAGATCTGGAGCAGAATCCCACTGCATTAGATTCCTTCAAATGAGAACATGCTAATTAAAAAAACACCTGGCTGTGGCCAGGTAACAAACTGCCCAGTGACCTGTGCTGATGGTGATGACTGGAGACGTGGCGTGCTGGCCACGCACATTGGCACACTGGAGAGGTGACGTGAGTGGTCCCTCCTTACCACCACCTCCAGCCCAAACCAGGCTTACCCCACAGCTTACCCAACCAGATACTCAAAATATTGCTGGCTCTGAGTTTCCAAATGCAAGCCCAAAAGGGAACTGGCTAGTTTGGGGAAGCCAAAGCGGTTGGTACACTGCTTTGCCATTCTCAACAATAAGCCTTTTTTGGCTAGATTTTCCCAGTGCTGCCCTGTTACTTGGTAATGAGGGTACTTGTTTGATGTGTCTAACCCAGGGGTATTACAAAGGCACACTGTGTTTCCAGTAAACTCCTGCACATTCCTACATCCAAGGTCATACCCAAGCCCAACTAAGCTTTCTGCTGCACTTGGAGTACTTACTAATCACCCACACTGACTTCTTGGAATTGCAATGCTGCCTTCAGATTAAACCCAAAGGCTTGGTAGCATGTCAGCCGACAGCCTCCTAATATCATGAGATAAACATGTGGCAGAAAATCTGGTTTGCAGGCACTGGGTTCAGCTGGTGGCTCGGTGGCAGGATGCCACGTGCATAAATCTCATGCCCAGCAAGAAGGAAAGAGCAGCCTCTCTGTCTTCCTGCAATCAGGTTTCAACATGACATCTTTATGGCAGCACAGCTGACTAAACACTGTAATGTCACTAGCGAGCGGCTGTCCTGTTCTCCGAGCTGTTTGCAAAGCAGTTCTCGGGTTGGTATTTCCAGCAGTAATATGATGAGAGGCTTTTAAATGCACAGGAAGATAAATCATTGATCCATCATACTTGGAATTTGCCCGATACTAAGGATTAAAAAAAGCCTTACTCTTACCATGCATTCTCTACCTTGCTGACTAAACTCTATGAAATAGACTCTTGAAGTTCCTCCAAAGGGTACCAGGGGTAAATGATGTTTCTTTTGCTTATGGGCAGTCACCTACTCAGACACAGCAAACAGATCCACCTCAAAAGCACACTGCCAACAACAAAACAGCTGCAGCTTCTCAGGTGCTTCACAGGACCAAGTAAACTCCTGATGCCTCCATCCCTACAACACACTGGCACATGAATCCATGTATAGTAATTCTCCAAAATGCTTTTTGCCTATAATATAAAATGATTTTGTTTCTGGAGGTCGGTCCTGGGTGCTGAGGCTGTGCGCAGACCAAGGCACGGCAAGGGAGCACATGTGAGGAGGGGATGTGGATGTGGGTCTTTGTAAGGCTGTTGCTTCAGCAACAGCAAAGAAAGATTTTGTAAAAACCAGGAAAATGTGTTGGAAAAGCCAGAAATGAAGAGACTGAGCAGACTGAGAGACAAGGGAGCTCCTCAAACCAATTAAAACTTCAAAGAAATAATTGTGTAGATTTTCTGTCAAGGGTATCCCTTTAAAAAAACTTAAAAAGTTTAGTAGAGAGGGAATTTCAGGAACTGCTAATGTCACCTGCATCCTCTTTTTTATTTAATGCAGTTTCTTCCTCCAATATATAGCTAAGGGCATGTTCCTGCACTGATTCCATTCCTGCTGCTGCCTTTTCTTCTTCCTCTGTAAGCCCGTATGGGAGCTGAGTGTCTGCAAAAGCTTCATTCAGATTGGAGCTCTTTGAGCAGCCCATCCCCGGGAAATCACAGGGGTTACCGCTCATCCCTTGCGTTTTTCACTTTCAGAGAAATTGAAGCTTCTTGTACTTTCATTATGGCATCTTTCTGCATTTGTCTGCTCTTCCCACAAATGGATTTCAAAGCACCAGGGTAGTGTGGGCTTTTCAAAGAAGCCTAATTGAACTGTTATAGAGCATCAGTGCCTAATTCACTTAGGCTCCCTTGGAAGCATCCTTTTTCATATTTATTCCAACACTCTTTCCTGAAACTTAATGCCCTTGAGTACATTGATTGATCAATTAATTTCTTATTATGATGAACTAAGTAATCTGTACATGCTGGTATTGGGTATCAGCTTCTATCATTACCTCCTTGTCATTGCAGAGCAGAGTCGGAATTGTCATTGTTACCTGTCAGATTCTCCATTTTCCTGAAGCAAACTGCTCTTCTGCATGGAGACTTTTTAAAATGTGCTGGAGAAATAAGGGATCTTCCATCTGCTCTCTCACAGTTATGAACCTCTGTAGTGTCTTGCCTTCGAACTGCCACTCTCTGTCACTGCCAAAATATAGCTCATGGGCATTTGTAGCTTTTTTGACATAAATCCTCTGCTCCTACTCTCCATCACTTTTCCTTACCCACACTGACAGATACAGCGCTTACAGGTGGGCTTTGTGTTTGCTTAGTGTTAGACTAATTTGCTTGGTGTTAGACTAATTTGCCAAGTCTCAAATTCATCCCAGTGGTCCTTACTGTTGTTATTCCCATGCATCCTTCCAGGCAACTCCCTTCCTTGGGGCTTCAAACACTTGTAGACATTTATCCCTCTTTAGCTGTCATTAGGCCAAGTCATGCATATTCACATCTTTTAATCTTTTTTTTTCTCACATCAGTTCCTTCAGTCTTTTAATCGTTTGTGTTGCTCTTCTCTAAATTACCTCAAATTTGTCTACGCATCTCTGGTTCTCAGACACCATGAAGATGCTGTTCAGATAAATCTGCCTCTGAGGACACAAGTTCATAGAAAGCTTGTTAATGCCTTTATGGTGGAGACATTTTGTATTGCTACTGGACACAATGATTTAAAAGGTTTGGAAAAAGGGCACATGATTATATCCTTGCAGAGTGCAACAAAAGGTGACTGTCATTCAGCTGAGCCTCTTGTCCATCACTCATCACTGCAGTATCTGTCTCCCTTCTAGCACTCTCTGGGCAACTTGCTGAAATAACTTGCCCTCTCCTCGTGTCTTGACCCTCCTCAGGGTGAAAGGGAAGCTTCATGCAATGGGGACTCTTGTTTTCCCAGGCTTTCTGTCATTAATGAACATGATACTATGTTTTTTATATCAGAGAAAACAGACACAGCTTTGGACTTGGAACAGAAAATGGGAAAGTTTCCAATGAGCTTTGGTATGTCTCTGCTTTGGACAGGCAGCAAATTGCTACACATCCAGCAACTTCCCATCTTTCCCATCCTCTGTGGATGCTGGGCATGACTGCAGCTCTGAGCAGCTTTGGCAGTCGTCAGTACCTGTGGACAATATGGCTCATTATCCACTGGATCCTCCCAACAGCCCACATGGGAGGCATCACTTCCCTCCAGCTTACCGTGTAAGAAATGGGGGCAAAAAGGTAAAACAACCTGCCCAAGGCCACGTGGAGAGCTGGGGGATGTGCTCAGGTGAAGACTACGTGGGGCCTGGCAGAAATCTTTCCTTGTTTGGGCAGCTCAGACCGTGCTGGTTTCAGACTGCAAAGCCTCCATTATACAATATATTTTTTGCATGAGTTCACTGGAGTTGTAAATAAGCTTATCAAGGGGATAACTGTTAGGATAAACCCTACAATCTCGTCCATCAGTCAAGAAGAGAAATAAATAGGAAAAAAGAGTAGATTCAGCTTTCCCAGATGTGTCAGTCAGCTGCAGGCTCTGCACTCAGTGACAGCAATCAGGACTCCTACAACCAGTGCTCTGTGTCCACTGGCACAGGAAATTACCTACTAATCCTGACCTCACCTCACAGGCTGCTTCTTCTGGTCAGACCAGTTTTAAACTGCACTACCAGCAGCACTAAACCAGCTCCATAAACGTTACCATATGAGCTGGGGCACTGCTCCAATGCACTAGGGGGATACAATTATTTACCAAATCCTGGTTTAACATGTCGCTCTCTGAACTGCCTCTTTGTCTTATGCAGATGATCAGCAACCCTTAAAGCACTGCGGTTCTCTTTGCAACAAGGCTCAGGTGCCATCTTTTGTAATGGCACAGAGCAATTTTATGAGCACTGCTCACATGAGCACAATGTGCACAATTAAACAACAGCCAGAGCGCAGCTTTTCAACTTGCCTTGCAAGAAAATCCTGCTTTCTTCCCTGTCACTGCCCTCCAGCCTGGTGGGGAAAGAATTAACAAAAGCAGAAACAGTCAGACAGCTGAAGAAAAGCTTTTACAAAGGCAGAGAAGAGCAGGTAGACAGCAAACAACGCCCTTCCAGGAGAACAGGAGGCTCTGTTGAAAATCTCCTTCCCAGAGGCTGAATTTCAGCAGGGGATCGGGCAGGAGGGGAGGCAGTGATGGATAAGTTGTTGTAAGAGCATGGCATGAGGCTGCGGTGGGGGAACACAAGTGGTGAGATTTACTGTCCCCAGGCTCTGCAGAGTGACACAAAGCCATTACAGCACAAGGGGTCCTGGAGGGCTGCAGTGCCCTGGGGGCAGAGGGTGCTGATTTCCAGAGAAGCTTCTCTGTGGGGATGTCTCTGCTGAGAGAGCCCCTGCCAGGCTTTGCCAGGGAAGATGGACATGCAGGTGAGATGAAGAAAACAGACCTTTCCCTGTTTGTGCCAGACCTCCACCTTTGGGAGAATCACCAATGCAGGACTTGGAAGAAGCTGCCAAAGAGGCATTTTAGTCACCTGCCATTGGAGCTTCTGAAAATAAAAATGCGACAACAGAGCCTGAACTGTCAAGGTAAGGGGAGATGGGGAGATATGAAGAAAGCAGGAACTCTGGAAATCCATGCCCTGAAGAATTTAAGTGCCAGCACTGCCTCTGGGAGAGAGAAATAAAACCAGACCAGGTCACCTGAGGAGTGTAGTAGAGCTGGAGTGATGTCTTGGGACTGCTTCAATTCATGGCACCCATCAACCCTCCCAAGAGACCCCAACAGTCCTGGTGTCCTCCACCCCACAGAATCTGAAGGCAGCTCATAGAATCTATCTCCAAACTGTGAATAAAAGAAAAATATCTGTGCACAGCTCCTACAGGAAGGTTCATCCTGTGCTCAATAGTGCCCCAGTTGCCCAGTTCTCCAAAGCTCTGAGCACCCTGTGCACCTCACAGGAGCTTGGGCAGTTCGTGGCACGGTGGGCTGTTGGAGTGGTTTCTACCATCTCGGAGAAGCCGAGAAGCCCCAAGCCAGCAGAAGCATGCTGGTGGGACAGTTCAGATTTATGAAATTCCCTCTGGGTGTTCCTTGTATGGTTTGTCCAAAAACCATGGTAACCTCTCTGTGTTAATCCTCCTATGTTGGTTAGCTTTGACTTGATCCCTCGCTTCGCCCCTCCCTTCTCCCCACTGGATTGTTGTATCTCCCCACCTTCTCTCCAACCCTATTGGACCAAAAGTTTATATCCCTGTGCCCCCAGCGACCCCTACTCCTCTTTCACCTCTGGACCCTTTCGAGAATAAACCATCTTCAGAATTCCAAGCGACTGGGCCCTCTGAGCTCCTATCTCTGGGAACACGTGAGCTGTCTAGCTTTTGGGTGTGTGTGTGTTTGTGCCTTCCACCGGCACAGGTGGGAAAAGGGTCTGCTTGCACAGTAACTGTACTGACCGGAGTGGTCCAATACAGAGACCCTCACGGTAGATGCAGGGGCCTGTTCCACGCCCCCACTGCCTGGCATGGCAGTGGGTCATGCAGCACACCATGCACAATTTTTTACTTGTGATCATCATTAGAAATAAGATTATTTAGGTCTATCTTCCTTCCTATCCACCATGGAAGCTATTTGTTCCCAGGCTCTGAAAATGCAGAAGTCATTATTGTAAAGATGGTACTTTTCATGGTAAGTGTGAGCTCCTACTTTTAAAAAATAAGTACCTATTTAACTAAGAGCTTTATAATAGATCAAGCAGTGCACAGAGTACTAAGAAAAGTGACAGCTACTATTTAAACAAACTAGCTTAGTAGTAGGATTGGGCAGGAAAATAGTTTCTTCTTGGTACCTTTAATAGTAATTTATTCAAAACCCTTATCTCTGGATAAATACAAATTAAAAATTAAAAGCTCTTGTAAAGTAATGCATGAAACCAAAACACCACAGAGAAATTTGGAGAAGCAGATAAAACTGCTATCATAAACTACAAAAGCACTGCAGAACCAGGACAGAGGGGAAAGAAACTTGGGAATAAAAAAACCCAGAAAAGCAAATCAACTGCAACACGAAAGGAAGAGAGGAGGGGATGGCGAAGGTGGCAGCAAGAAAAACCACCACTTAAAAAAACAAATTCCCAACATTGCCTCAGCAGGATGCAGAAGGGAACATTTAAAACCACAGTTTTGAGAACATAACCCGGAGTGTCTGGTGAGTGACACCTTCTGTTGGCACCAGGCAAACAGGCTCCTGCTGCAGGGTTCCCGAATTCCAGCCCCTGGGAATAGTCCCTGAGGTCACATTAAGTTCAGAGTGGCACAGAGCCATCAAACTTCAAGCACTCAGGGAAACACTGTAAAACAGTGTGCTTTTCAAGGCCAGTGAGAGCCAAAAAGGGGTGCAATTCAGTAAATCCACGATCCTGTGTGAATGTTTCAGGCAATAAGAATATTGGGCAATGCTAAATGGCACTGCTGGCACATGGAGGAGGTGGTCAGAGTGTGGGGCGGGTCCCCAGCACAGGATTGTCCTGCTGAGCCACATCTCCCGGGCACACAGGGCAGAAGCAAGGCCCTAGGGGCTGCAGGCTCTGCCAGGGACCAGGGGCTCAGCTGGTGCAGCAGCACAGGCAGCAAGGCTTGGCCTGGCATGCAGAACCCCACTGTCCTTAATGCCCTTATCCCACAGCCTGGGGAGAGCGGGAGTTCCCACTTCCCCCACTTTAGAGGTGAGGTGTGGATGTGCAGCTGCTCTGGATCACATCCAATGACACATTTAACATCCCACTGCACGTTCAGATGCCTGAATTCACATTTCAGTCAAGAAGGTACAGACTGTCATCATGTGGGACAGCATCAACAACATGGCCAAGTGTCTCCCTGAGATCCAGTCTGGCCCATAAGGAACTGTGCACCTTAAAACAGCCAAAACTGTGACTGGGGATCAACAGAAACCACTCTCGCTCCAAAGCAGGGGACAGAGGAAAACAACCTTGCCCTTATGGGGTCTGTGCAGAGAACTGGCCTCCAAATGGAGAGGTCTGGGGCTCAGATCATAGAGTTGACTCAAGGCAAACAGCAGGTTTTTAGATATCACCAGGGGTGACTTCTGGTCCTAAAGACAATCACCAGCCTCCAAACAGTCATTGCTTCTAGCATTATCTGGAGACAGCTCCAGGCAGAGTTACAGACTCAGTTTCTTTAGGCAAGAGCAGACTGCACAGCTCATATGGTTGAGGAAAGGCTAACTGTAATAAATATATAAAACCCAAGGGATTATCTAAGCAGCCAATAAAGATACAGAATCTTTATTTTATGAACTGGAGTTATACTCATTCAGTATGTGGCATCAAAAGAAATACAGATTTTCTGACAGATTTTTTATTTCCTGCTGTTAACTAAAATGCATCCCCTTAAAGCAGCATCTCACACAACTGTAATTCTTCCCAATTTATCTCTGACTGAGCCTGCAGTCAACAACTGGAGGCCCCAGCTTTGTACCATGCATGCCATAAATGAGATTTTCATTCTAAATGATCAGATATAGGGATCAGATTTTGAAATTACATACATTTTGTGCATAGCCTGCATTCCCTTTGTCTTTTTTTATCTGAACTGCCCATCCCATCTCCCACACACCCGTATGTTTAAAATTGCATGGAGATGGTTTCTATTCTAAAAGAGGCATTCATGGGAACAGAGCAGAGTGAGGCTGCTCAGATTATTTTTACCTGAGCTCTGATTGCAGCATCCTTCTTAATCCACTTTATCACTGTTTCATACACCAGCTCCTCTGCTTTGGTGTTCAGGCTGTCATTGGACATGTAGGAAATAAAGTCGTCTTTTGAGATATTAAGGATCTCTTCTTGGTTTGCCACTTCTGGGAATATTTGCAGGGCGTAAGCTTTGGCCATGTTGTATAGTTCAGTGCACTGCATGGCTTCAGCCATGGCTAATATTCCTAAGCAGTTGCTAGCAGTCAGCTGTTTTTCTAAAATGAGCAAAAAACAAAACAAAAAGGCAATTGAGAATTATTAAAAGCATGATTCACATTTGTTCCGAGATCATGAGAAAAATAAGTGTCACAGACAAGCCTCCAACCCTAATTAATTTCAGGGAGTTAACTAGAAGCAGCACCCTGGGTTAATTTAGAATTGGGGTTTAAAGTACAAAAATCAAAGTCTGCCTAACAAGTGAGTTGGGGATGGGGAGAGAAATGCACTTTCTGAGTTGGCTTTTTGCGCAAGCCTCCACAAAGCACTGGGGAAACCTACTGACATAACAGTATCTGGGGCTTCCCAAGGGATGGGAACCCAGCCAAGAGACTGCTGCTGTTCCTACCGCCTACAATGTTGCTTTAAGGAACAGCAAAGATGTAAACGCCAGAGCAGACACTTAAGAATAAATGCAAACAGCACTAAGGACATTTCTGAGAATGCTGCAGTCACTTTATGATAATTTTTGCCCTGTTCAGCTACTAAGCTACTTCAAAAAAAAAAAAAAATCCTCCCCCCTCTTTTTTTTTTCAAAGGAACTTTGTTGCTGCTGAATGTGATGACATCCCTTATGCAAAACACAGATTATACTAACGCCTTCTGTTAAACGTTGTGTAGTGGGTTTCAAAGAAAATCATGCACAGAGGAGACAGCATTATCTCCTTCCCAGCAAACAGAAGCAGCAGCACAGTGTGTAGCTTTGCGTTAGAAGTGTGCTACACCATACATTTGACTGTACTTTCTTCCTTTCCAGCTATTTTGAAGAAAAACCCACCAATTTTAGACATTTATAAGAGGAACTCTCAGATTCTTTGCAGCTTTTGTTAACCAAGCCACTATTAATAAGCAGAATACATCCTTTTAATATACAGGACTTAAAAAAAAAGAAAAGAAAAAAGGAAAAAGGCAAAAAAGAGAGACTGCAATAGATCACAAGGGCATTGGTACCAGTGGCAGGCTCCTGTGCTGTCAGAGAGGTCTATCACATTTGGCAGTGTCATATCCTAGTGCACTACGACAGAGCACTGGACAGGAATGTGCAATAGCCCCATATCTCTTCAAACAAAACTCTAATCAGATTGCTGCTGCTGGAAATGCTCAGGGATTCTTCCCTACACCCAGCTTCTACCTTCATCAGATTGAAAACCTGCACACTATGTATGGCTTTTAATAAAATGGGATTATGAACCACCTTTTTCTCTTTTTTTTTTTTTTTAGACCTGACATGAGATTAGGAGTTTTGTGGGTTTGTTTTGCTTTCTTCCTCCCCCAACTCTTCTTCTTTTCTTTTACAGATCCAGCAGTCTCAAAACTAGGTTATCTCATTTTGCATCTGTTGATTGTACTGACTCCAAGGAGCCCATTTCCTCAAGCTGACTGTAACAGCAGCACTGTTTGCTGTCAGTAGATTTTGTCACTCAAAGACTGCTCAGAGACAGGTTGTAAACTGATAGCTATGAAGCCCAAAGCTACCAAATTCTTTTCTTAAAAAAAAAAAAAAAAGAGAGAAAAAGAAAAAAAAACTCCACAAGAAATCCCCAAAAGACCAAAAACCTCTTCCAGGTTCCTTGCTTCTGTCTGCTGGCAGAGTTTCATGGTATACATACAGCTGGGGGTAAAATAATCATCTAACAGCGGCCAAAACTCTCATCATCTCTTGGCAAACTCTCAAGTCAAAAGCCAATCTGACACTGTTCCACCTTATCCTCACAGGGTTAATAATGAAGGCAATAATCAGTTTTGACTCATTAAGCAGCACATGATGGTAAAAACTTCCAAGAGTCTTTGCCTTCAAGGGCCTGGGTTTGCCTCTCTCAGGAGAGATCCCCATACCATTTCCAGCTGAGCCTGTGGCGTGGGGTAGAAAAAACACTGCTCACAACTGATTTCTTCAGATCTGGACGGGTTTCTGTACCTCTAACAACACCGGGTGACTGATGCAGCCTGGCACACTGGTCCAAGCAGGTCCATCTTGGCCCTCTGAACTTTACTCCCTCCTCCTCCCTGAGAAACCCCTTGGGGGCAGATTCCAGTGATGCTGTCCCTGTCCGGTTCAGGAATTATCGTGAGGCCCTGGGGAGAGGGGTCCCAGGGAGATGTGGCACGTGGGACTGGGGGATGTGCAGGAGGCTGGTGACATTTCTCTGCACTCCATTTCTATGTGACGAGCACACAGCATGGTGGGCACAGCAGCATCTGTTTAAGATGAGGGCTGGCATGTGAACCACAGGGATTCATTGCAGGTGAGCAAGACAGAGCTTGGGGCAACAGCTGTAGGAGACATGGAAAATCTCTATCCTATGAACATAAAAACACCACCTCATCCCCCATTTTTCAGCTCCGACTCAAAATTTGGGGGCAAGAATTATGCCTTTTGACTCCAGCTGTCTGTGGTGCAACTGTGCATTCACATATACCCCTGTACACCTATAAACAAGAAATTCCAAGTAGCAATCTGGTAATATTTTGGACTAATCTGGTAATATTTTGCATGACCACTCCAGGATGAGCAGAACCCTGCCTTACCAATGCCTGATACTCTTCACTGACTATAAAGGGAGCCTACATGACTATTCAGACATAGACTTCTGTTATATAATGTAACTCCCAAATGACTGCAATCCAGGGGTACTTCTCAATGCTGGCATGACAAAGACAGCTAAGGACCAGTTCTGCTCTGTGTGCTCCTGAGCTGTGTTCCTTTGGACACTGGCATGTTTACAATAATTGTTGTTTTGCCACAGTGACACCGGGCTTGTAACAACACATTTTGGTGAAGTTTCACCTTATCTCCATTCAGAACACAAATGCTGACTGCTAAGATATTCCCAGTGCTCAAGGACAGTTTGTACCAGACCCATGAGTGGACTTTAAGGATATCAGATGTAATCTAGCAGGTTCTCACTTCCTTGAGACAGTGCTGGCTAGTGTATTTGTTCCTGTGTGTGATAATGCAGATCAGCAGCTGGTATTTTCCACTGTGTTAGATGTGACTTTGGAGCAGGATCCTGTGCAGAGTCATCAGGAGACAATCAGCCAGGCAGACTGCTCCAGCTGCACTTCTGGGAGTGGGGAGACTTGAGATAAAGCCAGAGAAAAACGGTGTGCAGGTAGGATTACTCAGTGAGATTGTGGTAACAGTTTGATGGAAGCTCAGTGGTGGTTGTACAGCCCCTCTTGTGTGCATTAAGCACTGCATTTTCACTTAGAGATGCTTTCTAGATGATGACTTGGATATCACTAAAAATAGCACAAAATGTGTACTTCCTTGTGATACTCTGTGTACATTCTGATGGGGAACTTACTCCTCAGTAATAGGTTTTGACTCCTGGTGCTGTCAAAAAGCATGTGAAGACGGGAGACAGGTGGAAGACTTTTGGATGCATTCATTGTCTAATGAATTGTCCAAAAGATTTCCCTTCCCCTGTGAGAGTCTTCTTCCTTTCTCCTATCTCCAGATACAGTTGAAGTTTATATCTAGTTTATACGAAGTTTGTATATTACAGTTTCTCCAGTCCTGGGCAGTGCAGTTTTCCAGCTGGCTCAGAATTCTCCACCTTGGATGAACAAAAAAAATGCCCTTAATACTTTCTCTTGAATTCATAAGGACCATAAAGGCCTCTTTCCTCGGGTGCCTATTCATGCAGCTCTCATCACTGGTCCATTGTTCAGTTTTTCTCACTGCTCCGTCTAGGACTCTTTCCAAACATTAATTTTGTGCTCTTTGCTCAGGAGACTAAGAAAATTCAGAGCTACTGCTTTTTCCTATTCTGGCCCATGAAACTACCAGGTTCCGGCAACTTTTTCAGGCTTAAGGAGGACTACTTCTACTTTACCAGCAGCAGGCTGAAGTACAAGCTTGGAATGTGCTCCCTCCTGTGATGGGTGTCCATGCACCACAGACCCAAACTGTGATACTGATGGATCCCCTGAAACCCAATTTGAACCATGACTGTGATGACAGTGTAAAACAAATATGAAAAAAAAGGAAGAAAAAAAGGCTCAAGCCTTCAGCCATATGGGTGGAGAAAATACCTATGACAACCTGACCAGTTTGCAAACATTTGCCCGGTTATCATATGGTGCCTGCATGAACCTGTCACCATCGTTGCATCAATCAGCACAAAACTGTTGTCATTTCTCATGGTCTAGACAAAAGCCGAGGAGACAGCATGTGGGGAAGAGAGAGAACATGGCTATAGTTATCCCAGGGAATCCACTTAAGAAATCTCCCAGTGACATGAAACTACTTTCCTGACACATTTTGCCACATATTTTCACCAGAAAGTGCAAGAAAATTCGGGGTGCCTCTGCCCAAGGCTGCTGAGAGGCTCAGGATAGAAACAAAAAAGGGGCTTGGGCATCAACCAGACAGGATCCTTCTGGATCTTCACAGCTGAAAAAGGATGACCTGAACTTCCTCTGAGATTGTGCAGTGCTATGCTGAATAGACTTAATAATTTGGGACTTTTGCTGCTTTGAACTTCCCTCCCCTTCTCTCCCTATTTAGACATGGCCACTGATGGGAAAGATTCACTGTTTATACTGGTGAACCCTCCAGAGACCCTTTGGGAAGAAAAAAACTGATTGTTACCATATTTTTGCTTTGTGTAGAGCAGAGGTGGCTGAGGTGAAAAATAAAAACACAGCCACAGAGAAGACAAAATGCTTTTCCCTAAACTTTTCAGATGGCAAATGCTCTGCTGTCTCTGTAGCACAGTCGAGTCACAGCTATAAATAAAAATAAGCAATTACACTCCGTGAATTCTCCAAATGAGAATACAAAGTTCCAGTGACTCCCCATATATCACTGAACTTATAACCAACTCTACTATTTCATACCATAACATGGTTCACTGAATTAAAATATTAACTCTCAGAAAAGAGAACTCTCACACTGATTTAGTGAAATAAATGTATTTTGGTTTGTTGGCTGAATTTTCAGTGACAGCACAACTTAAACACATCCTGTGTTTCTGGAAAGGCTGCAAGATGTAGTCACTGTAAAAAGGTGGTGAAGGGAAGCTGGGAGAAGGCAATGCCAGAGGCAGAGTCGCATTCAAATTGCACAGTCCACATGGTGGGATTGCAAAACATAAATTTCACATCACCAGTACCCACCCATTTTAGAAGAGACTTTGAAATAAGGGACATATAAAATGTTGGAAAGGAGAACACAATGCCAGAGATTCTTTACTGATGCCTGCATTGTACCAGCCTAGTCACACCACTCATCTTGCCAGCAGGCTGGCTTAGCAGTGAAAATTAACACAGCAGTAAACTGGACTCATTTGAGGGTTTTTTGTTGTTTTTTTGAGTGCTGCATTTTCTAAACTCTCATCTTCTATGTTCTACAATAGGAGATGTCAATTTTAAATGAGAACTGCCCTGGAAGAACCTCAGTTCATTTGGGCTTCAGCGAGAATGATGTCTCCCACACTAAGCTGGGTGTTGAGGAAACCCAAGCAGATGCCAAAAAAAGATTATCTGGTACTTATACCTGGGAAGTAAGTAATATAACATCAAGACCAATTATTTTGTATGAATAATTTTTTGTTAATAATTTTTTAATTATTACTGTCTCATAAACTGATATTACAGCTATGACAGTGATGGAGTGGCTTGTGGTACAAGCAGGAATTTGAACCAGTGTGTTTCAGCTGAGCTCCAGTTCCAGCTCCTCTTCTGCCATGACAGAAATTGGTCTGTCTGGTTCCAGTTCAGGCCAGTAAAGCTTAGCTGAGCTGGAAATCTTGGACTGTTTTGAAATACTGTGCTGGAAAGCAGAGGGAAAGTGAAAGAAGCAGGATGACACGGTGCTCCCGACAAGAAGAACGGATTTCTAGTGGCCACGGGAGGATGGACTGAGGCACTGGCAAAGATACTGCTCTGGAGACTCTCACCGAGGCAAATGGTCCCTGTGCATACAGGGCACACCAGTGACCAGGGGTGGGCACAGCAACCTTTCCTGCCACCCACCTTTGGGAAGGCATCAGGCCATAGCTCTGTATGCAGTAACAAACCCCATTAACATTCAGCCTGGAACACTCAACAGAAAGAAGGACTTTCTCACAAATGCAAGAAAACTGCAGATACTGCAATGCAATCCTTAACTTTTTTGCAGATTTGCAGGAGTTCTTCCACCCCTGGAGCCCACCTCCAACATTTTTTTGTGTTTGACCAAACTGGCCTGGTGTAGAACTCAGAATTTGCTGTCACAGTTATAAGCACCTGTGTGTTACAGCCTAGTATCTATGTAGAGACCATGCTCTGGGAAACAAAATGTGATCAAGATTCCAAGTATGGAACAAGACTCAACTAAACAGGTTATCCGAGATGTGAAAGCTATTGCAATTCAATCAACAGGCTACACTTCTCTAGATAATTTTCCACTAGCCATCATGTCAGCATTTGAAATCCAAATCACAAATCAAATTAACGATGCTTTATTTTACTCTGTTTCATATTGGGTTTCTTCATTATCTTTTAAGAGCTGTTTAAAGACAGGTTTACAAACCTTAGCACAAGATCTTAAAACCTTACTAGATGCAGTGATTCTTACCTAGAAATGAAACGCAGACTTTACAGAAAGTATGAAACTGGAACTTGCTGGCAGCTTCCAGCAGGGTTTTTGCATTGGCTGAATCTATGATCAAAGAACCTGTATAAACAAACTCCAGGAGTAACTCCAGGACGTCCGCAGTGAGGTTGGACATGGCCAATTCCAGCTTCTCCCCGCTTCTGCTGCTGTCTCGTGGCGACCTGGTAACAGCAGACAATTAAATTATGGACATTACACCACCCCCATTTTATTGGCATTTATTGATTAGTGAGGGCTAGAAAATCGCTTTGCACCTCATTATATTTCTCCATTACTTTTGTTAACGGAACTGAAGAATATGAATTTTAAAATAACTGAACTTAAAAACTTTAACTGGATCTGAAAGAGAAGAGTCTTAAAGCATGTCTTACAAAAAATCTGTTTATTGCTACTTTGCATTTTCATGCAAAAACAGTTGCAAAAGAAAAGGAAAGGAAAAGAAAGGAAAAAAAGAAAAAGGAAAATGAATGATTCAACATTAATGAAAATGAGGAATGGGATTAGCTTTCAAAGGGAAACAATACATTTTAACGTCTTGGTTAACATCTCATCTTCTGTGCATAATGTAACTGTTAAGGAAAAACCACTCTCCAATTTTAAGAGAAAAGGTCATCTACTTTTTCAAGAATCCAGCACTGGAATAATTTTAGATGTCATGTGCACTTAAGGATGCATTTAAAGACCTTTTCATAAAAAACAGTAATAAAAAATACTAATTTCTATTTAGCTTGAACTTCTCAGTATGTTATATTAAATTATAGATATGATCAATACCATATCTATGGTATACAAATGGCCATATAAAATATAATATATGCTTATTCTAAAAATCTATTGTTCCCTTTTAGGCACTAAAAAAAGGAAGCCCTTCATGGCAATTGCTTTGAAAACTGAATACAAGACAAGCTAGACAGACAAAATGGTTAGAGCAAAGAAGGGAGAGGGGGGAAAACAACAACCAGCTCTGCCACAGGAAGCCAGCAGCCATCCTCTAGGAGTTTCATGACTGTGGCCTATGGTTTTTCCTGCATGAAGTGCTGAACAATTTGGGGATCAAAGTATCTCCTGCATTTGAAGTGTGCATTAGTGCTTGTGAAATTATTGGACAAAAAGAAAGTCATACTGAATTAAAGTAAGGGCCCAGTTCTTAATGCATGGCTGATGTGTCTGCAACACTAAAGACAGGTTACACCTGAAAGACAAAAGTGATGATAAATTTGGTAACATCAAGGAGGGGAGGGGAAATCTGTTGGAGTAAGAAAATAAACTCTTTTAATGGTTAGGACCATCCAGCACCTTCTCAAAGAAACATGAGCTTTTTGTCTGTCACTGGACAGTCAGCGTCTGCTCGCTCCAAGTCTGCTCGAGTACTTGCAAAAGCCATTGCATGAGTGACACAAAACCGGCACACGATGCAGCGTGACAGATACGGACTGGCCAAAGCATCACTATTCACAGGCAACGCCAGCTTTGAGCGTGAGCAAAAGCTACCATGAGCACTACCAACCTCTTGGGTTCACACAGCTGCCTAGAAAGGCGATGGTCAGACCTCTACTACCATCACAGAGGAAAAATAAACACCATACGAGGTTCAGTTTTCTTCCCACATGACACCCCAATCACCCGCCCCAACAACACCTAAAGTCATTTTGGGGAAATGCTTAAAATTTGCAGTGGATGCTTTGTCACTGGTCTTCCATTGACCAGCCCTGGTCAAGCTGAGGGCACAGCTTTAATTCATATGAGTCCCTGCAGGATCAAAGCTTTAAAGAGGTTTTGTTTTCAACAGAGGAGCAGCTAGCAGTCCCTAACTTCACAGACTTCTCTAAGGTAGTGAACAAGGGTAACTCCCATTCACAGAAGGAAACTGAGGCATGAGGAGGCAAAACCACTTGCCTATGATCAATAGAGAGTCAAGAGCAAACCAAAGAATTAAACCCCATTAAAAAAATTTTAAATATTGAACTGTCCCTTTGCATGGCAAAGGGACAGTTCAATATTTAGAGGTGGGTTGGACCTTATTCCACAAGCAGATGCTGAGAACACATACTGACCATGACACCTGTTGTACCCCTACAAGCACAGATGTGTGTGCTGCCCTGAATCCTTTTGCTTTATCACACCACAATACTCTTTCTGAACTCTTGCACATGGATTCAATTCTGCATCCCAGGCAGAAAACCTCTGGTGTCAACACAGGAAAATTGCCATTT
Source organism: Pardalotus punctatus (assembly GCA_013400915.1). Classification (NCBI taxonomy): domain Eukaryota; kingdom Metazoa; phylum Chordata; class Aves; order Passeriformes; family Pardalotidae; genus Pardalotus; species Pardalotus punctatus. The sequence goes on along the minus strand of VZTX01031411.1, from coordinate 748,917 downwards.
CCTAGATCCTTAAGAGCATGTCACAAATGTTGTTTTTTTTTAATTTCTCACACTCACACCCCAATAATATGCCCCATAGCTGATTCATCTCCAGTTCTACATACATCCGGTGCTGCACTCTGGGCTGTCAAAATGCCTCTTGGTACTGATGCAATTCTTGCTGAACTGCTCCCAGAAGTGGTTTGTACCTGACAGTGAGCTCATATTCACATGGGCTGGTTCATAAACACACTGCCTAAAATTTCAGGGAGGTTTGGAGGTACCCAGCAAGCAACAGTCGGGCTCTTTGCACTGTGGGAAGCCCTACCATAAGCAATTATTTATTTAACACCACTAATTGCCCTGTGCTGGTGAAGACTGCGGGAAGACCTGCGTGTGATCCGCTGGGAATCACACAACCGCACCCAGTGCGGGGACCAGGAGGCACAAAGGAAAGGATGATGCGACACCAATGTCAGCACAGACACATACTCATACTGGCAACAACTGCAAGATGCTATTTTTCACAATAATTAAGTAATAATCTCTTTTACTTTGTAATACACCAAGCAATAAACTGCTGCTGCAATTGATTAAATGCCAAATAAAAGCTAAGGTGTTTAATCAATCACTAGAGCCACTTACGGCAAGTATAATACAAAGCTACAGAGATTATTGATATTACACAATGAGCCAGAAATGGGAAAGAAAATTATCCCTATTCCTGCCTCTGCAATGCCTAGAATGTGTTGTGCTATTTTGCTTGTGCTTTCTAAGCAGCGAGCCCTTTGGCTCCACGTTTGGCTGGATCAAATACTGAGTACATGCTGGATTCAGTCCACACAGGGAAATCACAGCTATCCTGGCTTCCACACCAGGGATCTGGCTTGGTAGACACTGGAGAATGGGCAGGGAACTGGCTAAAGCAGGTCCTAATGGATCAAAAATAAGTGTTTGAAGGAAGAGAAGAACATAATGTGGGGAAACAGACTGATGTGACTGAAAAGGGAAATTCCATCGACTTCTTTATGAAATTATTTCAGTGAATCAGGTTGTAGCATCCCCCTCAAGGCCTGACTAAAGGTTTCTGTGTTCCTTGCTTTCACACATATTAGAATATCATATGCCTTGTGCAGTTATAATTCATCTATCTGGGACAGAGTCTTCTCTCGGCTCCTCTAGAGGAATTGCAATGAAGTGGCTAAAGCTGTATTACAAGAATAGAATTTAGTCCTGTGAATGCATATGCAATGGATTGGGGAAAATCTGTAGCAATATATGCCCCAAATAGCTCATCCTGTGTCACAACAGGAGGAGTTTTGTCGGTGACATCAGTAAATGCAAACATTTAGAGAAGTCTGTTAACCAGAAAAGTCCCGACATCCTGCCTTAAGAGCTGTGAAAACTCACAGTTCTACCTGGTATATACACTCCTGTTCCCCAGCTCCTGGCACAAACATGAGGTGTTTTGGGGATTGAGAGCCTGCCTCCTTCATGTTTCAGTCTCGTTTGAAGCCAGTCAACGTTCCCTTATTGTCCATGGACATCATTAAATGTGGCACATTCTGCTATTTGCCCGGCGAACTCTAAAGTTTAAACAGAATGATGTCATTTTATTGGCCTTGTAATCATTGCTCATATTATAAAGGTCACACATTTCACATTGTGGCAGAAAATCAATAGCTCTCCCAACAGCCTCTGGGGGAAAAAGTTTTGCTTCTGAAGAATAATATACAATAAACAATTTTAGTCCTTACTTTATCATGGCTATAATCTTGGAGAAAAGCTACAGTAAAAATCTGGCAAAGGCTGATATATAAACTCATTAAAATTGGGAAGTGATTTAGAACAGGACTTTTAAAAAGATTTATCTTGAGCTAAACAGCAAAGAGATTTGTTTAGGTCTACATTTAAACAAGCTCCAAGAGCTCTTTAACAGCTTAATTTTATGGTAGCTGTTGGGGAATTCTTTCAGATTTACAAATCATGTATTTCTCCAGCAAGGTGATAGACCTGAGCAATGTGCAAGCAGAACTGAACCTGCAGATAAGCAAAAAGCATAGATATACCCTGAATGGGTAAGCAGGGGAGTTACTGAAAAATATTCTGCATTGTCTGAAATAATTAAGCCTAAGAAAATCAAGCCAATGGCTTTGAACATAGTCTGGCTACTTATCCTTTAACTTAATTGCTTCAACCAGAGAAGACAAAGGCACAGGGAACTCTTTAAAGCAAAAGATGGCTTGATTACGCTCTCAAATAACAAATCAGAATCTCTGTCCCTTTCTGTTAACTAATATATAGGAAAGAGTGAACATGTTTAAATACCTGATAGCAAGAAAAATAACCCCAATACCTCATCTGCAAGATCTAGCAGTGGAACTGACAAAAGAAAATGTAGAGAAATTTACATTTTTTGGTATTCATTTGTCCTTGAAAATAATTTCCAAACATGTAATACACACAGACAAGAATCAGCAGCAGTGCTTTCATGCTTAATAGTGATGCAACTGAGTTTTCTGCATCCTGAGTTACAAATAGACGTGTATCTATGCATTTTTCCTGCATTATTTGTATCCACACATTCCCATAACAGAACGTCTGTGTGATTCTGTTCAAAACATTTAATAGTGAGATGCCTTGATTTGCAAAGCCACATTTAGAGTCTGGCTAAAGTAGCTGTGTAAGTGAAACACCGCAAGCGCATCAATTTGTCAATTTATGGACAGTGCTACTGCCTCTCATTCAGCCTTCCCTCATGGTTTGGATATGCTGCCTTTAACTGGCTTGCAACACTATTTTGACTGACTAATGGTTTGGCTACAGCTTCACTCAATTTTAGATCAAATATGAAAAGCTACCTATAGCCGGTGCAGATGCCAGCCAACGCTCTGTTTACAAGCTACAGTCACAAAGTCAAAACAAATTCTGGATGTTCAAAATGGAGCCATCTGCACGGAATAAACATGAAAAATGTGAAACATTTTATGTAAATGTACATTACTGCTTAGGAACAGTTGGTTCAGCTTCCGCCCAGGCTGCCTGGTTGGGAACAGGAGGACTGACAGAGTTTGTGACACCTATTTACATTCAATGCCATATGACTCACTGTGCCGTAGACTCAGAGGTATGACGTATATTTAAGCTTTGTGCTCCAAAAGGGCACTGAAATAAATGATTATCTTTTAAAATAAAGACACATTTAGAATTGTTATTTGTGATTCTTGCCTGGACAAGTGGGACATGATGTATATCTTTCTTTTCTATCTCTTCAAGTTCGATCTGTGAGCCAACCATCACTACCTGCTTCTCCCAGCAGGAGACAGCAGCAAAGAGCTAGCTCCATAATAGAACCTCAATTTTGTTCATATTTCATTCAGAATCTATCATTAAGAAATAGGAAAACACACTCATTCTGGCAGTGTAATAAAAAAAAATTGTTGTCTTTGACTATCTATGGCTCAGGGTCTCATACAACCCAGGGATCTGAATCTCATCCCTAAAAGCAAGCGCTTGAGCTGACGGGAGGCTGCAGGATTGCTGGCAGAAGGCAGGAGTTCCAGCTCCACCCTGGGCTGATGAAACTGAAGCCCCTATTTTGGGGCTGCTCCCTCCCTGCATGGACCAAAGCAATGGCCTGTCCCATCACCCAGCTGCCTTTTGGCCTCTCCACCCCAATGCCCTCCCAGGATCTGCCCTGTCAGCTCATTGTGCTGATCTTGCTGGCTTGATTTTGTAATTAGCAACATAAATGTTTACCCTACACTAATAGTGTTCCCATTATATGACAGCAACATTTTTTCTACCAAGATAGACAGGACAATTAAAAAAAATTAGCAAATTAAATTGCTTTGTTCCCTGGACACTATTTAGGACTCCAGAAAACAGGAAATCCAAGATTTTTATGTAAGATGAATCACTTAACTGAAGAAAAGCTACTTCTTTTTATCTCTGTCAAATTATTTTGATTACCAAAGAAAGGACTCCAGACTGGGGTAGACAGCTTCTCATGAGGCTTAAGAGTCTGTTAGCTGTGTGCTCATTAGAAACTGCTGTTCAAGTCAACACAATTTAGACTGAACATCTTGTTTACTGTGAAGCTTTAACTTTTGACTTTAATCCTTAATGCATCGAAACTCCAGGCAAAGAAGAGAGTGCAATGATGCTGCATCTTAACTGTCCACTATTTTGATTTTTTATCATCTTCAGAGTCATTAATGGTTCAAAACCCACATGTCTATGTATCTTGGGAGAAGCAAAAAAGAAACTTTGTTAAATTATAGCCAACCTTCAGCTACCTACAGATCAGACACAGCATTCTACATGGAAAGTCGCATTTTGTACTGAATATCTTGATTTATCGTAATCACGTGTTCATGAGATATAAAAAGCATAGATGCTCCAACATACAACATATATTTCCACAACATGCACCAAGAAACATGTGCATACTGAGGTAATAAGTTATTTACTGAGTTATACAAGTTTATGCAGCTGCAAGGTAATCAATCATGTAAATGATGACAGGAAGGGACATTTATAGAGCAACATCATTGCAATACATATGTCATAAGGCACTGAATGTTTTATTAAACAGGATCTAAGAAAAAAATAAATTACACCCCAGCACTGCTTCTCCTTTGGAATTGTTTTATCAGCTCAAAATGTATTAACTTGCAAATCTCTGCCTTCGTTATTCTATCTTGTAGATAAACATTATCTTTGAGCCTCAGTCACTATCCATCTGTCTCATGAGAGAAGAAAACATGTACTGTAACGGTGCTATTGTATGATTACAATAAAGAACTAGTAAAATCACAAGATTAAATAAATTACATTGTTTAAACACAGGCTTGCAAATTCATCAGGAAAATTTACCTGACCACCAAATGCATTTGCTCACTTTTTATCAGGATGTTGATACAAATAATGTTCCTTGTTCCAGGCAAACAAAATCTGGCAAGACTAGTGTAACTTATTAGGGTCAAATGCTGCTGGTTTGCACCTGCTCTATCAGAAGAAAATCAGGAAAATTAATGGCTGTGAGCTTGGGCACGCACCAGCAGCTCCTGCTAATTCACCATCACAGAAACGATCATTACAAACCAAGACGAGCAACAGGATTAAGAGCAAACGCTTTTGTTCATGGACAACACGGCCAGAATAAAATAAAGCAAACAAAAGAGCCACGTTTCCTATATACCCTTAATGCCATTCACTGATGGAACACAATCTAAATGCTCGGCCAGGACCATTTCTAAAGGCGGGATCAGCAGCAGCCTGTAACGCTACAGTGTCGGAGATCACAGTCGGAGGCACAAATCTGGCTCCCTGCTGAGATTTAAGAAAGAGGATGACGAGTTTGAAGATGCTGGCTTAAACGACTGGCAAATGAATGAAGAAGTGAATAGCAAGTGCCCTTGGAAGAACAGTGTTTCATGACCTAGACTTTTGCTAGGGGCTGAGAACAAACTGCATCTCGCAAGGTACCAGTGGAGAAGCAAAAAAACTGGGCCAACTTATTAATAGTGTGGGATCTAACTTGTTTGCAAGTATCTCTGGCAGTCCAATTCAGTGGCAAAACAACCTGGGTGAGAGCTACTATTTGTTAAAGGTAAATAAAAGATGCAAGCAGGTTCTGGGGGATTATATAGGAAGGAAGATTAAAAGTAAGTTGACAGAATAAAAAATTTATTCTCATCAAACTTAAAGCTCAAACCCGCACCCAACTCCTATCTGATTTCTTTTAATGATATTTATTACACCATCAAAAACCAGCCTAGAACAGAGCTGGCATGCAGCTAATAAATCCATTTCTTAGGAATGTGGTGAAATTTATACAAGTAATTATCTAGGTAGTCTATCCAAGACTCTTTCTCATCATTGCAATGTCTAGAGGGAAAACAATAATAAAATAATGATAACCACGATTATTATTTATTACTACTATGATTATGGCAGTGCCCAAAGATCCCAATCAGCATTTCAGTAATTAGAATTAATTCTGTGAGGCATTGGTTCTTTCTCCTTCAGCTACAGGGTGTTGCCAGTGCTTTTTGACAGTATTTATAGATCCAGAGACATCAATGAAAGGCACTACAGCACATTACCTATGGCCACAGTAAAGGCAGGAAAGGGCACGTGGCTCTTCTCACCCCATCAGTCCCTGCCCATGCACACTGCAGAACTGTTCTGAGTATTTCAGGCAACAAAGCTCAGCACTGTGCAAGCAAAAAGAGGGCACCATGATCAGATACGATCATAACCTGGTCATATTAATTCAAATTCATTATCCCAATCCAGCAGTGGCTAATGCTTGATGATTTAAATGAAAGGAGTGAACTACTGATCCCCAAAGCTACCTGTGAGCAAGCTGGAGTTGGAGATTTGATTATCCTCATTTTAGGGCAAGACAGGCTTTTGGAATTTGCCCAAAAATGGCCATTTTCAAGAACATGCCTCCTGCTTCTATGTCACGGATTTTTATTTTTTTTTCTCTGTTGTCTTTGATTCATTTATCTTGAACTGCACCTTGTTAGATAACTGTTCCCTTTCACCCCTAAATTTTAACAGAGTTAAACCTAGGCAGGGCTGTGAGATGTAAGTAAATACAGGTAGGTCACCTGTACTGGCACCTTATGAGATGTTGCATGACAGCTGCATGGCTCGTGGATGGCTACAGCTGGAGCAAGAGAGGTGATCAGTCTGTCATTCCTTGGGTAAGATTTGCAGAATCTGTGGTTGAGTCTAGAAATTAAGGGAGTGAGAAGCCCCAGCTGCAGTAAACAGAGATGCTGTCAATGAGGGAGAGGAGTGAGAGGTTCAGGGATCTGCTCAGTGCCTCTGCGAACTGCTGCCATTACAGGGCAGAAGCTGAATTTCTGTGCCACACCTCGAGGCTTGAAAAGGAGTCCTTCTGTCCTCCTAGCCAGGGCTTCCCTTCACAGTAGGGGCACATTGCTCTGCCCCTCCTTTCAGAGCAGCATCCAGCCCAAGCCACTCACCCTCCTAATCCACAGCCACGCTTGACAGGCTGGAAACAGCCTGGCTGTGACACCTGCAATGGGTTTTGTGGCAGCCCAGAACACCACTGAATATTTGTAAGCTGCCATTCATTTATGTAGAAGACCATACATTTTTGCTTGATGAAAACATGTTTTCCAAGGTCTGGCAGCTGCAAAATTTGAAGCCCAGCAGGGAACTCCGAGAGGTGGGCGGGCGGCTGCCTGGGCAGGCAGAGCGAGCGCAGCGCTCACGGAAATGGGCCGAGAGCAGGGAGAGGTGTCCCATGCCAGGATCTTGTGCCCAACACACAGCAATTATCACTGCCTCGTTTAAGAGAAAAACCTTGTCCACAGCACAATTCACACCTGTCCCCAGCAGTAAAGGGTGAAGGACCTCCCGTTCTCATGGTTTAAATGGTTTAACAGAAACCCCTGGTGCTCTCTCTCTAGGCAAAATGTACCTTTCCTGGCATCTGAAATGAACATTGTATCTTTAACTCCCTATTTCTCTGGTTTCAACTACGTTACAGTTTGTTTCCACATTCATTCTGTTCTACAACGGAGCTGAAGTATGCAGATGTGGAAATGCTGCCTGCTCCCCTCCCAGAGTTAAAAGCAAGATTCTTAATAAGCAGGAAAACATGAAGGGGTCACTAAGAGTAGATTTTTCTTTCATCTGCTATTTCTCATTTTGGGCTCTTCAGAACGTAAACACAAACCAGACAGTCTGTTTTCCAGACACCTAAATGCTTTTGCAGTTTTGTCAGGCTGTTTCAGATGGATAGTGGCAGGTTTCTCTGTTGTGCATCCAAATGCTCCTTTTCCACACAATGGTGTAAAATGCAGAATGACTTCTTTGTCTTCTGCGTAGGTGTAAAGCAAGAGAAATTTGGTCTTCTCACCCTAAATGCTTTACTTGTCCTGCCCTGCCTTCAAGCCATCAGAGAATATATACAACCCCACTTGAAAAAAAACAACCCCCAAACAAAAAAAAAAAAAACCCTGAAGACTTGAAAAAAATGCAAGGTATTGTGGAAAAACAATTTGGCCATGAAGTCACTGGCTCTGCTTTGTAGGAAAAGAAGGATGAACACAGCATGGCCAGATTCCAATGCATCCAAAATACTGCCTCTTGTGACAGAATCTCTTTGTACATGTGACTTACTGCTCTGTGCCAGGCACCCAAGATGACTTAAAGATTAGAAAGCATCATTAAAATCTAATCTTGAAAAGATAAAGCTTGTAGGACAAGATCTGTGTATCTGTAGTAACTGACCAGAGAGAAGTCTACTTGTAAAAGCCTGCTTATAAAAGCAAGCATTTTGGCCAAGAAGAGACTTTAATGTCAATTGCTTTTTTTAAATAACGTCATATTTGGTAGAGATTCCAGTACTCTGGGTTAAGAAGTAGAAAGCAGCAGATTAAAATGTTCCGGTGAAATGTCTTTGTTACGGAAATATCAGAAATTCCATTTATTCAGCAGCTGCATTTGTCTATCCCAAATACAGCTGGAAATAAAAAAGATGGTTCTTCATGGGATTTTTCCATTCGTTCCTTCCTCCCGGAACACACACACCCACACAGGCACACCCACATCCACCTTCCACCATTTCTTCTAGGGCAGATACAAAAACACAGCTCATTTCTTTCCTCCCCCAAACCAAGAATGTTTTAAATAAGAAAATCTGTGCTCTGCAAGAGGCACATTTTGGAGATGTTTTTTTTGATGGATCTGGAGCTGTCTCTTTTTTTTCTGTGTACACATATATGCATAAGTGTGTGCCATTAAGAAAAACACTAGTTTCCATAAGAAATCATTCATGTCCTTTTAGTCAGCTGTGATTCAGGCTGGGTGACTGGTCTTTCTCTCTGGGTCATGAAAAATGAGCACTTCCAGAAGGCAATTCATGCTATTTATCGAAAGGTGGGACGTATCGCCCTGCAGACATTCCCAGCTTTTGTCCCAGCTGTAGAGAAGTCTAGACAGCCAGCTTAGGCTGGAGCCCTGAGGGAAGCGATGGAAAACCCCGTGTAAGTTCACTGTCTATGCAAATCACCCTCTCTTATAGCAAAGGGCCTCCCTCCTCCTTCACCTCATCTCCTCGACACCTGTTTTGTGGCGAGAGGACTTGCCCCTCGGACAGGTCTGTGTCCCCCTCTGCACGCTGTAGTAACAGCCTCTCGAGAAGGTGTGGATAGACTCAACCTGCCTTATCTGCCAGCCCTGGACCTAAATGTTGGTTACCTATCGCCAGAGATAAGCACCTCTCATCGGTACAGGGGACCTGCCTGCACACAGGAACCTGAACTAGGAGAACAAGATCCTTCAGGAAGCCTTCAAGGTTCTTCTCTTCATTGTCTGTACCATAAATTAAGCTCTTGTTCTGAGACAGGGGATTCCCTAAGTAGCTGAAATAAAGGTGCAAATTAGAGGCCAAAGTTGAGCAGGCTGGATACAATGTGGTTGATGGTGCACTCAAAATATATAAGATGGCACTTAGGGGACAGAACTCCAATCCAGCCACTGTTTATCATCCGTATTCTCCTGAAGCCCTATACTACAGCAGCCCCGTATGGATCCCTGTTCTTCCCCTGAATCTCATCACAAGTCACCTGGAACAGATACCAGGAACATTTCACACCTGCTGCTCCTAAGACACTCAATCCTTTTCAGACGATTTTGCACTGAAAAGTTTTCCATGGCCAGTTGCTGTTGGGAGGGAGATGAACACCAAGTCCTGGCTTAGGCTTGAGTGCTGTGCAGCGTCTGATGGGGACAACCTGTTTCCCAAACAGGTGCCTGGTATGGTGCTGAGCTCAGGCTCAGGACTGGACCAACCCAGAATCAAAAGGGATCATATATTTGAAAGATAAATCACATAGAATGAAGAATTTTCTGGATGAGGAACAGAATGCTCAGCACAGGATTAGCCATTTTCTGAGAAACTAAAGGGGTTTCAAAGTGCAGTCTCATTACCAAATTTGTTTAGTAAATAACTTTAGAATTATTTTGGACAATCAAACCTGGTTATAATCTTTTTATCAGTGCAATAAAAACACCGTATTTTCTTCCCAGCTATGACTAATTCTCATCAAATAGCCTTCCTCAAGATGAGCAATAACTCTAGTTCTATTATGCTTTTTATCTGTATTTTGGTTTTATTTTGAGAAGGAAATAATTGATCTTATTTGATTTTGAACATTTCTCTTTTATTCTTTTGAGACACTACTTGCTATTCTACCATCAGATACCAACTTGAACACACAGTGGAATCAATGGCAGAATATGAGGTTAATAATAACCAGCCTGTGGCAAATAATAAGCCAAAGTAAATACTCTGAAAGATTCTATTTCTGCATGTTTCTATAGATGTACATAGCACCTTCATGAATAGATCATCTTCTCATTGATGTTTCTGGTGACACATCGGTGCCTTTGGTTGGAATGACACTAGGGTTTAACCCTGGCTTGCACTGATTGAAATGGCCTTTCTATTATATTTAATATAAAGAGATCTCTTTTATTCTTTAAGAAAAACTGCCATTTCTTGTTTTGATTTCTATAATAACATGAGTGCAGTATAAATCACATAAAGCTTTAAGTGCTGTCTCAAAGGAGCCGCGAACAAATATCATAGAGGATTATAGATGTATTGTATTTACAAACATTCTAACTCTATGAACTATAATGATTCTGTATTATTAAGGGCATGATCCCACATAAAATTGAGTGCCTCTTGCAACTTGAGCCCTTGACTTCTATGGGGTTTCAGAAATGACAAGTCTTTACACTGCAAATATCCTACAAAAAGCAAGTCTTTAGAAATTCCACCCACAGCCCTGAGTTTATTGTCTCACAAAGACACATTTGCTCAGTTTACAGGTGAATATTTATTCTTCTCACCTGACAGTTTTGCAAACTCAACTTGACATCAAGCTGAATTTCATCTTATTCAAGCATCATCATCAGTAATAAAGGTATTTTTGCCTTGGATACACCTGTGCAACTCCATTAGCCTCCATCAAGGTTACATGTGTGCAACTGAGGTTATATATGGAAGACAACTGGGATGGAGAGACCTGATGGTGGACACAAATCGACCTCTGGAATATTTATTGCTGCTGATGATGTGAAAGAAGGCAAAAAGTGGTGAATTTAGCAAACAGGCTAAAACTTGCACTATTTTTTTCTTTTAATGCATGCAAGCCTGATGTGGGCAGCTGAAAGACAATCATGCTGAAATCTAGGGCTTTACTTTCACAAAACCTAGGGTTTTAATTTTTCTTACTGTTTTAACTAAGTTCATAACAGAGCAGTGCTCAATCTAAAGTATATCTCCATTTGATAACTAAATAATAAAGCAGCAAGATTTGTCCGCGTGATTCTAGAAATAGATGCTGCCTGGTGACTTCTGCACACAAGCAGATGTCTTCACAGCAAAATCCAAATGACAGTCTTTGGCCAGTCAGTGATTTGATTTCTGTAAATGGGTTCTAAGATTTTTCCTTTTGTGTAGACTCTCCTTTTTATCGCCCTAAAAAGCATATACTGTAGCTTTAATAATTAAATAATAATGAGCAGACAGAAGAGAAAGGACAGGAGAGATCTGGCATAGCTACTGCTAGCAATCATTAGATTTACAGAGGGGAAAAGACATGCTTCCTAGGCCAACATATTTTTTATGAATAATTGATAAGGCAGTCAGTACAGTTATATCATAGAAATGTAATATATATCCATAATTATAGAACCAGCTTTGTGCAAAAGGACACAATACACTGAAAGGAGATACCAGCCAATATGCCATCCTGAAATAAAATACAGTCACTATTGTGTTAGTTGGCAAAATTTAAATACAGGATTTGAAGCAAGCAAAATGTTCTTTTATCCCATTTTTTAGCACAGTCCAGGCTCAGTCTGCTCAGGAAAATACTGCAAGGCAAAATCAGCAGCTGCATTAATTTGCTGATGATTGAGAGAAAAATGAAAGTTATCCTCGTGTTTTTTTTTTCCTCCCTACTTGCTACTCTAACTTACTAATAATATGAGAGTACCAATTTATTCCTATGCAAGTATATGAAGCATACAAATTGAAAAATCAATGTAATGGAAAAAAAAGATTATCATGCACTGTTTAGAATCAATCAGCTAGAAACAGAGGGGGGAAAATGCGAAGGTGGAGACATGACGTTTAGAAAATGTACATATTGTACCTACCCTAGGCTGGAGTGTTTATATGAAAAAGCTACTGTTAGTCCAACATGCAGACTGAACTACATTTTGACCAGATAAATCATCTTATTTCAAATCTTTGCTACAGAAATTAATCAGTTGTCTTTTCTTCTTTTAGAAGTCCCCAAATAATAAAAATATCAATCCCTTTGCCCATAAAAGCCACACAAAAGCATGTAACAAAGATTTCAGGGTGCAGGGATTACAATACTCCAAATGCTTTATTTGCACGATGTCTCAGCACCGTTCACCTGAATGCTGATGGCTTTTTGCAGCCTGAAGCACAGACTTTTGTCGTGTGTGACAGAGTCCCTTGCAAACATCGACAGCAGCAGTTTTTAGTTGTGGACTGAATCACCATTAGCAGTGGAGTTTAAATCTTAGATCTCTCAGTGGTGGAACACTTTCTTCAGCCAAAACCAGCCTCTACTCATCAGAAATAATTACACTGTACGAGTCAGATGTGTAACAAATGGATCTGAGTCTCAGTTTGGAAATACATTCAGAGGAGGTGGAAAGAATGGCTACTGGCTCTGTGACAGGAGATTCAATCTTCATAAACCTGCAAGAGAGGGGAGGAAAAAAAAGCGACACAAATGCGCCCTACAAAAGAACAGAGCAGATCACAGCTGGAAGGAAGGCAAACCTTTTAATCAGGTCCTTGAAATACAAGCTGCAGGAAGCTAGAACATTTTGGTGGACTTCAAACTCTTTGCCTTCAACAATAATTTTCAGGTCTGTAAACTCTTTCGCTCTGCGTTGCTGGTTCAACTCCTTCAACATTTCTGCAGAACAGAGAAGACAGACAGTGCCAGGGTTCCCATTAAGAGTTTTTTATTTTTACTTTTTACTTTCATTTTTTTTTTGTAAAGAAGTAGAGAAACAGGAAACAATTGATATTTTTGTTGGTAAGATTGGCTCAACACAGACAGTCAGAAGTTACGAACATAACATATTTTAAAAAAAGAAAAAGAAAAAAGCAGGAACCAGTAGGTCTAAACAACTGAAATATATATACACAGAAAAAAAGCAAAAACAATTCCTAAATTTGGAAGGGATAAAAATGAAAATAAAGTATTTCAGCATTAGCAAATCAGAAACACAGAAAATGCATTATCACAGAAAAGTTAAAATAATTTGTTATAATCAAAATCAAGAGCTAATGAATTTCTATCCAAATGGAAATAAGTTTTGAACATACTAGAATAATATTAGTAAAAATGGTATTATGATGCAATATGAATTGGATATGGGTCAAAATAATAAAAGCACAAGACCTGCAAAAATAACTTATCCTTAACATAGTAAAAATGTGTTAAGCCTCTCAGTTAACAGAATAAAATAGCACTTCTAAATAATATATAAATTACAGTGCATAAAAAATTAGCTAAATTATCAATGCACCTTGAAATATACCTCAACGATATAGACTACAATTGTATATGTTTCAGAATTAGCTTAAAAGCATCCTTATGATAAAAAATAATGTCATGCAGAGAATAAATTACTGCCTTTTATAGCAATTCCCATTTTTTGCACTCCAAGGCTTTTTACCATCACAGCATTTTTATTTTTTAGCCTTCAATGGCTTCATTTACAGCAACAATCAACTTTCACACATCACAAAAGAATCATAATGATTAAAATAACCTATGAAAGTGTTTCCATCCTGCAATAAAGCACCTACCTTGCGTGATGCCTCCTTTTACAGAGCCTATTGGTGCTAACAGAATGAAATGATAGCATGCCACGTCTCCATGTGGGGATGTGAACTACTAAGCAACCTACATGTTTTATATGCTGCCTGGACTTTTAAGGCTAAGAGTTCCCTCCAACTTTGCAGACCAAAGTGGCTATCAAGATGAATAATATACTTTTCACCTGGGCAATAGCCTGGCGGTCCAGAAGCCAGTGATCAAGATGACAGAAGAGCTGATTTTAAATACTAAAAGACTTTGGGTTTATTTTATGTTTGCAATAGGTCAAGGTTCTCATTTCCTCAGTGTAACACCCTGAACACATTCCTCTTCAGACAGATCTGTAAATCAACAACAGTTCCTTACAGGGAGTCCTTACACGGAGTAAAAGGGACCTCAAGGGTGTGTAACTTTAATTGTGCTCAAAGCCACTGTCAGGCTTGAGCATGGGCTGCCAAAGCATTGCCAAGGGGCCTTATGGTGGAACCCAGACCCAAATAATCCCCGTGCTCTCCTGCTTTCCCAAGGAAACTCAACAGGAATTATTCCAGCAAAGCACTAGTGTTTAATGACACAAAAGCATGCAAATATACAACTTTCCATGAAAAGGAACTGAAGCTTTCCCAAGCCCCAACATCTGTGGTGCGTATTTTTCAGGCCTAAGTAAATAAATGTCACCTTGCACATTTATGTCTATTTAATGGAAACACAGTAGTGTCTGAAAGGCTAATTATTCTGTGCTGAAATGGGTCAGCGCTCTCCAGAGAGCAAGCAGATCATTAGAGAGGGCACAGAAATAACAGCAGGCTTTTGTCAGATCTATAATAGGGGAAAATAAACCACTCTGTCCTGTGGGTGCTATAGCAGGGACTATATTTAACAAATCCAGCTGAGGTAAAGCACAATGATACATTTCGAGCAAAACCTAAAATGGGATCTGGACGTTCACTCCTCTGCAGGGAAGTCTGAGGCTTTTGCTGGAGGTGTGCTGCCTGAAGTCTCGGGCACAATGAACACTTTGGGCCTCAGCTAAAGCCCAAGGATGGTGTGGGCACAAGGGGTGTTGTTCTACTTGATTGAGGGCCGAAGTGACTGAGGTCTCTGGTTTCACAGGAGCAGCACCAGGTGCTTTATCAGTTGCATATATTTGTGGAGGAAGCATCTTTCCGTCCCTTTTCACATATGAACAATTTTTTTTTTTTTCTTTTTCTGTCTTGGTCCATTTTCCCACTTTCATTTACAGAAATGCCATTTTCCTCACACCCATTTTCTATCATTTCATGTCTTAAAGACTGTTACTTTAAACTTTCTGATACTCTCTTCCCTTTTCAAATTTACCCAACCACTGTCCTTCACCTCATTTGCACTTTTCCTAAGTTCCTATTCAAGTTCCATTTCTCTTGTATCTATGACTTTACAACCTTCCTTGCAGAAGCCTTTCAGGACAGGGGTTCCATCCACAACTAAGTAATACAAGTCTAAGATGACGCTTATACAAAGGGTCAATCTCTACCTCACCTCATTCCATCTCCCTCTTTTAAAGCTCATGATCAATTATTATGGTGTTCAAAGGGCACAACTGTCTGAAGAGCAACTGCACAGATGGATCCTGTGCTGGAGAGGAGAGGAGAGGAGAGGAGAGGAAACAGAGTTTAGTTGCCCTCTTGAATGGGCTGGGGGTTTGGGAAGTGAGCTCAGGGTAAGCAGGACAGTACAGACCATCCTTGAAATCCTGACTGTGGCCAAGATTACTGAGAAACAAGACCCAAAGCTCAGCCACTGCACCTATTGTTGTTGTGCTCTCTATGCTACCTCCAGTACTGTGAGAGCTGATTTGAGCATCTAAGTCCCCAGACAGCTACCCCAGGTAATGAGCTCATTATTTGGACTTGCTGAGCACCCTTTAATTACACTCAGTCCTGCAGTTGCTGGGCACAGCTTCTATCTATGCTCTTTACACACTTGAATGTGCTTTATGCTGCATGCATTCATTAAGAGATGCAAACCAGAAAACAGGTCTGGAGCAGTGGTGCAATTTGGCTCATAAAAACCCAGAAATCAGAACAAGTTCTAATCAGAAACCAAAGCTCATTTTTGTCCTACAGACATTTGGAGGCCGTGATTCCCTCCTTGTTCCCCTAAATTGTTACAGTTCTGTCCACAGAGAGATGACTATGAACTGTCCTGAATTTTTGCAGCTCAGTATCTGAACTAGAAAGAGAGGCAGGTGGAGAAGAGAAGGAAGTCAGGAGACTGCATTGATTCATCGATCTTCCTCGCTCAGGCTCCTTTGTATTACTAAATAACTAGCAGGCATTAGTATTGGACACAAGGTTATATCAGAATGGGCCCTCATTCTCAGAGTATTTGTAATGCTCACACTGTGCTTAGCCAGGCATTAATGATTTATGAGGACTCAGGATGAGTTGCAAAACAAATTTTTTCACCAGGTAATAATGCCTGCCGATGAGTTGTAAAAGAAGAGACAACACAGTGCAGTCCTGGCACTGAAAAATGACCTCAGCTGTCTCTTGCTAGTCCCTCTACTGGGCTCCCCCTAATTTTCAGCATTTCCTCCAACAAACGGAATTTCCTGACACCTTCAGAAAGGGATGCACTGGGAATTTCCTACTGGTTATTTATTCCTCTCATTTCTTTGTTCTAACAGACTTTGTTTTCTTTGTTTGTTTGTTTGTTTGTTTTTTTCCTCATTTGACGTTTTGTTTTTTTGAGAGATCCAGGTAAAAATGAAGTGCAAGGACAGTTAAGGTGCAAGGTTTCAGCAGGGTGAGCATTGATGTTCCCTCTCCTCAGTGAATCACAGCCAGGGTTCTACCCTAGTGCAAGGGATTTTCCCTTCCTGCCACAGGTGCACACGCACATTGGGATGACAGAAACCAAGCCAGTCCTTTCTGCGTCCTTCATCACTACTGATGCTAAATCATTCTCAGTGAGAGACTGGTTGAATACTTTCTTCATAAATAACTGCACAACAGACACCCCAAAATTACACGAGCTATGCAGTGGCTGAACCTAACGGGGACTTGACCTGAAACCTGCAACTGAGCATCTCTGAGGAGCTTGTGAAAGGCAGCGCTTTCTGTCTCGCCATTATCAGCCTTGGTATCATGGCTTGGGGGCATTTAATATAATTATATTGAGAGTCCCAGAGACAATATAGGTCAGAAGGTGTAAGTGACTTTCCTCAGGTCAGGAACAGAGCCAGGAAGAACTCAGAAGCTTTCATTCTTGGTCCCCAGCTCCAGCCATCACACCACATTTTCTCCCTCTTAATTAATGGACAAATTACAAATTAAACTAAAGAGCCCACAAGCCTTGAATCAAATACAGGACCAAGCACAACTGTGTAATAGTGTAGACCAAGTAAAGGGAAAAGAAATTATATAGTGAGTATTTTTTTAAAAATTACTTATGATCAGAAATAAAAATGAACAAGGAACTTATTCCCAAAGTTTATTTATCCTGTATTTTATGCACAGTGGAGACTGGATACTTAAAGCCCCTCTCTAATGCACAGTCCCATGGTGCAATGGAAGCTCCCAGGTTTCTTTCAATTTTTTATAAAGAACTCTTTACTTACATTCTAATAGATTAAAAGGGGGCAGCACAAGCTAAAATATAATGAGCCATAAAATATGGAAGAACAATTTTTACAAACAGCTTTTTAAAAAATTTACTTGGAGAAACTAACCTCTTATAAAACTGCAAAGGGTAATTGATGAAACTTCTCTAATTATTCTCGTGATGAACGTGCAAGAGACCAGTGCTTGCTTACACAGGCACATGCTTTCATGATTGGGTCAGAAAATGTGGGAAAGACAAGAAAAGTTACCAGGAGGAAAATCCAATTACCTTCTTGCCTTAATAAGTATGGAGATTAATTCCCAAGGTTATGCTCTGGTTATGCAAAACAATAATTTTAACCATTAAGTGCCAACTCTGCCCACACTAGCTTATTTGGATAGTGGCAGAGCATGTGCAGATACAAGAAACTAAATCATGAGGCAGAAGATCTAGGAGTCAAACAGGAGCTATGAGGGACAGGAGGGAGTTTCCCATGGCGAACCCTTCCTATGTGAACCATGCAAGAGCTCAGAATTTTTTGCCACTCTGACAAGTTTATCTTTCTCCTCACCACAACATCCACAGACACACAGAGAACCCCAAAGCCGGGAGAGTGCCCCAATCACCTGCTGAACGCACCCTCGTGCTGTTGATCCATGGCTTGAAGCAGCTGCACAGAGATAACAACTCAATGCCCAGACTGCCTCATTAGGCCAGGCTGATGAAGTTAAGCAGGCACACTTGGCACTGCAGTGGCTGACGCTGTTCTCCACTCCGCCATACACCCTGACCTGGCAGACCAGGATGAGAACCATCCCTTAGGGTCTCCCATGATGTTCAGGATGGGGGTTAGTTATTTCCCAGTTGGCAAATACAAAAATCAGCTACAGCAAATTCCACATGGTGTGAAGACAAGCACACACCTCTGGAGAACAGCTTTCTACTTGGGACTGAGGATAAGAAATAAGTCCTTTAATCTCTTTTGGCCTGAAAGCTAATAGTAGAGGAAAAGAGAAACAAGTGAAGCCTGGTGAGAATCAGTAACAGATGAGGATGTTTCAGACCACAGAATATCCCGAGTTGGAAGGGACCCACAAAGATCATTGAATCCGACTGCCAGCCCTACACAGGACAGTCCCAAGAATCCCACTACGTCCCTGAGAGTGTTGTCCAAACACTTACTGAACTCTAGCAGCTTTGGTGCTGTGACCACTTCTCTGGGCAGCCTGTTCCAGTGCCCAACCACCTTCAGGGTGAAGAAAGTTTTCTTAATACCCAACACTACCCTGTGATCTTCGGTTTCTTTCCTGGACCCTGAGGATTATACATCCAGTTATCTGGACTGTCTCTGTAGTCGAATAGAGACAGAGCCTGTCTCAGGCACAGCCCAACCTGTTCTGTGTTCTTAGACAGGTAAAATGCACTGCTCTCCCCAGGGATTACTAAAGGAGATTAAAATAATTAGTTGGGACTAGACAGTAATTTCTTTTTTTGCAGAAGGTGAGAACTAATCTGTTGCAGATAAATACTTTCAATTTTTTTTTCTTATTTGATCTCAATTTTAGTTGAACTTCTTTATCAAGAGCAGAAGGAGAAGGGGGCGTAAGAAAGCGGGGACTGCCTGTGCAAGGATCCTTTACCGGAGAGATGGGGGAGGCAGACAAATGGCGAAGCACTCTCACTCTGTACTGTACTGCAAAGAGCCAAAGCTGCTAAAGGCTTGGGATGGAGGTGCAAAATACTGTCTGCATGATACTGGTGTGCACAGTCCTCCTCTCACAGCCTCTACTCATTATGGAGTTTCCACAGGACACCATCCTGCTCCAAAGGAATGCGAAAATGCTCAACTGGTTATGGCTAGCTCCTGCATATTTTGCTTTCCTAAGCCCTTAAGCCAGTTAAAATGAACTGAGAAAAGCTCAATATTGACTGCAGGAGCACTGCAAGGCCGTGCCCTGCTGAGCCTGTGCTACCCAGCTACACACCCTGGTGAAGATGGAGCATATGCTGATGGAGTGGTATCGCTGCTGGCACAGCTACACCAGCCCCCGAACAAAAGGCAACGAGAGTCATCTTCTGCTGGGTTTTGTCAGCACAGCAATGTGAAATGCAAGGTGTGAAGTTGTCATACTCCAAGCTGATACAGCCACGGCAGTAGGACTTTGTAGTGCAGACCAACCTGTCTAGATCTTCCTTGTGTTGACGCTGTTAGACACCTGTGCTGCTAAAGAAAACAGTAACAGATGCAGGAGAGTTGGAAAATATTTTTAAATCCTGCCAAACAACACGTATGTGGCTGTATATGATCATTCTACTCAAAGGATTGTTGGCAATGAGATGCCCTGTTGTGCTAAATATTTTTTTGTTCACATAGATAAATTCTTCTCACCTTATGATGAGAAAGGGTCAACAAAGTCAGCTGTGGTGGTTACTCACTTGAGGAAGACAACTGCAACTTTATGTGTAAATGGAATCTTTCTAAATACATTAAAAACTCAGGGAAATCACCATATCATGTTTTGAAACTAATTTTCAGGCTGTTATCATCACTGGAACTGACATTAGGAAGTACCTCAAGGCTGCCTTCACACATTAACAGAGTTGATATTTCCCTATATTAGGCCACAGAACTATTTCAACATATTTTGTGATTATATTCAGAGAGAAACGACACCCTTAATCTGTAGGAAAAAATGCTTTAAATGCAACTTTAGAGAGATTTTGGTACCACAGTTACGCATTAAAATAATAAAAAAGGGAGTCTGGGGGCTAAAATGCCTTTGCTGTTTGATTTATGAGGTAAAGTCTTCTACGGTATCCATGCCTGCTAATTCATAATCAAACAGGGTTACAAATGCACAGTGAGCGTATGTGACCGGGTTTGAAAATGAACTGCATTTATATTACATATATGGATGCAAAGAATAGAATACAGTGACTGTTTGATCTCTTTCATTTTCCAACACAGACCGCGATCCATGTAAGGACAGGCAGCAAGACCAAAGGACCCTGCATAAAAATACCCACTGAGATGTTGAGATAAAAATGAAGCTTCCTATTATCAGGATCTGCTGGGTTTTTTTCAGAATTCACCCCTGTTTAAATACAAAGTTGGCTGCAGCCTGTTCTATAGTGGCCAAGGCAAACAAAACCCAGGAGATTCCAGCAAATTGCCAGTCTGGTCCCTTCTCCACATATAACATGCCACTATGTCAGTTAGCACTGTAACTTGATTTCCAGGCAGACAATAATTTTCTCTGGAGACAAAATGAGAGAGACAGGCAGAAAGAGAAGGAAAAAAAAATAAAATCTCTGAGCACTGGAAACACTGAACAGCCCAGATTCAAAGGGAAATTTAGTTCTGATTGTTTTATTTACCAGCAGGCAAGCCCTGAATATCAATCCACACTTAAGGGAAGGCTAAAATATTTATTACTATGTGGTCTGGGATGGGTTCAGTATTATCCTAATTGCTTGTAGCAGAAGACTAGGAGATAGCTTTTGGACATTTTTGATCTCTTTATGTAGTGCAAGGCATTAGCTAAATGTTTCCTAATTTTGAAGGCTTTGAACAAGCAGCACCCATCTGTGAAACTGATGCTGTGATTATCAACAGGCTCCTGACACGGCAGCACCATGGAAACACTGACCAGTTTTGGTGCCAGTTGTGTGTTAACAGCAGCCACAGGCACATGGGCACCATCAGCTGGAAAACATAACACTTGTGTTCCAAAAGAAGAAAGCATAAAAAGACAGGCTTCTGAAAATAAATCAGTGATGTATCCAGAGCAAATTGCATCTATTAGGGCAAAGAAAACCCCAAAACACCACAAGTCTAAGGTGTAACACCTGACAATCAAAGACTTCAAGGCACTTAACATACATTAATTAGCAAGCATGAGGCTGCTCCTCTGCCCATTGTAAACAAAGCAGTGCTGCCCAGCTTCAACAGGGGCAGTGCTTACATAAAATGTATGTAAGTGTAATTAACACAATTCTTTGAAATGAATACATTTTTACTGATCAGTGGTAATGCACATATTTTCTAGCATTCACATACTGCAGTACAGGATGCTTAATGAAAGTAAATAAAAACAACTCAAATCTTGGGCACTGAATTCTCACCCTTTCAGAAGATATTATACATCATCTATAAATAACAAAATATTAAATCTTGGTGTTTAGGCCTATATACTCAGTGGATGGTTTAATACCAGGCATGTGTTACGCACTGGGTTAAATGCATGTGACAGCATTTCTTGGTCCAGTGGACATCTCCTATCATGGAGAGCTGTTCTTTGGTACGGATTGTGTCCTCACAATGAGTCTTAGTGATTCATTACACTATCAGAGCATATAAGTGTAATCAAATATTGCAAAATTTAAAAAAAAAAAAGAAAATGCTGCCTGTCAAATTTCAGCCCTCCCTGGGGCATTCTGCAACCCAACAACTCCACTTCAGCAACTGGTTCCCTGCTCTGTAGCTCCAGCAGGTGTGGGGAGGCTGCAATCATGATTATTCATGACTACTGAAGTTATTGTAAGAGTTAAATACAGGGCTGTTAACTTACCTAAGAATCATAAATGACTACACGTTTGGAAAAAAAGATAAATAAGCTATTTTTTGGGCCCCCTGAGCTTTAAGAGCATGGTATTTTACGTTAAAAAAGCCATAATTTGTGTCAAGATTTCCTTTGAACATGTTCCTACTTACAATAATTTCAAATCTCTAGATTCTATCTGTCCTGAAGATGTGAAAGACTTTATAATTGTTTCTTTTTTCCCCCTACATTTTTAAGCACTGTAAAGTTTTCAAAGTCTAACAGTGTTGTAGCTGTTTAGGAAACATTTTGTAAAACGTCCTTCTCTCTTCTGCCTAACTCATGTTTCCCTGTAATAGGGTAAACCTTGATTTTGAAAACTTCATTTGTAAGCAAACTTTTTGGAAAATATTGCTGTTAGTATTAAGTATTTTGTATAAATCCAAGTAAAGTAACTTCCTAGTATCCATGTTGTCTGAGCAGGGGGTTTGTATGGTATGGCAAGAGAATATGAGCCATAACTAGCTGGTGATGTAAGAAACCATTTTAACTGCAAGTGTTTCTATTCACAGAGAATTAAGTTATCAGGATGTGCCTTAAGTAGCTGCCTTACCAAACTCAGAATTAAAAAAAAAAGAAAAAAGAAAAAAGAGATACTTTTAAGAAGTCTGTTGAGATTAAAGGACAAAGATTTATTTAACGAGTATTAAAATTTATGGGCTCTCTAAGAATTAAGCAAGCTTATAAAACCTATTTTGAGAGCTGAATGGCTTTCACATAATGAAGATGGTTGATAAGACTTGGCTAAAACATTTCAAATACAAACGAAAACAAAGGAACACCTCAGAAAACACGGTGATTAAGTCAAAATTTCAACTGTGAAGGCAATATACAAATTTCACAATCATTTCATAATCCGAAAATGCTACTACAACCAACCCGCAAAGGTGCTGAACCTATGAAAGGATGACAACAGGCAATTTTGAATCTAGACAAGCATGAAAGAAGCATGTTTTTCTCCTTCTGTGTAGTTATGGCAACAGAGAGATATAAACCCCCTCCTAACTGAACAAGGGCTTTTTTCCTCTCTCTGCTCCCATCCGCAACTTTACAGCTGTCACCACAAGTCATCCCGCTCGCTCTGGCACGCCAGCAGGCAGCGAGCCGGCATCTAAGGCGAGGAGAGAACAAAAGAGGCTGCAACACAGCTCCAGTTCAAATGACAGCCTCACCAGGGCTCCAGCCTGCACTGGGAAGACAAAGTTGTAAAGTTTCATGAAAGAATTGAAGTAAATTTCTTCTCTGGATGTCCTAGTGGGAAATCAAAGATCTATTTTAATTTAAGCTACTTGAAGCTTCTCTTGCTAATGACCGAAATATCTGGAACAAGAGCTCCCCAACAGTAGTTTGCAGGTTTATAGGGGCCCAAAAAGCCACTTGCACTGATCTGAAAAGCCACGTACACAGGAAAGCATTAACTGTTTCCACTTTTTGAATCTGGGCATTAAAGATAGTGAAATGTAAGAAATGTGGAGGGTTGGGAGGTATTTTTGAAAACTGTTGTTGAAACCACGAGGATTCAGGAGAGGGGACATGTTACAGCTTTAGACAAACAGAAAATAACAGGATTTAATTTAGATAGAAGATTCTTGATAGGAATTGACAGATGTTCATCCATAAGCTACTTCACTGATCTGTGATGTACAAAACCAGGACTTACAATGAAGTTAGAGAGCAGGGCAGCCTTAAACTCAGTGATGAAAGCCCCAAAAAGGAATGTACAGAATTGGAAATGAAATAACCACCATTTATTGTCAGTGGTCTCTTGAATTTTTATTTTGCATTCCTCAGAAACAAAACAGTTAGTGATCATTTACTTTGTCTTCAATGATATTTTGCCCTGTGACACAGAGGAGAACCTGGTGTCTCTAATCAGTGTGTGCTGTGTGTCTGAACCACTTTCAGGAGAGGTAATTATTATAATTTCATTCATTTTTTTCTCACGTCTCCACAGCATAAATTTTCAAACACACACACACATATATAATGAAAATGGTGGTACTTTTAATTAAGTATATGGCAATAGAAGTTTATGTGCACAAATGACCAAACCTGGGAACAAACTCATTAAAAATCTACGCTTACACTTCAGAGGCTTTGTGATTTCACCTCTCGTGTGCTTGCCCTCTCCGCTCCGACAGCAGAAGGCCAACATGGTATTGAAGAAGAACAAACATCTACCTGTGCAAAAGCTGCCCTTTATGTTTCACATGAAATGTCAATATTTCAAAAGCTGGTTTTGTCTTTCCAAGTACCTGCGACCCTTTCAGTGGAGTGAAGATTCCATGGACAGAGTTTTTAAAATGAAAATTGTTCTTAATTTTTTTTTTTTCCCCATTTGTATGTACATTTTTACTTTGCTGCAGAAAATGTCATTAATAGTGACAAAATGGCACAACTGTCATGTCTCACTGTGCTGACGTCTTTAGGTTAGTTTGGAAACGTTTTTCTAGGTCATTATTTTTAATTAATACAATGAATTAGTATATTTTTATTCAAAATGTCAAACTCTTTTAATCATAACACAAATATGAAACATTGACCTAGAAAACAGGACATTTTTATGGTACTAAATAGCAACAACATAATTAAAAGCATGACATTCTAAAATGAAAATAGTGTATTTGACCATTTTACATCTTAATGAACTATCATATCAACTTGCTATTTAAATTTCATTAAACTGGATAACAAATATAAAATACATTTTGAAACAACATCATCTCTCATAACAAATTCTGGAAATATGTACCTTGTTAATGATGGTTAAATGACTTTTCTAATTAGTGTGATTTGGAAAAAAACTGATTGAAATGGCATTTTACAGGGAAAAATAGTTTCAAGGACAATTTATTTCACTGAAGACACCGTCAATACTCCATCAGGCGGTACTTACTTAGCCATAATCAGAGCTTGCTTTAGCAGTGTGGCTGTGCAGTGACTCGTGGAGCTAAACTGACACAAAGCCCTTTTAAGTGACACTGAATATTTCCTAGTTCTCACCAACACACCCATTCAACTGAGAGCAGAATTTGGTCCCCATTTCTGTACTGTAGAATAATTACAGTTACAGAGACACACTTGCAATATCACCAAAGAAGCACTGTTTCTTGGTTTCTTGATTTTTAATGTTAATTTTCTAGTCAGCTTAACTTATGTCTTGGCTTTTGTTGAGTCTTCTTTTTTTCCTTTAACTGTTACACTTTTATTCTTCTCATACATTTGTGATTTTCTCTTAGCAATATTTTTTAAAGGTAGTAATATATCACTGAGAATGTGATTAAGATAATTCAGTGCATTCCTAAGGACACCAAATTGCTCAACTGCAGTGCAATTTGGGTAGGCTGAAACTTATTTTTAAAGATTCATAATGCTGTAAAGGTAAAATAAAACTGAAGGTGAAGCAGCAGCTCCAGGGTCCTTGTCTGCAAGAACTCTTAAGAAATGAAAAAACCCAAAAAACCCCCAGAAAATGTAGATTAAATTTTTCAAAATGCCTAAGTAACTTCTGAGCCTGGGACTTAACAGCTCTTGAAAATTTAACCTATCTGTAATTTGTCATAAAGACAAACAATGATTTCTCTGGAAATAATAGGGTCAAACTACTTTTGACTAACCAAAGTAATATCAAAGGTTAAAATGATAGAGCAGGAAGGCAAGAACCTACTCTGTATAACAGCCATTCATCAGAGCTTTAAATCTCTGCTTGTTCCACAGGGAATAGTCTGCAATGACAACTTCACATAAAAGCAAGACATCCCCTTTTGTAGGAGACTATACCATTCTTGTCTTAATCACACAAATTTTACATCATTTTCACACCAATCTTTAATACTGGTTCAAATAAAAGGAGTCAAAGTTCAGAAATAGAAGTACAAACTCTAGTTATTCTTATGTTTTTCTTCCTCTGTAGTTGATGGACCCAAGAAATAGCCCAAACGATTCTTTTGTGGTCCTTAGTATTCACTCTATAAATGAGAAATATTAATATAACTCCTTAAAAACAACTGTGCAGTACTGAATAGAGCTTCTGGAAGGAAAAAAAGACATTCAATAAATGACTCAGTTTGAATCTACACTTGAGGAACAATCTTTCAAGTTATTTTTGAAAGCAAAACCAGAATATGCTTGCTATGTACCCACTTACTTGGTGGTGCACTGAAACAATGCCTTCCCTATGCCAAAAAATTAGGAAGCAACAAAGATTTCCAGTATGCCAAACTTTAAAAAAAAGTAATTTTTTTTAATAGCTAGGAAACCAGCTGCTGTAGATTTGTATAGAAACCACTGTCAAAGAAGGCTGCTGATTATATTTTTGGGTTATTTTCATTTTTTTTCTTGGAAGAAGAAGGCCAAGTAGACTTAGAGGAAAAATTCAGATGAACAAAGACAGGCGTAAACCTAGTGAAAAGACATCTTGGAGCAGAATAACCATAAATACAGTAAAACTGTAAAGCAAGAAAAAGAAAATAAAATTTTAGAAAAAGAAAAAAAAAAGAAAAAAAAAAGAAAGGACATGGAGTTTTGAGGGCTTGTGCCAAGCCATAGAAAACGGAAGGCATGTTTTTAAGTGCCAAAGGTAGAGGTCAAGACTATAAGGAAAATCTGACTCTATTAACTGTGCAAAGCATGGCTGTTTCAGGACTGTGCCAGTGTCAGAAATCCCTGCAAATGATCAAAGAGGCTGCTTTATGTTGTGAAACATATATACAACCTCACATACACATAGTAAAAGTGATTCAGAAACATTAATAGCAGTTATTCTGGAGTTAAATCCTTGTAGACCAGGCTAACTCTAAAATAATGCAAATTTAAGAGATCTCTAAAAGTTACGCAAGTGACAGGTATGAAGAAAGAAACCCTCTGCTACTTTGGACCTTCCTCAAAGAGATGCTTTTCCTCCCATGAAAAGAGAGTTATAACTATGCAGATGCGGCAGATGTTAGTATATGAATATTTATAAATCCAGTGGATATTTTGGTCTACCTTACCAGGCATGTTAATATTTGAATAGATTAATCAAAGCACTGAGTTCACAAAGCAAACTGCCCCCTCACCTCCTCCGAGATGGATGAGGTTTGTGTTCTGAATGATGTGATGATGCTCGAGGCACTCAGCCCCAGAGCTTGTGCCTGCATCAGCTCATGGGGCACCTCCAGTCCTGCATCAGCTCATGGGGCACCTCCAGTCCTGCATCAGCTCATGGGGCATCTCCAGACCTGCATCAACTCATGGGGCACCTCCAGACCAGCATCAGCTCATGGGGCACCTCCAGTCCTGCATCAGCTCATGGGGCACCTCCAGTCCTGCATCAGCTCATGGGGCACCTCCAGTCCTGCATCAACTCATGGGGCACCTCCAGTCCTGCATCAGCTCATGGGGCACCTCCAGTCCTGCATCAACTCATGGGGCACCTCCAGACCTGCATCAGCTCATGGGGCACCTCCAGTCCTGCATCAACTCATGGGGCACCTCCAGACCAGCATCAGCTCATGGGGCACCTCCAGTCCTGCATCAGCTCATGGGGCATCTCCAGTCCTGCATCAGCTCATGGGGCACCTCCAGACCTGCATCAGCTCATGGGGCATCTCCAGTCCTGCATCAGCTCATGGGGCACCTCCAGTCCTGCATCAACTCATGGGGCACCTCCAGACCTCAGAAGGGTGTGCAGGGCAGCAGCACTGGGTTTCCAAAGGACCCCCAGGGCATGAGAGAACCACAGCCCAACACAGTGGCGTGGCAGTGTGTGGGTCGAACTCAGGCTGGTCTGGTGGGGCTGTGCTCGAGCTTACAGCTCATCCCTCTGGGAATGACTTCCAGCATTCCCAACAGATCACAGGGGTAACCAGCCTGCACTCAGACCTGTAACAAAAAAAGGCCTCATGACAGAGCACAGCACAGTTTGGCCCCTGATCTTCAGTCTCCTTGAACTCAACTGCACTAAGTCACCCTTCCTGCACCTAAAGCCAAGCATCACACACAGCCCAAAGCATTGGCCATGATTGGTTGGTGGAAACTTGCTCCAACAAACCTTAAATGCATTCTTTTCATGGAGCTATAGAAAATTTAGAGTTTGCATGAATAGTGGCAACACAACAAAACATTTTAAACCAGAACTGAACTAAGTTTTTTATAGAAACATTATGTATATGTTCACACACACAGGGAAGGCACTGACATTACTGTGGGAGGAATCAAAATGGCATTAAAGACTACACCTCAAACTTTTTTTTGTACCTTAAAAGCCAGCAAAGGAGAACAATATTCTGTATTCATTTCTACTAAACTGGAAAGTAACACACCTTTTGCCCTTTTTTCAATTTCAAGTGTATTTTGTACACCCATTTTCAAGTTTATAACTTCACATGTACACTGTGCATGCACTGGCAATATTTACTGTTAACTCTGTCTTATTTTCAGTATTAATGGTGTCCTATGTGGATCAATGTTTTCAATAAGAAGAATCACAGCAGTCCTCGAATGATGGAAAAATAGCAGCATTATCTCTATTAAAATACCTTTTCTTTTTTTCAAAATGAGAAGGGGGCTATTTGTGGAAAATCTGGAAAAAAATTAAGAAAAATATCTGAGCAGGTTGTTTTTTCTTAAGGCTGTGAAAAGCCAGAAAGATCTTTGATGTGTCAGCTTTGACAGTTGTTTCAGTCCACCTCTGTTAGCACTGCAGCAGACGGCTGAGGATGCGACTGCTTCCCTCACCAGTCCCTCAGGTAGAGAACGGGAGAGCACTCCTCAAAATACTGCTTATTAAAGTTAAATTGTGATAAACACACTTGCATATTTTTACAGAGGGTACATATTTTGGGATGAATTTTATCAAAACTACATTTAGCTGTGTAATAGGCATTTGGCCTTAATTTTGGTCTCTTGGCTCCTTTTGCAGACAGAAACAGGCAGCTGCAGTGGGGGAGTCTTCTCGCTTCCTCGGACATCTGTTTCAGCACAGCTGGGTTTCCCCCAGGATTGTCCATCTCTCTCTACTAAGTACAAAGGAAGGGGAGCTGATGAGCTTTGATTAGCTGTCCACATTTTCCAGCTCCTTTGATCCAGCTGGGTTGATGCTCATCTCCTGAAAGGCAGAGATCGCCAAGGGCTGCCCGCATTGCTCCCAGTGGCTGGGGAGCACCCGGGACAAGAGCCACTGCCATGAAGGACACCACGCACATGCTGGCAGCTGATTAGGACACAAAGAGGTCTCCTGGTCTGGGGAAAATCAGCAGGTGACTTTTCACTATTTGAGAAGTCACCAGGAGAATTTGAAGAGGCTTCTGAAGCCAAAAAAGCTCTGAAAGCTCTGAAAGAAAAAGAATGTGTACTGAATGCAAAAAGGGAAAGGGGATTCAAATAGAAAAAGGAAATTTAGGATTTATTTTAGACAACCAAGCTACTGAACTGGGCATAACTGAGATGGAAAACTGTTATCACCCAAAGGCTGGATGACTGCTTTTGAATAGTGGTTACATAAAGCAAACCTTAATGGGTACTGTTTGGTTCCTGGCCTATTCTAGTGTAACTTTCATTACAAAATTGCCATTCAGGGCCTAGAAATATTTGTCATCCAAAATCACACTGGAGAAATAGACTAATAATTCACACATCCACAGAGACCGTGGAACTGCAATAGCATTTCAAGGACAGGAGAGAGCTAGGTATGCATAGATGGCCATTTATTTCCTTAAAAGCATTCAGGAATGGTTGTCTTTAGTCTGAGCTACTTCTGCCAAAAAATAATAATCTGAATGAGGACCGAACAAAAGGCAACTTAAGACTTTGATCTCCTTATGTGTTTGTGCCATCCCACTACTTGATGGCTTTCCCATCCCCTGATACATGCTACTGGCTGATTTTCCTAGGAGCTGCTACTCATCCCTATCACAGTTTGGCTGTGATCCTCAATGTGCTGCTATCCCCGAGCCACACACTGTACGGGCACCACAGCCCTTCCTCCAACATTTAGGACAAGTAGAATGACTTTAAGATGAAAAAGGGTATATTTAGACTGGATATTAGGAAGAAATTTACTGTGATGTTGGTGAAGTTGGTAAAATTAATTTACTGGAACAGGTTGCCCAGAGAGGTTGACAACCCATCCCTGGAAGTGTTCAAGGCCAGGTTGGATGGGGCTCTGAGCAACCTGGTCCAGCAGAAGGTTCCCTCCTTGGAAGGAGATGATCTTTAAGGTCCCTTCCAACCCAAACCATTCTATGATTCTGTGATTTCCAGGACAGGCACAGGGCAACTCCTGCTGCCTCATTTGATGGTGAAGTTGACAAATGACCTGTTCACTCTGGCTCTGAAAGTCCAAATGCGTCCTCCACATTTTTGATCAGCAAAGCAAGGTGGCTCTGTTTGCCTCAGAAACCACCCATATATCACTTGGAACATTAAGAGCCCCAGCCAGCTTGGGACTTAGCACTCTAGCTTTACCCTGCAACCCGAATCTCCCAGCTGACAATGAAACGCTTCACTGCTGCTCTGCCAGGACGTAATTTTTCCTTCCACCCAGCGACCGGCATGAAGGCATTTGAAATCCTGCTGTAACCCTGACAGGTGCTCCGAAGCCTTTCAAGGCCAGCAGAAAGAAAAGACAGAGAGGGACTGAAAGAAAGACAGAAAGAATATGCAAGGATGGGGAAACTACACTGAATTAGAGTTAATTAAACCCAAGCTTTGACAATGTTTAAATAACAGGATTCTACACCTAGCCCTGGAACGCCTGTACGAGCTGTCATTTAATTTAAAAGAACACAATAGCTAAATGTCAGTCTCCAGGCAGATCTTTTGCATCTTTCTGATACTGTATTAAAAAGTTATTACAAAGCAGAAGTTCAGGATCTTTTTTTTTTCAGAGTTTGATAATAGCCTTCTCAAACTTCCCATGGCAAACACAGTACAGCATTTGTTCTCGTGAAACCAGGAGGAGAGTTATCCAGGATAGCTCTAGGAAACCAAAAACCAAAATCTCAAAATCCCCTGAGCTAAGTCTCGCTCTAATCTGAATGTAATAAGAGGAGAGTATTTTCCTAGCAAGACAAATCATCTAATAGTAAAATGCTTCTACAATAAAATAAGTTTATAAAAAAGATCTGAATCATCCTCCATTTGTAAAACATTTGATCAAAACTTAATGAATATTGTATTGCATGTTTTTAAAGAATAGAACTAATATTCATTCAGGCTTTCATTTTCAACCTGCTTTAAGAAGGATGGCATTAATTCTCCCATATCCTATTCAGTGATGGTTCCGGATCTCTTCGTAACTGCTAGTTTTCAAAACTGTTTTTCTCAGCTTGAATTTATTTGAATTAGCATTTCTAATAGAAATTGAAACAAACAGAAATTAAGTACCATATTTTAATACAAATGTCGATAAAGAAATATTTCACATTTTAAGATACTTTCTGGAAAATTATGTATCTTCAAAAAAATTGGGTGATTATTTCTTCAGCTATTAAATGTCTCAAATGATGCTATATTCATATCTGGTTTCAATAATTAATCTCATATAACTCACAAGAACTCAAAAGCAGAAACATGTAAAATAATCAAAATTGTCAAATCAGTGCACGGGAGTTATATGGATGAAAAATATTTAATCTCTCAATAATGATCTTAGTATTTTAAGAATAATACTATGGGGTCCTGATGACAAACCTGACACAGCTATTTGAATATGTTTTTTGATACAATTATTAAAATAAAGTCAGGTCATAGATGTAATCCATGGCAGAGGAAAGTTTAGAAGAGATGGTAATTTGGAAGCTCCTGACTCTCAAAAAGCAGAAAAGAACCTTATTTTGCACTAGTCAGCTGGGAATATCACATTGGTGGGTGCCCTCCAGATATGAAATAGAGCATGGCAGCTGAGCTCTAAGTGATCTTGGTACAGATAAAAGAAACAGGATACCTGAGTTCAGCCAGGACAAGCAGAAATGTCACTGCCAAGGACAAGATTCAAGTTGCCTGAGAACTCAGGTGGACACAGGCTCTAGTGTGACATAGAAAGTGTGTGCATCAGCACTGCCTGACAGTGGAGCACCCAAAAACTCACTGGGAATTTTGTTTTTGAGGCTGCAGCTCCCTGGACACCATTCCTTCTGCTCTCAGTCCCAAGTCCCTGCCCAAAGCAAACCAGGATGGCATCAGCCCTGTCCCACGGCCAGAGGAGCAAAGGCAGGGGGAAACCTTCTCTAAAGACAAGGGAGCCAGCATTCAAAGGCAGGGCAGACTGAAAGCAGGGACTTCTGCAAGGGTTGTTTTTGAAATTACTAAAATACTAGCAGAAATTAGTAAATCGGCAGATTGTCTGACAGTAATACAGGCTGAATCTCACCCTTCCAGGATGCATTTAAGTTTGTGGATAACCCTTCCTTCCTTTTGGAGACTGTCAAATGTTAAATAAATGATGGGCTGAAATAGAGAGTGCTCTTTGTCAGAGAGTGCAACATCGAACTCTTAGCAGTTCCTCCTCTCCTGCATACCTGAAAGAATTTCAGTGTTGTACTACAATATGATGGGGTCACCGAGACACAACATTATCCCCACTGTGAACCACGGAGCTGAGCAAAAGGTGCCAGGAAATCAAATACTGTGATACAGGACAAGTGATATTTCTAAAGATAACAAATAACTCTTTCTTTCAGTCTGCTGGGAGCAAAAGCAGAAAGGGACAACACACAGGGAAAATACAGCAAATGAGAAAAGCCTGGGCTATTAATAGTTTCAGTACAAATTAAAACAGTGCAGAGAGAAATATTTTTTCCTCTCTGCTGGGCTCTACTGCCCTACTAAAAATCTTATCCCTTTAAGCAGTAACCTTCACGGATCCTAACACGGGTCTAGATTTGCTTGCATGCCTCTCTCTTGCTGAGAAATTTGTCCTTCCTAATTACTTCTAGAGCAGTGACAAAAACCTTGTTGATCCGACCAGACAAATTCTGGCAAGTAAAACATTCAGAAGTGTAACTATGAACATGCCGACTGCTGAGAGACAGAGATGATAATAGCATTGTTGATAACAATAAAAGGGACATAGGGAAGGATGAGAACTTAATTTTTGGCCATGTTCCATTTAAAGCAACTACAAAAGACATCGAAAAGAGATGTCAGAGGCACTCTGACAAGGCATATAAGAGGAGATGTCAAAGAGGTAAGGGGCTGCTTACAGAGATTTCAGTACCCAGCTGAAGCAATGCAATCTTCCTTCTGGACTGTGTCCCCAGAGATTGAATATAGGTATAATGGTAAGCAGCTTTTCTCAAATTTTAATTAGGAAGGCAGGACAGCTCTAGAGTATCTTGACATGATATATTTATCTTGCAAAACTTCATGTTAGGAAGTGTGCTGCCATCAGAAGCATATACTCTCTCCAATTTCTTGAGTGAAAACATGCAGTGGTTCTGTGGTTTATTTTGGGCAGACACACTACTGGAAGTGCTTTGGTGCTTTACTATTTATGCTTTAAATAAAAGAGATAAATTTCCATCTCTTATATCTTTGAACATTGGAGCAGTTGCGCTTGGTCTATTCTCTGCAGTCTGTTATAGCATTGTAAGATACATGGTCAAACACAGGTCCTTAGAATCATGGCCTAGATCCCCTTCTTCCCCATCCAGAGGCACCATGGCTGTTGTCACTTGAATATTGACAGCATTTCAAGATGACTCATCATTTTAATTTATTGACATAATTTCTCTTCTGTTCAAAAACCAAGGCATGAATACCACCACCCTCTTTGAAAGGATTTGCTGCTCTTCCAGGTCACCACCATATGGCTATAAATTTCTTAATTTCTCCCCTGCTCTCTATCAGTCTTAACTCATCTGTGATAATTTGGAGAAGATTAATATGTATTGATGAGGAGAGTGAGACTAGGGCATGGATATGAGGGAAGAGCATTGGAGAGGCTGTTTGGGAACCTCACTGTACTACAAGAAGCCTTCATCAGCAAGAGACTCAAGAAGGGCTTGACTGTAACAGAGTCACAGGATTATCACTGATTTTGGGATTTCCTTCTCAGAGTTAGATAATTTGTAGTGACTGGTGCCTTTCTGCATATTTGACTAATACTTTTGGGGAAGATTTAGAATATTTCTTTCTTCTATTTGTTCTGGAGTCAAGATTTGTCTGTTTCCAGGATGAAACAAAAAGTGTGGGTTAAGCCCTATCTGCACAGGAGATGCTGATATAACCTCACATCACGCCTGGGCGCAGACCAAACTGAAAAGCATCACTATCAGGAACGGTGCCAGTGACAAGAAAAGCAAATGTAACTCCCAGAGGACGAGCAGTTAGCGATACAGAGCTACCTCTTACACAGGGCTGCATTCTGGGCAACCTCCTTTGCAGTACAGAGACTTTGTGTGCCTTTCATATATGTGAGGGAGGAACTACTTCTTTCCCTATCTCTGGAAGAGCCATTATGTATAATTTCAGTTTCAGTTTGTCCTATCGTTCTTCTGCTGTCTTGCTCCTTCCAAGCAAAATGTTGATGCCTTCTGGACCCCTCTGCAATGACAGTTTAACCAGGAAGAACAAGTTTCTTAGAAAATCCAAGGAAAGCACTCCTACTCTGTTCTCCACTTGCTACAGAGAGGAAACCCTGTGATGCCCACTCAGCTGCTCTAACAGAGTTCTTCCATACAGTATGAATGTACAATGCACAATTTTTACAAGAAAACTGTCTTTATTTTTAAATATCATTTAAAAATTAAAAATACACACCTATATAGGAGAGATTCTGTTACTACCCATATGTATACGCAACACAATGGGGAGCACCACACCACAAAGGACCCTT
This sequence comes from Pardalotus punctatus, assembly GCA_013400915.1. NCBI lineage: Eukaryota > Metazoa > Chordata > Aves > Passeriformes > Pardalotidae > Pardalotus > Pardalotus punctatus. The sequence continues at coordinate 714,001 of VZTX01031411.1, read as the reverse complement.
TTTGTGCTTTTTCTCTTCAGTAATTCTCCAGTTGCAACACAGAATTCAGTATTTCAGAAAATGCAAATGCTGCTGAATTAATGGTTCTGTGGAACTGAAACACCCCCTGAGCAGTATAACAGAGACAGGCCCCCCACACATTTTCAGTGACCATGTTTTACAGTAAAGGAGTGATAAAAGATGCACTGCTTGGATTCTAGTCTTTGCTAATAATATCCAATATATATGAAGAGAATGAAACGTTTAAACTCAGGGATGGGGGATTAAAGGATATCCATGATGAATGAGCTGTAGAGCTGAAGAGAATTTGTTGTACATCCTGACCAATATAGCAGTGAAAGTAATCAATCCATTACCTCTCTACTGAGAGAAATGGAGGAGAGATAAGAGGATAATGAATGCCAGGCACAATACTGATAAGAAAGACACTTAAAATGACCAGCCAGAATATATTCCATAGTTAATAGTGCTGACAAAAACAGTGACAAAGTAATAATTTATTCATGGAATAAGAGCCATTCCTGTGAAAATCAAGGTAGCATTTTAAATTAAGGCAACTATTGAAATCAGAGTAGCCTTATTAACTAGTAGCCATAAATGAAGTATTGTAGAAAAGAATACTTTTAAGGGCTCATTTTGCCATTAACACATAGGCTAAATTGCAAATCCTGTTACTTACAAATGCTGATTTTTTTTTTCTCTGCCAAACCCTTCTGGCTTTTTCCTTAACCCTTTTCTTTAATGTAATAAAAATTCATATGAAGCTCTGCATATTCACATGCAGCTTGAATGGCTAATGCTTTTGCCCATGCTGACATGCCCCCATCCCAGAATCTTCTGAGAGGATGACCTAGATTTTCAGTCCTAATAATAACACTGAGTATTTCCAGGACTAAATTTAAATAACATTCGATGATTTAAAATGCAATGCTTAATTAAGAAACCACACCTATCTAAAAACTATTAGTTTTTCTCTCTCTATGCCTGAAGATTGTGCATTAGGAACATACTGTGCAACATGAAGTGTGGGAGATATATAAGGAACAGCAGTGACTGTGTTGAATGAAATAAAATCTGTGTCTGCTTCAAATGGCTGAGGTTATGACTAAGAACCAGGCTGTTCCATCCTGAATTTCTTTTCAGATTTCATTATACCATTTCCTAAATGTCTATACTATTCCTAAGACTACTTGCAGTAATTATCTACTTGGAAGCTGAACCTGTGGCCAAGTATCCTGGTTTCCCTGGTAGACAAACCAGGTTTGTGTGTGGTACACAAACCACATAAACCACTTCTGACCTAAAAAGCTGTTATTAAAACTTTAAAATTTGGTTTTCAACAAAAATATCTTCCAATTATTTCAAGAACCTCTTTCTCATATTTCTGTCGTGGTGCCAGACAGAGATGGGTTTAGAGGGTTTATCACTTCCCACATACAGTAATTTTCTCCCTCTATGTCCATAACAGATACACAGCTGTACTGTCAGATTTTTTGTCTCATCTTAGATAAAATTAAAACATAACTTTCAGGGACTTAACAACATTTTTAGAATTCTATTTTTATAGAAAAGCAATTTTATGTATCCATTATAGATACGAAATAATCTATGCTAATAAATGTGCCCATCGCAAATCCTGTCCAGGCAATTACATTTTCCTACTTCTTTCTAATAATGGTGGCTGAAAGATTTTTGTAAGCTTGAAGTATTACTTAATCAGGTCCTTGACTAGAAAGTGTTTTGGGGAGAAAAAAGTCACTAAATTAGGTAAAGGCTTCTTTGGTGGGCAGCACTGAAATGCTTAGAGGACAGGGAAAATAGTCTTTAATGTGCATACACAGTATCTCCTGTTGCAGTAGAGCTGACAGAGCAGACGGCTGCAAGACGGAGCAAACAGGCTTTAGATCCCCCAGCTAACTGTATTAACCCCCAGCCACTGAAAGCAAAAAGAGGGCTCGCTCACTACTCTGAGCACAAAACAGACTTTTATTCAATTCCATCTGAGCTCACGCAGAGATAGTGACAGTTTTCTCAAAAGGGAACACAACTCGCCTTCTCAGCTCCTCAGTGTCGGTAACGAGCCGCTCTAATCGCCTTAGAGTGGCTCAAAATAACTGGGCAAAGGAAATACTGCTAAAAAACTTGCTGAAGTAACCCCTGTTTTATGCTGAAACTGTTCTACTTTGTCGTGCTCTGTTCTGGTTTTTCCACACAGAATTCTACCACGTTCTCATGGGTAGATGGGGAATTTTGAGAGAACTGGTAATTCTCTTAGGCTCCCAATAACCTGACTGATCACTGGCCCCTAAGGCAACAGAGCCTTCAAAAACCTGAATATTTCATCCATTTGTACCTTCAGCTGGGGATTCAGAAAGCAACTGATAGATCCTTCCTTCCTTCCTTCCCTCCTATGCCCCCATTCTCTCTCTCCTTCCACCAGCCTTGCTTCCCACCATTCCTGATTCTTTCAAGAATCTTGTATCACTTTTGTGGCTCTTATCCTTTCTTGTAATGGCAGGAGCTGGAAATAGGGGATTTTGTGGATTCAAAGGGGAATTCCATCAGTTTTCCCTGCATTCTGGGAATGCTCCCCACTGTTTCTAAAGAAGGTACAATCCTTCACCATGATGACTGCTGTAAGGGAATTCTGTCAGGAGCACATGGCAACCAACCTCCCAATACAGAGACTTGGAATAAATAATCTCTATGAGGATTATTTCAATTTATGAAGAATGGAATCATTTCTTGAAGTGAACGTGGCCTTTTCTGGTTTACTTTGAAAGTATGTTTTGATCTGATTGGGAAGAACGATGTTTAAAACACTCAGTGCTCATCAACACCAATCCACTGACAATGGTTTCCAGCTTACAAAGCAAGACATGGAATATGAGGAAAAAATTAAATGAATAAAATTAAAATGTCAGCAGAGAAAGTAACTAATCTCTATCAAGTCTCTTATGTAATCCAGACCATTTTGCTGCTGTTATTATTCAAAACCCTTAGGGAACCAAGGATCTAGGTCATCTGCAGGATAAAGAATGTACTATCCAGGAATCAATATTCACAGTAGTAAATTAAATTATAGTCCTCTCCATGCAAAGAGTTTTATTATTACAAGGAGTGTTGACAATTTAAACTCAACAGGAAAAAATAAATCTAAGCCATCAGATAACTTTTTCACTATGGCATCTCCCTATATACCATGCTGTCACTTAAACTGTCAATAATTCTTTAACTTTCTGTGAAATAGGATACTGCACTTTCCCAGTAAGCATATGGCTACTATAAAGATAAGCCCCTGCATCTGTTAATACTGACAAAGTTATGCTGCCATTAGCACTAAAGCAACATCAGCACCATGGATGGGGCATCTGAGACATCCTACAACATGTGATTGCCATTTGCAATGGGAATTTTAACCACAGCAGTGTGATAACAGAATTTCTAATGCTTAAAATACGATAGAGAAGTTGATCTACATGAATGCTGGTAAAACAGCCTTGCAGCTTTAGGAGCTGTCATTAACTGCAATGTCTCGGTGTAGTCTCCTACTGTTTCTTCCATGTTTCGGTGGTCAGATTGTATTTACCTATGATCAACACCCCAATTTAAGACACTGCTCAGATGCAAAAGTCAAATCTTGATAGTTTTCAACCTAATTGAACTTGATAGCATATGATTTGGAACTGAAGGCAATTGTATAGCGTTTATCTTAGCAGTCACATTTCTGTTTTTAAACCTCCCCAGAAAAGCTTCTCATTTCATGGTACATTATGAATCTCATTCATTGCATTAACTGATGAGGAAGGCAGACTGGTCTGATAGATTGCTTAAACTGGCAGAGCTCAACTCATCTTAACTGCACACTCCAGGGCACTCATGTGCTGCTCTGTACTGCACCTGTGGCTGGCACAAACCCTGAAGACTCCTTTGGGCCAAACCAAAGCACCAGATACTGAGCTTCCACCTTCCCTCCCTAAAAACATGCTGCTTCCTTGCCTAGCAATGGCCACAACTTTTTTGACTCAATTTCTCTTTGTAATCTGGTGAGAAGAAATGAAATGTGTAGATCAAGGAGAAATGTTGCTAAAGAAATGCAGCACTATTCATTTATGAGAATCCGCTGATTCCTTTTCTCAAATGTATATAATCCCACACAAAAGCCTCTATTAAGCCACATAACAATGCTACTTTGGGGAAACTTCAGAAACCTGAAATTCAGAAAACTGTGAAAATACAGTGCTAAGATCAGACTTAAGGAAGGAGAGAAAGAATCTCTTCATTTTTAGCTCAGCAGTCATGCAAGGTTCCAATACATCCAAGCACCAAAGTCACAGTTTGCTGGTTTATTACTGAACACCCGAGGCTCAGCTTGCACTGAAAATTAGGAACGTTTTCCCTAATTGTTTCCCGAGTGTACAGATGACAACACATAACTACAATTAATATATTCTTCTGCTTAACTTGGGAGGTGGAAGACATTACTATGAACCACTGCTTCTCCTGCCAAATGAACCAGCAGATGCAGCAGGCCCAAGAGATGCTGAACCTTCTGATCCCAAAGACAGCCAAGTTGTCATGATGCTTCAGCAGCATCAGATGCCTTTAAGGAACATGAAAGCACCAGGCACTGCATATCAACATGTGAAATGGGCTTTCACATGCCACTCCAGCCAAAAGCATTTGGGAAATAAACACATGTCTGTCTTTCCAAGTGTGCATTATCATCTTGCTCTTGTTTCTGTAGTGCTCCTCTACCATTCCCACACAGAGGAGTGCTGAAACCCACCACACCTGTCGGAACAAAGAGCTTCTATCAAGTGTCTCTGTTGATCATAATTGAAGTGGCACAAAAGAAATATTTAGAAAAATGGAGAAAGGAGGGAGCAGATGGATGGAAGTAGGAGCGAGTGGTTCACTTCTGGCTGCTTCTCCTCAGCAGTCAGATTGCAGCCGTAACAATGGCCTTTCTTTCCAGATCTGATTCTAGCCAGATGATTAAATACCCCTTTTGGCCATTGCAATCTCCTGGTGACTGAGATCTGCACTGGTTATAGATGAACTATTCCTTAATCATAGTGGAAAAAATCCCCAAAGCTCCTGCATTCTGTAGCACTCTGCAATCATCTATTTGTTGAGAGCAATGCAAAAAAAATACTAAAAATAAAAAGCTATTGCACATTAACCTACCTGGCCCATGAAACACATGTTTAAAAGACCATTATAAAGGACCATTATTATGTTTGAGCAAGCAGCACAATGTATTGCCAGAAGACAACTGATGGAAAAAGCTGAAGAGCAGCCAGAGCTGTCCAGAATCCAAATCCTACTCCTGTTTTATCCTCGCTTTATCAAACCCAAATCACACTCCCTCCAGCTCCCTCCCTGTCTCTACACACATTGAGTTAACAAAAAATTTCTTGTAGCTGTTAATGAAAGCTTATAGCCTGCAATATACTGTTGAGCTGCCCTGATTCTATCTAATACACATTTTATTATTTCAGGATTAATAACACGAACAACTGACAACACTACAATATACTTACATGGAACCTTAATTTGAAGATTGCAAAGGATATTACAAAAGACTGAATAAGTATTAATATGTCTTTGTCCCTGGCTAGCAGAGAACACTGATACACACACAAACAAAATTCATTTGGGATCTGAACAAAGAATCCTCAGCTCTGAGTGAGCAGGGTGCCCATAAGCCTGCATACTCGCATGCATAACTTTAATTATGTATTAAATACACCTCTGCCCCACAGTTGAGGTCAGCGTGCCAGGCAGGAGCTAAGCAGCCTTAAAGTCAGTCTGGGGTGGCTACAGTGGGTCGTGCCCCCCAGCAGCAATATCTGTGCTCTACAGCACCGTGAGCGACTGCCAGGCTCACCTCTACTGCAGTGACCCCTGTTTGCATGTTTCTTGTATATTTTATGGATTATACAGTTGAAACCAAGGTTATACTATGGCTTTACAGTCAAGAGTTAAATGTATGGCATTCATTTATTCTTCTGTGCTTTAGGTTTTATCAGAAAGGTCTGATTACTTATCAGTGCTGATGCCATGTGAATTACATCAAGATGAAGAATTTACATGAAAATAAGTCATCAGCACTTTGTGCTGAGTTCCATATGACTTCACAGAAAATTACAACCTTTCTATATAATTTAAAATGTCTCCTTTAAAATCTCTTTACAGTATTCTATAGGATAGATGAAAACTTTTCCCTTTCCTCTTCTCACTCCCCCACCACAAAAACCCAGAAAAGGATGTTATTCTCTATTAAACTAGGTACCCTTATAAGTTTACATAAGCACATATACTTTTAAAAGCAACTAATAATTCTTGCAATCCAATCAGACTACAATAATTTATAATTTTATAGGCCTTATCTATATGATCCTAGACATTAGTTTAAATCAGTGAATACTTGCAAGCTAAAATGACCATTTTGAGCACACAGATTGTGATATATTAGTATAAACTTAGATCATAATATGGCTGAACTGCAGTTTTCTTTTTTATGTGTAAAAGAGAAATGTAACTTATGTTCAGAATTTGAGTGAAATGATCCAATACTGAATTGTACACATGCATACAAATATACAGTTTCATTATTTTTACACTGAATTTCTTCATCTTTAACAGCATTTATATGAGATTTAAACCCCGGTAATTTCTGAATATTTGGAAACAGTCTCCTAGGATGATGAGACTCAAACGTGTTTAATCGTGTGCTTTGCAGCCCACTTTAAGTGAGCATTTCAAGTTATTGTCATCAGCAGATCTCCCATTTCCAAAGGAAGACAGTCCCATAAAACACAGTCTCCATGCCCAGTGGCTGCTCTATGGAAACGTTAAATATCTGCATAAATCGTTGCAGGATTAAGGTCCAAGCCAGTTTGGAGTTCAATTACTGACTGAAAGCTTTCCTTTCTGCAATAAATTAACAGTCAGCTCATTGAAAATGAACCCCAAACCAAAAAAACTTAATTTGTAAAAAAATTCAGCTGGTCTAAACCTGTTGTACCACAGTACGATAACTCTAAAATGGCCATAGGGAACATGGCACATTTTAAAATGCATCACCATAAAGAAAGCAAGCATCCACTCTTACAGGCCAAAGCTCTGAAGGGAGGTAGTTTATTCCTGAAACAATTATAAATAACTCCAGAAAAAAAAGGATTTAGTATGTAAATGCCTCCTACACGGCCATCCCCACAGCACTGCTTATGTGTTTCTGTAATGCTTTCTGTGAATGGTTATAATTTCATCTTTTGCATACCCACTGAGTTTAGTCATTTACTTCAATTAATTTAAAAATGGTTAGAAATAAACGTTTGAAAAATATAGGTAAAATGCTACTTTATTTTATTTTTCAATTTCATACTTTAATTTTGCCTTTATGCACATCTTCCTGTTCTTCCCCCAGAGAGACACATCTTCTCCTCCTCAATTTTCAATGAGACTTGTCACTCTATTACTCTTAGTCTGGACTTGGGAGATAATAGGGCAAATTTGACAAAACCTGTGCAGGAAATGAACACTCATTCATTTATTAGTGAGTCTCACTGGGCACTATTAAACTTGTAATAAAAAAGTTATTGAAAAGAACAAACCTACTGAATTAGAAACACAGATGTTGGTGATGTCTTCAGCTTTTTCACTAATTCCCCACAGGTTGTTAATGGACAGCACTGCTCTGAGCCACAGGGAATTAAGGAGTTAACACTTAAGGCTGACAGGGAAAAATTATGATCCCACTGTAAAACATTACTTGTTCAGTACTGCTGCCAAGGGGCAGCAAAGGTTGGGGACCAGTGCACTAGCATCACTGCATAATTATAGCATTACTTTTCAACCCATTTCTGGGAAATCCTCAGGCTCCACACAAGGTGTAGGTGTCTGTGGCAATCTGGAGATAAGCACCCCTGACTTTGGGAGTCTCATTTCCCTAGCCTAAGAGTGATTACTCAGTGTAATTGGAGACGGTTCGTGGAGGTGTGTGGACCCCTGGTAAATTCCTGGTATAGTACTTTGCATCCTGCATTTTTAATTTACAGGATGAGTATGTGAAACACTGAGACTGGGTATCTTGGGAGAATTTATCAATATAAATAAACAAAACATAGTTTGGAAAGCAAGTTTGAAAATGGTTTTTATATTCAATAATAAATTACTTTTAAAATATTCATGCATTTTATGATTAATGCTATTAGCTGTTAATTAGCTAAATAAATATGATTAACTGTGTGAATTTCTCAGCCTTCCTATCGGTTGCTTAGATAAACAGTTACATAGTGAATGCTTTATTACGTATATAAAAACGTCTCATGTTATAATGCATAAGTACATATTGATGTTACATTTCTTTGCTGTGATATATGCATTAAGTCCCAGGCCACTTTGAAAAGAAACTACAGATCTTAATAATTTATGTTACAAGTTTTAGCCAGGATTATCAATGGTAGATTTTGAGCTTTTTCTTTTAGTAACATAATATATCATAGTAAAAATGCACAGACAAGCGATGTGTCAGTTTGATTTTTTCCACCTGATTCAGCAACCCAAAATTCAGACACAGCAGTTTAAGCGGAGTTGCACACTGAAGAATTTAAGTCTAAGCATTTAATCTGTTCTTTCCATAAATTTCTGCTGCTTGTGCTATTATAATGATGTTACCAGAGGAAGTTTATTTATATCACAGATTTTCAGCATCAGCACATTCAGAATACAACAGCAATCATTCATTCAATAGCTAACAGCAATGTAATAATATCATCACTAACACTCTAAATATCAAAAGAACATTTAGAGAAAAGACAACGGAAAATAAAGTCACTTTGAACAATCAGTAACACAGGATTCACTAAACCCAAAATGTATGTTTTAAATACATGTACAGTGAAGCCAGCCCAGAAATAAATAGCAATTATGCGCAGCTATTTTGGAGCAACAGGTTGCATATAATTAAACAATAATAAATAAGGGGATCTTTATGGGCCCATTAATAGGAACACACACTCTAGAGAGCAGCATTTAAAGATCTTAATCCTTGTGCATCTCACAACACCTAAAGAGATTTCGTTCATGGGCAAACTATAGCCAGCATGACTGTAAAGCAGCAGGAGCAAACCTGACACCACTCCGTCTAGACTGTGCACAACAGACTCACCCTATGCAAACATGAAATGCCAAGCCTGATGGTGACAGATATGAACCAGCCCCTCCTTTTTTTTTGAGACTATGCACCATAGCTTCTTTTTTTAACAGGCTCAGATCTACCATGAAAGCTCTTCTCCCTGCTGTTCCTAATGTATATTGTAAAAAGCTACCGAGAACAGCACTTTAAGAAGTCACTTGTCATTCTCTCTTCCCTCCCCTGCCTGCTTCCCCAAGTATTTAGATAATAATGGACCTGGTTAAAATCATAAAGTCCAAGAACATACTGCTGAGGGTTCAAAAGGCTAGACCTGTAAAAGCACAGATAAAGACTTCTATTGAAAATGATGTTAACAAAGCGATACTCTCAAGAGGTGAAGAAGTGGTCAATCCTGCATGTTGCCGTGTTTTGAAAGAAAAAGTAAATTATTTCTCCTTATTTTTTGCAGTGTGTGTGGGCGTGAATGTGTGGTGGAGGGAAGTGCTGCTCCAGAAAATGAATGGGTGAGCACTGAGAAGGCCAACGCAAGTCAGAAGAAAGTTTGTTCAAGCAATGGGAAACATGAGCACTTGTAATGGAGCCCTACAGAGCTTCGGTTAAAACAGAAGCGATGATAAAGACCCCTGCATATGGCCAAAAGGCTTCCTGGCTCGAGGGGAGAAGTTCCTATGATGGGACTCATCCAAGGGGACAAGCAGCCCAAAGGATGTGTGTGTTTAGCAATGGACATGGAGGTGTCCCTATGGGAATGCAACTAAGAACAGATCTCCTAGAGCTGCCTGTGAGCCCCTGCTAATCATGAAGGAGGAGAGTTTTCCTGATGAACTGGCAGGACAATTCTGTGGTGCTCTTAAGGGTGTTTTGTTTTCTGGTGCAAGAAGCAGCATGGGAAAAGACAGTGCTGGATGGAATGTGAAAGAGACAGTGTCTCACATATGATGTCTGAGCACAGTAGCTTCTTCAGTGACCAAAAATTGGTTGACAGAAGAAAGACACAGACTTTTAAGGACCTTTATTGTGAATGCAGGTGACATATTTGATGAACCAGAATAAGTGAGGGCAACAAAAAGATTGATCAAGTTGGGCAACCTGATGACAAGTCTACAGCCTTTCCAGCAGCCTTCTTGAAATCTCTGAAAGGAACAAGCCTGGTGTCTCGGGTTAGAGACAAATGTTCTAGGTGGAAAGCACTCTGAATAAAACGCCTCCCCAAGCAAAGGCCCTTGTCCAAGTCAAAGAACATGAAGTTCTAGTGGCTGAGATATGAGATGAAGAAAGACATGAAAAGAGCTCAGGCTGTGAGAATGACGTAGAAAGCCTGTATCATGGAAGGGCAGAAAAAAGCAGCAAGACTGTGAATTCAACCATACTGCAAGGAAAAAAGCACACATGATGAACATGGTATCTGCAAAGGGCAGGTGAGATGATATTGTTGCTCACACCAAAAGAGTAAAGGAGGTAGTAAATCACCGTTTTTGAGTAAAAGCGTCTTGATCTGATGGCAAGACATCTGTAGAGTTAAAGGCCAAGATTTTAGCAGGACATATAGGCTGTGACCCATGTGACTTGGTGTGGATATCTCAAGCTGGGCTCTCAACAGACAGAGCAGATGTAGTCAACAGAGCCAAAGGAGTCATGCACAATTCAGTTTGTGGATCAGACTAATTGCCACAAACTCCCTTAATTCTCTTGTCTAGATCTCCACTGATGGAAAAAAGAGCCCTGCTAAGTACCTCAAATGTTAACATTCACCCTGTAGGCTGCCTGAAGTGAGGTATGATGAACCTTACCCCAGGAAACATGTCTGGAGCCAGGGGAGATCTGAAAATCATTAGACTAGATAAACTGCATAACAGTTTTTCAATCTTGCTGCAATGTCTTCTTGGGAATCTGGGGATCAAATGGATAGTTACACATGGATCCATTACTGTAGATGGCAAGGATGATAGAAAACGAGATTCAATATATAGTGTGTTGTGTGTTTACTTAAATAATACGAATAAATCAGCCTGGCCTAGCCTAGGTACTTAAAACTATAGAACAAAATAAACACAACTGTGTCCAGAGAAAGCAAACTGCCTGGAAGGTGCAGGCACAGTCACATTGAAAAATGCCACCTCATAAAGGCAGTAATCTCTCTCAGACAGATCTTCATTATAGCTAATCACTATTTTGCCAAGGGCACTTATGGCAACATATTTCTAGGGGAAGGAACACGAAGGCAGTAGGGAAAAGGAAGAAATTTCTCAAGCCCCTGCCCTCTCACCCCAAAACTGAAGCCCAATGAGAAAGTCAAATATTTCACTTCAGCTGGAAAATCCTAAGAAAGAGTTCAAATGGAATTATTGTAGCAGGTGAAATTGAAAACGGGGCAGATAAGTGGTTGCAAGGCATATACTCCCCTCTGGCAATTTTTAATCAGGAATACAGGATTCTTAGGTGGAGGCAATATCATATACTTACACTGGGTTATATGGCCCAAGTAATAACCTTGCATTGGTAATAAATTAATTTTTTTCCTATAAAAGTTGGTTTCATTTTAACACAGATATCTCCGCTGAGGGGTATGGGTGGATATTTCCACATCAGCACACATGCTTAATGCAAAACGAACAACTGTGCTCTCCCACTCCCTCCCGATGAAGCACAGATAGTCCAAGACAAAGCCTGGTTAATAAACCAGGTGTACACGATCAGGGAAGACAGGCAGTGCACTGAGCTGTGAATTGCCTTCATACAAACTAGGGGATTGCAAGGTAGATACGGTGTGAGAGCCATCTTAGAACAAAGATAAAAGAGACAATAAAAAAGAAAAAGACAGAAGACAGCAGACAGACAGAAAGCAGCAGGAATATAATTTCCTTTAAAAATAATTGCCTTCAATTTATGCTCTTACCTTACACTCCCAGTACTAAGTAATCTAACCAGATGCATATGGTTTTGTACTACAAGGTACACATGAAGCATGCAATAAAATCCCCATAAAACATGACCTGTGGTGACTCACAGCAGATTTCAGAGGATATACCTATTTTTTTCTCCTCTTGCTACCCTTAGCAAAGATCTTTTGCAGCCTTGTGGTCTCCTTCTACACCCCATGTCCCATGTAAATATTTTCCCTTGGTTTTAAATATAGTTTTGCTTACTTGCTCTTTTAGGTTTTTTGGGGTGTTTTTTAGGTTTGTTTAGAGATACTGGAGTTGAATCTATTTTCTTTAGGCTAGAAGGCTAGAAGGACCTTTGCTCATGGCTGTGAAATAGCCATCCTTTCTGAATCTTTATTTTGCACAGCTTCCTAAAACCAGCTTTTTACACCACTGCAAATTCCCTTTGTTTCTCCCCTAATTCACTCTTAATGTGAGAGAACACAACAAGCATCTAGCAGCACTTTTAAAACTTTATTCCCCTTTGCTCTGCCAGTATGAACAGGACAGTTTCTTCAGTAGCAACGGTAAAATCTGAAGTGAATGTTTTCCTGCAGGAAAGCTGGACAGATATTTCATGCATTTGATTTAGAAACAGAGCTTGGAAGGAGCCAGGGCAAGACTGACACTCTGTGAAATAAAGGCAACGATATTGTGAATTTACTAATTTATATATCTCGGTTGCGTATTGTACATTATAAACAGATTTTGAGCCTTAACAAGTTTAAACTACAAAAAACACTTTAGCAGAAAGTATGCAGATCAGGCTGCATTTCCCAAATTGATTTACAGTTGTTCCCAGATTGCCTGCAGTTGTTCAACAAGCTTTGTACCAGGCCCATATTAGGAGGCAGGACCTGAAAGCAGCCCAAGTACAACCCCATCACACAGAGATGTGACATTTTGATCTCATTTTCAGCCGATATGTTCCAGAAGGCAACGCTTGAGGCAACCTGCAGTGTGCCAGTTTTCTGCCTCCGAAATCTTCACCAGAGATGCTTCCCCTAATTTCAGCTGTGATGCCCACACATAAAAGAAGGGTCCCCTTTTTAGACCTGTAGACCACAAATCACGTAGGACATCACAGATCACTAAGAATGTTTTAACTCACTCCTACGACCAAGCATTTTTCAGCAAATTCACAAAATCTGATTCTTCCAACTGCGCGTGCTGAAAGCTGCAGCCCCCTCCTTGTGCTGCTTAGCAGCCCTTTTTACGAGTAGCCCCATGTGTTTGTTTTATTTATTACTTTGGGTTATCTATTAACTTATACAAGACCCCAGACACCCTAACACTATTAAATATATACACGTATCTCACATTACATTAATTATAATATATATATAATTAAAGTAAATCTTGGCAGCCTTAAAATTGTCAGTTTGACAGGATCTCAGACAGTCACCAAGGAGCCTGTTTCATCTTCAAGGAATGATAGCCTTAGCCTTTCCATCAAATCTTTCTTGCACAGATACTGAGAATATCACCAAGAAGTTCAGATAAAAGAGCAGGAGAATGATACCCAGACTCCTCACAGACAGTCCTGCCAGCCTGATTTATGACAGGGGGACTCAACTGGGCGCACATCCAGCACACAGCACAGCACACCCCGAGGGGTCGGATCATTAGTGAGGGTAAAAAGGGAAATGGCACCACAGTCACAACCATTAATGGGAACCAGCAGGATGAGGATGCCTAGATCTACCCTTAAGCATGGTTCCTGGATGGCCAGCTGGAAGGGCCCCTGGCTGAAGGGCCTGCTGCTTCCCCACAACCACACAGTGTCCCACATCTCCGTATCTCTTGCCTTCTTGTCTCAGTGCTCCAGGAGACTCCTTGTGATCTGCACTTAAACCGAGCCATGTGCTTTTCTCCTTTGCTGTCAGCTGTGCAACTTTCCTGCTTGCTTCTGCCATGAGGGAGGTCCTAAGGGAACAGCTTCCTTATAACATCTGTTTTCAACAAAACAAGTCCAACAGCTCCAAAGAGGGCTCTCTCCCACCCTCACAGATGATTTAGTGGGCCACAATGGGTCCCTAGTTGATCTAACTCCGTGACTGCCACACACAACCACCTAACATCAACAAGGAGTGTCCGCCCTGAGACTACTGAGGCTCGCTGCTCCCCGGAAAGGTGGGAGTCTCTAACACACAGGAGGGGACTGAGTCTGGGTTTCCTATTTGTCAGGCAAAGTGTCTACCCAACACACTGTTCTTCCTTGCCACCCCCCTCTACTTGGCCATACGTGAATTAAAGGTCTAAATGTGGAGTTTGAGGATGTAAACCCACGTTTCCAAAAGGAATCCAGGTCTTCAAAAGAAGTGAGATTTTAGACGTACCAAATCTTTTGCTCCTTCCTATTACTTGTCCTACGTGTGACACCCTGCTGTGCCAGCTGCCCCCTGTGATCTCCATCCTTAAAGCCCAGCTCAGAACTGCTAACTGCAGTCCAGAGTGACTCTGGTGCATTGCTCTGCTAATGCCCAAGCCTCTCTGGGGACAGGGGGACAGCGAATGGTCAGGGTAAAAGAAAATGAACACAAGCAGAGAGAATTGCAGTGCCAGGGCTGGAGGGCAGCAATGAGACACACTCAGGCTGGGAGGAAGCCACAGCAGCTCAAGGGGATTGCAGAAGTGTCACAGTGAAAAGAGGCGGCAAGGCTCTATAGGGATTCAGGGAACAAAGGAATGCTCTATAAGGATTCAGGGAACAAAGGAATGGGCAGAAGGGTCTGCTTCAATATCTAGACCATGTAGAGGTACTATAATCTCTTTTTTTTTTTTGCTGCTGCATACTCAGTGGCTCTCTCAAGTTGTGTATTTTCTTTCCAGGCTGCCTGATAAAGCCCATTTCAGAGGTAAACAATTTTTTCCCTTTAGGTAAAACCTCACTTTTTAGAAAACAACCCCATTCGCATACTCTTGTAAGGATTTTGATCCCCTTTTGGCATGCCCTTGTAACAATACTGATCCCTTTTTGAAATGAAAAAATGCGAGGGAAACGTAGTGCAATATCATTCTTATTTTGAATTTAATAAATGATATTTAAAAAATATGCAGAATCTCCAAGTTTTTTCTTCTACATAATTTTACCCACACATGATTAAATCCATTGCACTCTCAGCAACAGCAAAAGTTAGAGGAACCACAGGAAAGAGTTTGCATAACAAAAGCACGGACACAACTCCACAAATTTGTCAGTGTAGCTACTACAATACCCAACTGCTGGAAAATACAGAATGGCACATGCTTCATTTCTAGCTCCAGTCTGGGATGTAAGAGAAAGCGATCACTGAATACCTTAAAGAGAGCTCTCTGCAAAGCAGACTGTCGTAATGGGTCTGGAATTCCTGAGCAGTTCATAATTCAGTTCTTACATTAAACAAAAGGAGACAGCAAGACATAATGAAAGGGAAAGCCCATGGGGAGACCTGACATGCCATGGACATGACTGGCCACTTTGTACTCCTGCTGCCCTCCAGTAAGAGAAGGCTGAATGCATTGTTTTAAATTTCTGAGTAAATATTGGTACTTGTAGAGGTTAAAAAAGATGCTGTACTAGAACCTGCCAAGCTTTTATTTATACCTAGCCAGGGGACAGGATGAGCATACACTGACAACCTCTCTTAATCCAATCACAGAGAAACCACCACAGGAATGGAAAGTAATTTAGCAGGCAGGCTTGTCTGACTTGTCCTCATTCTCTACACTGAAGATTTTTTATTTATTGTCATTTTAGAATAAGAATATAAGCAACATGGTAACAACATAATACACTAGCATCACAGACCAGCAGAAACTGGTATCAAACCTCAGAGAAAACATTTTCAGAGACAGAGTAATGAACACTCATTCCACATTCAAGATTACTCAAACTAATGCAGCCTCCAGAAAAATGCTGTAGGATCCTGATGGGTAGTTTACAAAGGCAGTTTGAATCATTCGGTCAGTAAAATCATGAAGTGCCACCTACTTCAAGTCCCTAATCCTCCATAAACATACACTCCCTGCAGAACTCCCACGTGCCAAACTGAATGCCTGCAGAGCTATTATGGGTGACGCAGGACTGTGATGGTACTGACTCTGTCCTAAGCATGGGAAAAAAATGGCACAGGTGTGGGAATAATGTTAAGA
This sequence comes from Pardalotus punctatus, assembly GCA_013400915.1. Taxonomy (NCBI): domain Eukaryota; kingdom Metazoa; phylum Chordata; class Aves; order Passeriformes; family Pardalotidae; genus Pardalotus; species Pardalotus punctatus. The sequence continues at coordinate 697,777 of VZTX01031411.1, read as the reverse complement.
GAAGTAGAAACCCTGTTGGTAAATCAGCATTAGGGACTGAGATCTAAATGAGTGTGTGTGTGTGAGCATGTGTTACTCTCATTTCAGGAAAGAGGAGCAGATTGCCAAGACCAAGTGCTGTGATTCAAAGCTGTGTGACAGATTTGCGCCGTGAACCTTAGCAAGCCACCACAACTTTGTGTCCTGGCCTCCTGTTCTAAGGAGTAGGGGACTGAGTGGCAAGGGACAAGTTCCAGCCAGCGAGTGTGCTGGGGCCATGCACGGTGTCAGCCCCGTCAAACTGTTTCCCACCTAAAAATCTGATGGCCCAAACAATGATAAAATATTTTCTCTGCAGATACTTAACTTCAAGAAGCTGTGTTGCCCTTCCTTAACTAAGATTTCTTGGAACCCTTGCAATTAATTGTATTTTATGCCTATTAGTCAACAAGCCAAATGCTTCACTCAGTATACCAGTGTAATGGAGGGAGCAGTATTTGATCACTAGACATCTAGCTAAGGAAAACGGGTCAGTCTGGGAGCGTGCAAGGATGGCTTTCTAGGGACAGAATCTTGTGGTTGCATTTTCCAGTTTTCAGGAAGACTTCGATAGAAATGAGGCTTTCCTAATGCTCCTGAGATGTTCCACATTTCCTCAGCGGAACATAGGAGGCAATGTAGAATCCTCCCTTTTCTATTCATCAGGTATTTAATGAAACTGGGAGAAAAATTCCAATCTCTGAGAACAGGAACTCTTTGCAAACTTTGGCTTATATGGGCTAACCAAATTAAAAAACAGTGGAATAATTGTGAGACCCACTGATATCAAAATACTCTGATTGTATAAGTTTCAGACCTTAGAGAAGTCTTAGAAGTCTCTTTCAGTTCTCAATACAAGATGAACTGATTTTGGATGAAAGTGAACATGCTGAAATGACAATAGCATAGAAAACCTTTATAAAAAAAAAAATCAATCAAATCCTTCCTAGTCCCAGAGAAACCCTACTTACCTTTCCAGCTACCTTGCATAAAAAGTAAACAAAGAGAAAATCCCATTATTCTCATCCTTCTGACATAAGGATTTCTTTCTACTCTGAAATTATGAAATATTAATAGAAGGAGATTTCAAACGAAAGCAATAAGCTATATAAGCCTAGGAAAGGTCCTACAAGTGCCTCCTGCAAAATTTCTTCTACTTTTTTTTCTAAAAATCAGATCTAACTACTGTACAGGACACGATGGCAATGCAGACAGATCAGAGCACTGTTTCAGTTTAGCTATTTTTACTCTCCTTTAACTTTTATGTGTAACACAGGTTGATGAAATACAATATTTGTTTAAAGAGATGAGAGAATCACAGAATCACAGAACAGTAAAATCCTACAGTTGCCTCTAAGGATAGCAATTCCACAGGGGTGGCAGTTAATCTGGTCACATTGTAGTGTGAAAACTGGGTCCAAAGAATCAGTAGATAATTTTGCATATGCAAGCTATCCCTTAGTTCTTTAGTCATCTGCCACACACATTACTATCAAGTTTAAATACGTAATTCCTGTAAATCACACATAACATTTTGGTGCACATCTGCTTCTGAGACTTATACCCATATATGCCTTGATTCCTTCAGTTAAAACAAAAATAAAACCTTTGTGTCTGTAGGCTTTCTCTCCACCTCTCATAATTGTAAATGAGATCACCTGCACAATTAGGTAGGAATATAATAGCTCTATGCCTTATAACAAAATTTTTCCAGTAAAATGCTCCCTTAGTTTCAATAACCATAAATAATTTGGCAGAAAGACAATATATTTATTCACTCAGCTGAATTTCCAGTGTTATATGCTGAATTCCTATCACTTCTTTGTGATCTGCTTATATCCCATTGGCATTCCTGATCCTCTGGTATCCGACAGACTGGGGCCTTCCAGAATTCTGCCCCTATCAGTCTATTTCTGGAGACTTTCGTTGCAGCCTTTGATGAACAACAAAATGGAAACTGTAATCTGAGAGCTATGTCTTCCAAATCTCTTTGTAGCCGGTGGTATGATGGGTTCTAACAAAGAAAGAATGATGATAGGGAAGGAGAACGAGGAGGAGAAGGAGGATGAGGAATCCACAGTCAGAACCCTTCAAATTAAGTCACGAAATATTCTGACGCTCCTCTGCTGCTTCAGGAACCTTTGTGAGGTTGGGGGACTTTTATTATCTCAGGCCCTACAACAGGCATTCAGGACTGGTAACATCAGACAGATCTGCCTGTAGAGCCTTTCATCCAAAGCAATGGCAAACTAAAGCAGCAGCAGCAGCAGCAAAACAGTCTCTCCATGACAGTACACATGGATTTCTAGGAAATGGATGGGCCAAACCAGATGGCAGATGTACCACATTTCATCTGCATTTACCTGCACATTTCCTGCCACCGCATTCTGACCATAAACGCTCATACTGGTGTGATATGCATTCATGTCTTTCCAGTCCTTTGCATGCTGGCCCACAAGAGAAGAGTTCTTTGCATTTTAAATGCTTTCACGTTTGTCTTCTGATACTGGAGCATCCTCAAATGGTCCAGCCTTCTCTGAAGTTCTTTGTAATTTTCCCAGTTGGAAGTGGCTGTTTATTTTAGACTAATGGCTGTCTTGAAAGCTCAGTGGACGGGGAGAGAAAGCTGCTTAGGCATACGCACAGATTACAATTAGTTATTCACAGAGTATTTTTTGATTGTAGACCATTTTATACTTACGTTCATTAAAAAAGAAGCTTTGTTTATGTTTTTCCCATGTACCCACAGACCAATCTGTAAAAAATGCAGTGATTTTTCTAGTAATAGCTAATTGCTGTAGAAGTACCAATGGATTTGCTTCTAAAACTGTAGTCTTAATTCACAGACACAGAATGTTCTTAATTTCAACAAGGAAAAATTGTTCTTATGAAACCTTTCATTTTTCTGATATGAGGTAGAAGGCTGTCACACTGACACTAAAGAAAACTGAAGATGTTCTTCAGGGGAATTTTTAGAATTAAGATAAAGCAATGATAAGAATTTTTTTTTTGGTACAAGTGAAAAGTCAAGTTAACCATAGGAAGGGAAATAGCAGGAGCTGTCAGAAACTGCTCACATTCTGAAGTTTAGGGATAATCCTCTAATGACCTTTGTAAGTATAAAGGTAATAAAAGAAGAAACTTTAATAGAAAACAAAAATGAGAGTTAACCCAGAGATTCAAAGGAATAGTCACTAAAGAGATTCTGAATCTATACTGAGAAATTCCAAGATATATTGGATCTTCCTTTCAGATGTAGAAAGATCTAAAGGTCTTTAAGGCTGTATGATAAAACTTCTTTGTGAAGATGAAAGAAGCATACTTTATATTACATTTTGGTTTGCACATGCATCATCATGGGCCATGCTGTGAAGCTGAGAGCCCTCAGAAACCCCACCACACTTTCAAATGACTGCTTCAAGTTTTAATGAACTGGGTGGACTTTTAAAATTTGTTTATTATCCATTTGCCTCAAATAACTTGGGACTAACAAATCACAACCCAAGCTTGCAGACTTTTTATCTATCACCAGCACTAGCCCAGGGGAAGCAAGAGAATGTCTTTGAACAAGGATTGATAAGATGTCTATTGACTGAGGATAAAGCCGAGCCATGCTGAGAAAGCAAAGCAGTTCATGGTGATTTCGTACAGCTAATGTCTGATTGGTGAAAAGGCACTTCTGAAACACTCTAAAATTAAATCTGTCTCAGTGGCACAGATGGATGCAAAGTACCATTAAACACAAGATCCAGGCAAAGCAATGTACCCCCACAATGGCTTCTATAAAAGAAATCACAGAGTAAATACACAAATGCTTTGTCTTAGGTCAAAATTATTTTGCCTCCAAGACCTGGATTTTGATGATAAGTAATGTAATGAGATTGGACTGGGATCACCAAATTGTTTTCACTCAAACATTTTTTGCTCTTGAGTACTCATGTACTCTACTGCTACAAAGCTCTGGCAACTTGAGTATTTGCTTTATTGAATAAACAAGTTTCCAAACACATAGTGTTGCCATCTACATATTTAAATTTTATTTTCACTGGTGATGGCAAACAGAAAGAGGCCAAGTGTTATTTTTGATTTTAGTATACGACAGGCAGTAGGAGACAAAAGATAAATTGAAAAAATGAGGCATTCAGGACATGCTCTGCAGCTAGAATGCATATAACTTCCTGACTTCAGGCTGTCAGTAACCCATTAACTAAGAGAAAACTGAGTTTGACACAGACATGAGACAGACTTAACTTGAGGGACTTTCACATTTAAAATGGTAACTTATTTAATTTCTGGGAACAAAGAAAGCCCAAAGGAACAAAGCCCTAAGAGTGGTCACCAATGTACTCATGCCGAAAATAAGTGTTGAGGACTAAAGGAGGCATTTTAACATATTTTCAAAGATACAATAATGCATTAAAGAGTTTTTAGGAAGTCTAATAAAGTATGCTGGAAGAATCAAATGAGATGCTAAGACACATGCATATTTTCTTCGGGAAAAATCCCCTCAATCTATTTTGTCTAATGACTTTGTCCCACTTCCTCAGGGCTGGTGTCACAGTACTGTCAGCAACTCCAAATCTGGGGAAGGAGGGAAGGACTATGCACAGACTGTGCCTGTTTCTTTTCCCTTAAGGTAAGCACTGAAGAACACGTGGCACTGGACAAAGCTACATGGAACTCCAGGTGCCTCAACCCCAGAGGCAAATCTGGCTCTGCACTTGATACCGACTCCATGTCCAGCTTGGCTTACACTCAAGGAATGGTGAAAAGGCTGATGAAAAACAGCTTCAGCCATTTGCCAATTTTAAAAACAAAAAAATAAACCAAATGAGACCAGCAGGAGCAAGTGAGCCAAGTCAGTCCCCATTCCGGCCTTTTACTGCAAGGTTTATTGCCTTGGTAGCTCATGAAACGCTTTTGAAAGTGGTGCACTTTAACGTATAGCAAAATAAAAATGCTAATCGATAGTCTCTCTATAGGAGCAACTACCTTATGCCAATTAAAGTGCCTTAGAGAAAAAGAGACTTCTAAAAACCAATTTTATATCTAACAGTGGGGTTTGAGGTTGGGAGAGGGGCTGAAATCCAATTTCCCCTAAGGGAAGATTAGCCAAACACGATTTAACAGCAAGGTCTGCATGTAAAAGGATGCAGCTAATATGCCTGTCGAGCTGCCATGTTGTAAGCCAGGCTAACGGCATTATAGCATCTATTAGGGCGTCGCACACAAATGTTACGGTTTGATCAATTCCCACTGCTGGCAGTGGTTTTTTAGTTTTGAAAGCAGGAAAAAAACCCCTTACATGAAATAACATGCCATTGCAATGTTAGACAGCCTGGCTCTGCTGCGCTTAAAGCTATGGAGGAGGAACGGTTGGAGAATTCTGGCTGAAATGTACCCCAAAATCCACTAGTTCTTACCAGGCACAAATGCAATATATTCTACAAACATGGTGACAGTTTACTAGATGCCCCATAAAAACAAAGCCATGAGACAGCATCTGTGATGAACAGCCCATAACAATGCCCCAGTACGGATGCAACAAGTATAAAAACTGGCTTTAGTTTATGGAAAAGGACTACAAAAACTGGATGCTAAAGTATATAAAATTTTGTACAGTACAAAGTCTGTAAAAATAAAATAAGCTAAGTCTCTCCTGCCTCCCTCTAGTGGTTGAATCACAGAAACCGCGGTGGTCAGTCTACATTTGATTATTTAATTTGGGCAAAGAGCCAGGATTGGAAGTTAAAGGTTCAGCTTCTCTACTGGCAGATGGTATTACAGAGGATGTTGTCCATCTGATGCTGTCCATATGTGGGCTGAAGGAACAGCATGCTGTCACTCCTAGTCCTAATGAATTAGGGAGATTTGATGGAAAGCATCATAGAGACCTTATGAAATAAGGGGTAATAAGCAGAATTTGCAACAAAAAATAAACCATTTTAAGAGTATGGGAGAAAAACAAAAAACCCCACAAACAAATGAAACAACCCAGAAAAAACATGCACAGAGAAGAGGGAAGACTGTGCCTTTACTTGGAATTAATGAATAGGCATTTGTAAGCATGGGCTCCCCAAAGATACATCTGCACAAGTAACGTCAACACTGCCAAAGAACACTCTTCTGCACTAGAACTCAGTTGTCTCTGCCACTCATGTGGTTTTGGTCTGGGCCAAATAACATTCTCCTAACGGGACAGGGATAATTCCCAAGAGACCATTTACACTCAGGCACCCTCTCTGGATGAGTACATGATTTTAAGAAGAAGGATGCAAGCTGTTCTGTGCCAGCTGGATGTCTGTACCAGGGACCCATACATAAAACCTTAATTTATTAGTGTAGATGTGGTCTGGGGGGCTTAATTAATCCAAAATATTCGCATAGACTTCAGCATCAAACATACTAGCTACATATGGGAACATATAGGAAGTCTAATGGGCTTTCACAGAGGAAGACAGTGTCTATTAGATTTATGTTCTGGGCAGCAGCACTACCCCCCGCCCCAAATATTCCCAGCATTTTTTCACCTCTCTAAGAGCCTGATTTGCCAAGAGAGAGCAAATGGGTCCTAGAGGGCAAACTGTGCACAATTCAGAGAGCAGCCAAAGGGAAACTTTCAAAGAGGAGATTTAAAGTAGCTTTGTGACTAGTTGAAAGTTATGCTTTTCCCCACCTAAATTTAATTTTAAGAAACTCTTCAAAAATTTAGACTCATAGAACTGCAGAATAATTTAGGTTTGAAGGGACCTCTGAACTGTTCAAATAACTTCTAATAGAAATACAGAAGCCCAAGTCTTGCATTTTGAAAGAAGAACTTGAAATCTAAAATAACCATAAAGCACCTCTTCCCCTTAACTATGGATGAGGAAACTGAGATCTGCAAGGCAGTCTGAAAGAAGTAACACACTTGTAGCTCAGCATCCACATAACACACTTCTATCCCAATCCAGTTGCAAAAATTTGCTGTACAATCAACAGAGAAGATGGCCAGTCCTGTAGCAATGCTTTTGTCCACTGATGATAGATGGAGACCAGCTGGTGAGCTGCTCAAGAGCTAACAGCATATCTGGAAAAGCTAGGACCAGCACTTAGAAACAGATTCAAGGGTCTAATCATGATTTTCCCTGCTGTAGCTGAAGTAGTTGAAGTCTCGTGTAACAGTGTGGGTCCTGGCTCTGCAAATGCTTTTGATCAGGTAAAGCAATTTAAGAAGGATATAGTCCACCAACTTCAGTGAAAAGCACTATTTCTGGCTGCAGAACCAGAGGGGCACTCTTAATTCACAGATTGCTTGGTGCAGCCACCTTTTACTTTCTGTTTTTGTGTTATAAATGTTACCTGTAAATTATATGTATGTAAGCAAAAAAAAAAAAAAAAAAAAAACAAAAAAAAAAAAAAAAAAGACACCGGAAAAAAAAAAAAAGGAAACTTTGAGGCAA
>VZTX01031411.1:550389-690312 GCA_013400915.1 Pardalotus punctatus | reverse complement strand
TTAAATTAATTGAAATAAAAAAAAAAAAAAAAAAAAAAAGCAACAACAGTATAAAAAGAGCAGCCGGACAAAATGAACAAGGTAACTTGCAGGCAAGGTGTAAAAGTAGGTAGAGGCTGCAATTCTGATGGCCCTGCTAGGGATTATTATGTAGAAGTTTGTCTGAGTGGCTTTATATAGAAGCTCCTAAAATACCATGGTTTACTGAAGTCCTCCTTCCTTTCCTTATACCTGGCTCAACATATAAAGTTCACAGAATCACAGAATATACTGTGTTGGAAGGGACCCACAAGGATCAGAGTCCAACTCCCTGTTTTGCACAAGACCATCCCCAAGAGTTACACCATGTGTCATAGAGTTGTAATACAACTCTTTTTTACACTGTTCATGGGCTCTCTGAGATTGTTATGCTGGAAACAATGAAAAAAACCCACAAATATCAGAGTTAGAAGCCAACTCTTTTACCCTTTTGCAGGCCAGCACCCATGATATCAGAAGACTAAAAACTATGTATTTTTTAAAAGCTTTCTCTGAGACGAATGTAGGAGAAAGATACCAAAATGCCATTCTGAGGAAGCATTTTATACATTCTGAAAATCAAGCTGATGAATCAAGCTTGCAAAAGCAAACAAGTCTCAACCGGGTTTATTTAAGCTTCCAAGCAGACAGACACAGGCAGGTGCATCCTCCTTTGGAGGAACAACAAACCAGAGATTACTACTATTTGCATATGGCAGTGCCTTGAGGTTCAGTCAAGGATCAGACGCCCACTGTGGGAACTGCTGTCAGGACATGCAGCAGGAGGTGCTCCTTTCCTCCCAACATTTGTGATTTATTGGCCCAAACTCGCAGCAGATGCTGAGGTTGTGAACGGAGAACACGATGCTTGCTCAGCACTGCTCGTTCCTGGGCCTGGGTTATGCTCCACAGCAAGGTCAAGTCAGGGAATGAGGTAAAGTGAGATGGTTGCTGTATATTAAGATGTGGAATCTTTATGTCCATCTAAGTGTTGTCCTTGAAATGGAAAGGAACACTTCTCTTGAGCTCTGGATGGTTGAATGTCCAAGAGGCAGTGAGTGAAACCCAGTATGGAGACAAGGGATCTGTGCAGGCTTGTGGTGCTCCCGTCACCTCAGACCCTCTGTGTTAAACCGAATCCTAAGGCACCTTTAGGACCACACCCACTACTCCGTCTCCTTGCATGGTGTTTCACACCTAGTCCATTTTTCTCTCTTTCTCAGCTTCCTTTTTTGTCTCCTGCCTAACTAATTCCAAGCATGACCAGCTTTGGAATTAATTTAGCTGCATAATATCACCACCACGACAGGCTCAGCCAGCTTGAGTTGCTGCAGCCCAGTGTGAAGGAGAAGGGGTGGGAGGAGAGGAGTGTGTGCTGGCCAGATCTCCTCCTGTTACAGAGAGGGATACCAGGGCCAGGGGCTGTGGATCCTTGGGTGCTCTGAGCCTCTCTCTTGCATACATGTGCAGCAGGTGAATAAAGCAAAACAGTAGTGTTTCTCCCTGTTTTTCTTACCTTCTTTGGTTTTGTTTCTCCCTGTTCATCTTACCTTCTTTTGTGTCGTACATCTGAAGAATAGGGATAATCTTTCAATCTGTAGCTGAGCCTCCTCGACTTCACACCATTGTCTTTCTCTGTGAGGATATCTAGCACCACCTTGAAGGCTGGCTAAGCAAAGAGGTTTGCTTTTCTGCTTCTTTTGAACAGTCCTTCAGCTAAAGCAAAAGGAACACTCAGACTCTTCAATAAGGGGCCATGTAAATGCCTCGGTGAAATTAAAGTACTGCAGATTATCACAATGAAAAATATTATCTTTCGGGCTGTCCTTCCTTTTGCTTTACTTGCTGATTTCAGTTGAAGATTAGAGAAGGTTGAATGTCCTTTTCAAACTCCATCTGTGCTAAATCTGTATAGCTTCATATTTAAGCTTTTCACAGCATTTTTGCTATTAAAAGTGCTACAAAGAATCAAGTCAAATTAAGGACAACATATCTCAGCAACTATATGTAACTCGCAGCAAGAGACAGGGCCCTCACATGCTCCTCCAAAACATTTCAGAAATGACACTCATTAATGCAGTCAGTGCCAAACTATGTTGGGCATTATCTGAGGCTGATGCAGTGTGTGAGTGTAGGTGCAGTCACAGACAAGAGAGAACACAGAGGGTGTAAATGCCTCCAATTCCTGATCACTCCAGGGCCCTCCTCACCAAGAAGAATTTTCAGTGCTGCTAGATTCCTGTCTCTCTCTTTCCCTTTCCAGTTGGATGTGGCGTTCTTCATTTCCTATATTTAACCACTGCTGCCCAGCAGCTGCTGTCTTTTCCCCAGGAGCTGGTCAGCTGCGTAGATTCTAAGAAAAGTGTTTAGTGCCCGACAGGTGCTGGATCTGGACTTGCACCCTTCAGTGCCAAATGGCTGCAGGCTGCTATCCAGCTCTCTAGGGCAGGCAGAGCCACTTTGATTTACAATTCTCTGGTTTGGGTAAGCAACTCAACAAAACTGAACAAGCTCCCAAACAGCAAACTCTGAGGATCTAAGTTGCTTGTGATGATACTGAGTTTTCTCCCTGTCTTCCTTTGCCACAGTATAGCTGTCAGCTCCCATCTTTCACTACAGGTGACAGATTTCAGAGAGGAAGGATTCTGTGGCCCCTGATATGCACTGGAATGTAAGGCAAGAGATCCTTGGACTCTCCTAAAAGACATTTTACACAAGGTTACCAGTAACTGCAGAACCGACACAATGACCCAGGAGGCAGGCCCCTTCTAGCCTTGCATTTCTAAAACCCACTGCAATCCAAACAAATAATTAAGAATAATAACTCGTCAAGTTTGCAGCTTCCTCCAAAAGAAAAAACAAACACCTGGTTTTGTACCCTTCTATTCTTTTGTGTTTGACTGTATCCCTATTTATACACCCATGCATTCTAACACACACAGTGTTAATGAAGACTCTGTCCTTCAGCCGATTTCTGGCATCTGCTGATGCATCCCCTCGTGCCACCAACTGCTTCCCCAGCTGCTTAAAAGCATACACACATGGGGCCACCATGGCTATGGTCCTCCCAGCCATTCCCAGGATCCACTACAGGAAGGCAGTGGCTTTGAGTACCTGCTGGTTCCTGAGATGCTACATAAGGATGAAAAGAAACCATGTTTGTATATCAGGGTAATTTGTATGAAGGTAAGTGAATCAGCACATGTGGCTCAGAAGAAACTGAGGCCAGACAGTGGCCGTTTCACAAGGGATTCCTGGAAGGAAAACTAGGGAAAAGGAATTCCAAGTAAGATGAACTATTTTTTCATTATTAAGTTAACAATAAAGCATAGCCTTAGGAAGGCATATGTTTGAACAATTTGGAGCAGGCAAGATTCTCAGCGCAAATCAGTGAAGGTTCATTGCTTTCATTACATTGCTGATGGTTTACACCAACTGAAGAGCTGCCCACTGTGCATAATTTCTCTGGACTGGGGTGGAAAAACCATTAGGTTACATGCTCTTTTAATTGCTAATGAAACTGCAATCAAGACTACTTCCAACCAGATTTTAAAATTATCTGGTTCCTTTTTCAAAACAGCAAGGAGCTGGACTCTTCTAACACCACCAATGAAAGTTTTAATAGCACTAGGAGGTACGTTGCAACAGATATTACACTGCCAAACACAGCAAAGATTTAATGCCAGAGAAATGCTAATAGGTCTATAATTCTTTGAAGTAAAAGTCTACCATCATTTAATAAGGAGGTGATGTTATTGTACATACTGACTGCAGCTCCTTCTGCATTGCTATAGATAGCTACTGTACTTAAAGTGGACATTAATGCAAATTTACAATGAAACGCTGGCTGAATTACATATTACATCCCCATGAGACTATAATGAACTCCCCATAATTAATATTATTAATCATGGGCCTAGCACAGAGGGCACATATCATGCATTTCATGTCAAAGGTTCTTATTAATAAACATTCCCATTTTCCCAGATGGTGAGAGCTAACAGCCTGCCAGAACTCCTTCTATCATTCAAACCTGTCTCTGCTTTATAACCCATAATAGAGCTTGGCTCTGTGCAGGAATCTCTTCCCTCAGACTTGGGGTGGTCAGCACTTTGTGGGAAGCACCAGGCAACCTGCATGATACTTCAAAGCCCTGTTTTCGCTGAAACAATTCCACAATAAATCTGCATGGGGTCAATGGGGCCCGAGAAGCGACCTCTACAACCCCACATGGCGAGACATGAAAGGCTGAAGATCTGACTCAAGTGCTGCAGAAAAAGGAAGTTCAAAACAGAGGTTCCCCTTTGATTTTAACTCTCGCTGATACATACGGGTCTGTGCAGTAAGTCAGCAGCCCAAAGCTATCACGTCATCATAGCCATACCCATTTCTGAGGTGCAGTTTTGCTGCAACAGATAACTTTTAAACTGCTCCTATAAAAATCTTTCAATGCCAAGAACTGAAAAAAACCTCCAGATTCTTTTCTCCTAGCTGCCTATAGTTTCCATCAGAGTTGAACAATATTTTTCATGTAAAGCTTTTTGTGCTTTATCTTTCTTCTGGCTTCCTCTCTACTTTTTAACAGTGATGTGATGTCAAATAATAAAAATGTCACTAAATTCCATGTTCTCTTATGAAAAATCATAGTAACTTCTGCTAAAGATAGCTCTGCACTCTGTATCACTGACAAGATAATGGTTTCATTAATGTGTACTTTGGGACCCTATATTTATGTATCTATCTACATGCATCCCTAAAGTTACTATGGCCTGTGTCAATGCCTCCTTGAGGAGCTTGGAATCCATGGAATCCAAAACAGCTCTGTGCATCAAGACTTACTTATATAAATATTTATTTTACTAGATTTTTTTTCCTGTCAAGTTATTATTCCTCTATGGTCATACTATCACTCTCAATTTTTCTTCTTTACTCCTATGACAGTGTGCTTCCCCCCTTCCCCCAGCCTGACCTTTATTTCCCATAAATCTGCCCAAATGAAAACCACCAGTGGCGTCACGGATGTGTCTGGTCATGGTGGCTGCATCCGGCTCAAGGTGGATTCAGGGGACACAGATAACAACACAACAGCCAAGGGATAACCTGAGCAGTGCACCCACCTAAGCACAGTGCTGAACAAGGCATGACCCAAGGAAAATTTGGGAGAAGTTATCGTGGGTAGCTGGTATGCAAATGTGACTATGAGTCACATGGATCTTGCTCCACGAATAGTGGAAAGCCCAGGGCCTGTTGAGCTCCCCTGCCAGGCAGCAGGCTGCACACCAGGATCTCTCCTTGAGTAGGGACGCCTCGCAAGGTTACTCCTCAAAATTGAAAGATTTCTTGCTGCAAGATATTCTTGGTAAGTTATTAATGGTATGCTAAACTTTGAAATCTTAGCCACATGATACAAAGGATTGATGGCACACAGAGAATTCTTTATGACATGAACTGTTGGGACTAAGGCTGGATCCATCAGCAACTAAACCCCTCTCTGAAAAGGAGTTTAGAATGAAAGGGGGTCCTTTCTGATCCTCATGACTGAATGACAGGGTCTCTCTGACAATTTTGTCTGACCCTGTCCTCTCTACAGTAAATAATCAAGTGTACCTGGCCACTGCCTATTGTTAAACCACTGCTACATTTACTATCAAACTTTCTAAAACCATTGTTTTATATGAACAAACACATTGCTGCTTGTGAGTGAAGCGTGTCACTCATCTACAAGAAGTCACTCTAAGCATCTTTGAAACAGCGCAATTGCATCTACACTGAGGAGCTATACTCTTCTCACTACACAAATGCAATTAATCCCAAACTTCTGGAAGACAGGTCCTAACAGCTCTTCTCAGTACTTGAACACCAGAAATGGAAGAAATGTACTTTTTTTCAGTGCACGGTCTGAGAAAGATCAGCCTGGCTCTTACCTAAGCTGCAATAAACAAACCAACAATTTCACTTCTGAGCCCATTTTGTATCTGCTATCCATCTTTAATATGCTATTTGATCAGAAGCTGAGAATGGAAGGCTGGCTTTGCTTCCCAATCCTGGTTTTAAATGAAGAGGGGCCTGCTGCCGAGAAACAGGAGAGCTCTGATCTCACACCAGCTCTATCTGAGGAATCTGTGACGGTTGTTAACTGCTGGGACTCCTGCATCAGTGCTGAAAATTATCTGGCAGGATAAAAAAGCAGTCAGGATGAAGGAAGTAGAGTCAGCCAGGCTCAGACTTCATCTCAGGCATGCATTCGTTCACGGTGTTAAAAATGGCAGCAACCCAACAAGTGGCAAGCTAAAGTGCCTCCAGAAGGACCATTGCTGACAGCTGCTGTCACCCTCCTCAAGCACAAACCTTCTGGCCAGCACCTGCTTGCCTGCTCCTGCTGACCAACACAGTTTGCCTGAGAGTTTTCAGGGCTATTTGCAGAGTTTCAAGAGTTCAAACTGACCATTTTCTCTACTGACATCCTTCCAAGAAGCCAACTGGGAGAATAACCTAAAATCTGCCAGAATATACAGAGAGTTTTCTAATCTGTCCTACATCTCCCAAAATGCCTCTCTGAAATAAAAACCTGTTTATAGGGAAAAAAAAAAGAAAAAAAAAGAAAGAAATCCAATGTTGGCAAAGGGAAGTGTGAGAAAAGGGAGGGAGAGAGGGAAGTGGATGAAGACAAGCTGTCTCTTAGAAAGTACAACTGTTATTCCCTTTTGCTGCCTTCCTTTATCCTGTCCTGTGGGCATGTGAGCTAATTACCATGACTTGTACATGCCTGCTGCTGTATTACATGGGATTTATTACACACAACTCTTTGTTGGGAATTCTGCCTGTGTGGGAAGTAGTTGGACAAAAAGAACCAAACAAAAGTCAGAACTTTCAAAATCCAACTTTTCCTGCTTTACTAGCAGCTAGCACCAGCTGTACAAGTCAACGAAAATTAACCTTCCCCCATACCCCTTGGATATCCAGTAAACCCAGATTTGATCCGGATGTTCTGATTTCCACGCAGCTAAAATGCAATCAAATGCTTGATTTTGGGGGATAGATTTGCTTAAATTGTATTAATTCACAAGGATAAACACAATTAGTAGAGCTCATTAGCTTGCAAAATGTAATTTATTTTCTTGAATATACCCATTTCCTTGGATGAAGAGCTCCATTAGGTTTATTATATTTGCAAAGCTTATATAAAAATCCAAACCATGGCAACAAAGAGAAAATTGTTACTACACAGTCACAGCAGTCACTTTTCCATGTTAAATAAGTTTGGCATTTATTTATATTTAAATGAGACTATCTACCACTATCAAGACCAGGATATGGGGCAAGTACTTATACAGAATATAATTAAAACTAATTCAAGCAACAAATGTGGCCTGAAATTAAAATACCCCCCCAACTTCTTTAACTGAAAAATGATTCAATGCTCTCCCTCCAAACCCCTGTTTATAATTGCTTAATTATCATAAGCAGCAATAGTAAAGGGACGTTTACAGGCTCATCAGATGGGTCTGCATTTAGGCACGTCTGGTCTGCTTAGTGCTGTGCTTTAATTTCGCTGTAATATGAAGGCTAGAGAGTGGAGAAAATGAATACATGGCAAAGTACCTGTCATTACTTGTATCATATTACTGAGGTATTCTACATGCACAATATGAAGGCGGCCGGTCCAATTTTTACACTGTTATCATTTTTGATATTATACTGTCTAAAAGCAGTGACACACAAAAGAAAAGCTTTTATCATTCTCAATGCAGGGATGATACTAATTACATCATCTGTCATCATTATACAGCTAAACAAAACTTTTCTTTCATAGAAAACTGCCATTTAGCAAATTAACGGGTAATGACCCATAATATACAGAAGATTGAAATTTGGGAATTACACTCACATTAGTTTGTTTTCTGCTTTCCCCTCAATTTTATTCCCTGATACATCATGAAAAGGAAGAGAGATGGAGAATTTCTTCAACTATTTAATTTGCCAATAGCCCTACTGTCCTTTTGGAAATTGATGCAGGATCATCTCCGTCCATATCAATGCATAGTTTCGTTCTACTTAATGATACAGACAGTCTGCCAAGCCAGTAAAAGCCAGATGTTAGTACAGTGATGCACAGAAACCTGCTGCTGAGGCCAGATTTTCAAAATCAGACATGAAACAATGAGCCTACATTTGCTGCCAGATAACGGATGGATGCTTGGAAAACGGGTACTGGCATGTGAATTGCCTCCTGAAGCCTGACCAGGTCACTTAAGATGATGGCACAGAGGAGGTACCTGAGGGGGCCCAGCAAGGAGCCCCACAGTAAGGCCACACAAGGTGAATGCCCCTCCAAGAGCCCTCCTGCTGCCTGGACACTTCGTGCCTGGAGTCACGCTGCAGTGAGCTGTGTTTGGGAAATGTTCAGGTGCCACTGCCGGAACAGAGATCCACAGGGATTACAAGAGGGATAAACCATTGTGGATGAGTCCTTAGTGCAAACTCCCATGCTTTTGGGAAAGAAGAAGAATAAAGAGACTTTGTATTTCATTGTGTCTGATCATTCTTTAACATGGAAGCAAAACAAAACATAGGATAGCAGGTGGATAATAGTACAGATTTTAGGTGTGAGGTACTTACTACTGAGATAATGCAAATCTGTCTAAATCCAGAAAGCACATTTTAAATCAATCTTTGCCCAATCTGAACTTCTGTGGCTCAGATCAGTTATTTTATTTCATTGTGCACCAGCTACAATGTGGGGAAAATAAAAAGAGAAATTGCAGGGTGAATTAAGAATAAAAATAATGGCAAAGACTAGTGAATGTTGTATGAACCAGCCATGTCAGTGGAAGTTTCAGTCATCAGTAGGTGCTTCAGATACAGTAAGAGCAATTAAGCATTTGGCCTTTCACTCCCATCGTCCACATCGGGGTGTTTAGGACTTTTCTCTTGCCCATAAAATTATTTCCTGACTTAAGTGAAATTCTGAACTGAATGTATCTGTAAAGTAAGAGGAGTTCTCAGTTCCAATTTATCGTTGTTAAAGTGGATTAAAGGATTTTTTATTAGTAACACTTAGAGCTCACTTGTTCATGCACTTGGAGACTTCTACCAGAGGAAACCTTCCCCAGCAGACAGCCAGGCCAAATCAAAAGCTGAAAATGAGCGTGTGATGAGCACATTACACAGGCTGATGAGGACCGTGATAAGCTGGGAATTAGTGAGGAAGCCTTTGAGAAAAGACCAAGCGCTGGTGGAAACCACGAGCACGGCACTCGTCCTTTTCTGAGTCACTGCTGAACGAAAAGCTTAAGCCCCCTGCGGGACACCGTGCTACTGCAAGTGATGTCTCCTGAATGAGGGATATAAGCCTCTCTCTAAGCATTAACCCTCTTAGTAGGCCTTAATATTTTAAACAGTGTAAGACAGCACTGGAAATTGTGTGAGATAACAGTGTAAGTAGAAGTTTAACAAACCCTGAATCAAAACTGTTGACAATAAATGCCCAAACTGGCTTTAGTGGTGCTATTGAAATGATGCCTGGTAAATTACTGGATGCATCCCATTCAGAAGTTGCTCTACATGGGCAGAAGAGAACAGCCATCTTGATCACAAAAAGGGACTAGATCTGTTTGCTTACCCCACCCAACAGGCAAATACTGTATTAACTTTAGGTAATTTGAACCAATAATATAAAAGCACCCTCTTAATACAATGACAATAAAATAAATCAACAACTGTACTTTGTTCTATTGTACTTCTCACAGAGGAGCCATGTTCATGATGAGCTGTCCATCTGCTGAGACTCTTGACCCTATTGCTGAAATTTAAAATGGGATTGATGCTATAGTAAGATATTTAAATACAAGTGCATTCAGGTTGGTTAAGGGTAGAAGTGCCTATATCATATCTATGAAAACCTAGTTAGAGCAGTAAAGAACCAAGAGTGATTCAGCTGGGCAAGCAGAGGAGCTCAGTGCAGCTGTTGACACACTGGTCCCTGGTGACCTTTGACATGTTCTGGGACAGCCAAGTCCCCCCATACAGCCAGCACCTACAGAAGAGCTCTGCTCTTCCAGTACCACGCAACCACGTAAGATGTAGCAACATGCCTAGGATCTACATGGCTCTTAGCTGCCCCTGCTTAAATGACTGAGTGACATGCTCACTTTCTAAATTTAAGTAAGGGAAGGAATCTTACATAACAGACCTGATTGCTGGTTAGGGCTCTTTAAACCAAGACTTTGGTTTTGAATATAAATTATTTGTCTTTCCCATTTACAAACCACGTAATAACAATCCATGATGCTATTGCTGTCTTTTCCTTACTACAATGTCTTTTTTTACATATTCTGTTTTCCATTTAAGATTTTAAGTAAAAGTCTTAATCTGTTTTTGGGACATAAATTCAAGATTCAAGGGAGGTTACCTGAACTCTCCCGGTCCTCAGTTCATGTCTGATAGACAACTACTGACCCAGCCAAACACTATCTCATCTTTCTTCCCTCCAAACTTGAAATATTAATTTCAGTGTCTTGGCATAGGTCCAGACTATATAATTATAATCTAGATCCAGTCTGGGTAATTATAAATTATATCCTTAAAACCACCTCTCTTATTTCACTTGGATAAAATATGGGTACCCTTCTTTTGGGGGTACACATGTGGTCCCACTCCACTCCAGAGCTGGCTACCTCCCAACCCAGTGAGAAGTTAAATTAAAACCCCAACATTCTCTCAGTGCTTTTGAAGGGGTAGAAATCAGACAATGTTACCAATTCAATACATGCAAAAGGACTTCACACTCTTTTAATAGGCCCCTTCTCCTATTAAAGCATACTTAGAGTATTTTTGACATTTAGAATTTGTCTTCTAAATATGTTAACACATTATTTCCAGACAGATGTAGATCTTCAGTATATGATAAGACCTTCTCTACTTTCTTTAAAACACAAAACCAAGACTCAGTCTCAGAAAATACCAAGTCTTACTGAAATACTGAATGTACCACTTCAACATCCACAAATCTGGACAAAAATGCATGATAAAATAATTTCCTGGCTCTAGTAAAATTCTTGATTAAGTTTACCCTTAAAGCCAAGAGGAGTTCTCAGCACCACGTTATCTCCCTGGAAGTGAATTAAGGCAGCCCTGACTGATAACACCAAGACACTGCACAAGGTTTGCCTATATGGCAGTTTTGAGAGAAAGAAAAAAATAAAAGAAGTAAAGTAATGATGGCTTATCCAAAGGCATAAGGGCACTTCCAGCAAAGGACTGTGGAACTCATTTAAGTTCTCAAAGAAGAAATTCTTATTGGCGTGGAGTTTTCATAGATAGGCTCTTCTTGGAATGTACTGAATTTCTGCTCATGAGCAGATCTGACTGTCCTTGAACAGATGATCCTTGGACAAGATGTCAGATTTGCTTGTACTGTTGCAGCAAGTAAAATACATGAAAAACGTGTTATTCTGGAGCTGAAGGAATATGAGTCCCTGTTCTTGATACATTTCTGCAAATGAAAGATTCAAGTATTTCTTTAGAGTGCAATGGTTCTTCACATACCGATGGTTAAATATCTTCATCTGTCTAAACCTGAAATCACTTGAATGATTCCTGCTGGAGGTGCCTGCTATCCATCTAGCAAAAGTTCTCCTGAAATGCTCCTAAAAAGCGCTTCACTATTTGGATGTTCAACATGGCTTCCAAATCAGAGCCCTAACCATCCTACAGAAGAACAAATAAAACCCTCAAAGAAAAGGACTGTTCTTAACATGGCACACACAGTATGGCCATGATAGGAGAATATCTAGCAGAAGAACATCGTAACATAGCAAATTCAGCCATCTAGAAAATCCACATCTGTAACAAAGTTCACACAGCATGCTGGAAGAGGAAAAGAGCAGAATCTTTTATTTCCTAGGTTACAGGCAATGGGAATCTACTACCACTGCTCCTCTATCTGTTTTCCACAGGATGGTAGTGTTTTGTGCAACAGGATCCTTGTTTTAAAGGATCCACAGCTTGGGGATAAAAGGAACACTTCCCTCTTCCTTCACAATGAAAAGGTGACACAGAGGAGTTGGGTTTTATGTTGGATTTGGACACTCTATATAAATCAGTCAGACTGAACAGGAGTGTCAGCCCACACTGCTCTTAAGACTTCTTCCATTTTAGACAATTTTGTCTTTTTTGTACTATCTTCCTCATCCTCACCAAATTACTTCACTGTGCAGATTGATGAGCAAAACACACATTGTCTCCCTCTGAAACATCAGAGAAACAATGAATAAAACCCATAATGTTATCTTTAATCCTGCATTCTTGCCTTTTTATTTATTTTGTGTAACACCAAAGAGCATTGTGCAAATTATAATGTACAAAGTCTTGAGGCAAACCCTCCAATCTGCTGTAACATCTTGGAAAGTCATATTGTGCAAACTTGACTAAGCATCTTGGCACCTTCTCCAGGCAAATGCTTGTGACTTAAATAGTCCTGGTCAAGTACTTCTCTTGAATCTCCTGATTTTTTCAGCAGCCCAGAGATTTCTTCTAGTATAGCAGTAAGTACATACAACACTAATGCCGTAAGTTTCTGAATTTAATATGACAAAACTTCATGCCACTTTTATTTGCACATCTAGATGGTGGAAGTTTTGTCTATGAGTAACCATTTCTGCAAGGCTATGTACCCCCCTCCTTGTGATGATTCTGTCACCTGATGATACTTTCCAGAATATCTAGCCTGGGTATTTAATCTAGTGATCTGTAAATATTTAGGTGGAAATACAAAAAAATACCTTTTTACCCTCACTTGGTACAACTAGAAACTTGCATATACATGTAACAGTAACCAGAATGAGTGGAAGAAGCTTAACCAATCATCCTGTGCAGAATAAACTTAATGACATGAGTTTTATGTCCTCAAAAGCACTTTGAAGATTCGAGGTGTTTATGTAATCCCATATAATTATTATTATTATTATTATTATTATTATTATTATTATTATTATTAACCATGGCTCAAAGCCCGCCTCACTGTGGGGCAGTGGAGCTTATCATCAGCAACCTCAAGGCACAGCAGGGTAAGAAAAGTCACTACTTGGAAATGTTTGAATTTCACGAATCTTTTTAGATTTTTTTAATCGAACATGAGACAGAGTAATTCCCATTCTGAATGCAATGAGACAGAAATGATTCTTCTTCATTCAGAATTTAGACATTGCTCCATGGAGTACTGCTGATTAGAAAAAAAGAAAGCATTTCCACTTTCTTGTAATGAAATCAAAACCCATTTGCAATTTAATATATCTGTCTCTGGAGATCTCCAGAGGTCACAGAATAGCCTATCTGTGAAACAATTAGGTATATACATAAATGCACAGTCTGGCTCTGGATGGACCCAGCTTGTTCAGTTTGAAGTCTGAGCATGAAGTCCCCATTCTCTGACACTGTAGTAGCCATAACTTGACTGCGCATGTGTCCACTGTTAAGTCATGATATCAAAACAAGTGCTGTGAAGAAGAAACCTTAGTGGGAAATTTTAGGAAAAACCAAACTTGGGGAGCAATCTGAATGCTCAGAAAAGGCAGCTTTAAAGTGGCTCCAGGCATGGGAAGGCAGAGTGAAAGGGAACTGGTATCACTGTACCCAAAGGGAAGGATGCAGACAATGATTGCATCCAAATATGTGTCAAGAGTTGAAAAGACAGAGGACCAAGGGAGGAAAAGGGCAGAAAAACCAGATATTGAAAATGAGTTCTGGAAGGAGAATGACAACTCTGCAAGTGTTTTGGACAATTAATAACTTTTAGAACATCCAATGCAGTTCCAGCTACTTGCAAGGGATTGTTGGAACAGTATTTGGATGGATGGATGGATGGATGGATGGATGGATGGATAGGCGCCTGCCTGGAAATTTGATCTGTATTCATAAAGAATTGCAACTTATGTATTCTGTGCCAGAAGAGAGCTTAGATTTTGGTTATCATCCAGCCCCTGAGAAATTTTGCACTTTGTGAATATAGCGTTGTGTGGACGGGAGAGAAAATAGTAATTCAACAGAACTCTGCCGCCTCTCAGACTTATGTTGAATGCATTTGATGGCCACTGTCATGGACAAAACTGTATTTGTTAAGAAACCACATTCTAAGCAGACCATATCTTAAGACTACAGAGTGGGAAGGAATTGAAGACAACTTCAAATAAATCACTGTCTAATTAACTAGGTGGATCTGCAAATGATGACATAATATCATACAACAGTAAAATCAAAGTTCTTCAGCTCTGTATTTGCAACAGATGAACTACAGTTGCAAATCTGGCATTTATTTAGAAAACAGAGGTATAAAAAATAGCAGCACAGACCAGGTAACTTTTAAGAGCAGTTGCAGTTTTAACTCACTTCAGCAATGCCCCACATTTTTTTTTTAACAATAATCCACATAAAATATTGGTGGTGCTGAGAAGATCCTCCTCCAGTTGAAACATGGAAATCTCAAGTCACTGACATATTGAGAGATGTCAATCAAAAGAGAATTCAATCACCTTTTTTATGCTGTATGTTTAGCAAGGCAATGTTCTAGGACTATTACAAGTCCTCTTTGACTCTTCAGTGCAGTAAATCACTGTCTGTCATGACCTGACCGACAGTGACATTAAAAGGACAGGAATTATGGAAAACACCCCACCTCGACCACAGAGAGGTGAAATGTATATTATTCTCACTCAAGTGACAGCTTAGATATCCTCATCAACTTCGCAATCCTGTGAGGATTATATTAACGAAAGATGATGGTAACTGATCTTGATAAAAATTTGATTTTAGAGGACCTGTTTGCTGTAAGTTCATTTCTGTGCATGAGCCAGCTAAAACATGAGCCAGTAGTGTGCTCTTGCAGCTAAGGAAGCCAGTGGTATCCTGGGCTGCATTAGGCCAAGTATTGCCATCAGATCACAGGAGGTGACCCTGCCCCTCTATGCAGACAAACATTTCCATCCTAACCTAGAGAAAACAGGAGAGAATGCAGTTATTTCTGTTGTAGATTTCCTCGTATGCATACATATCCATATACATGCATACACATGTACACACACTATACAATTTTATGTCTAATTTTATATCCATAATTTTAATAATCTATTTATCTCTCTATCTTTCTAGATAAAAGGGAGATTTTCCTAAGGTTACACAGGCCATGTAGTCTGGTGCAAGGTAGAGAATGGAAAAGAAGCTTTCTAAAGTCTTCATCAGACAGTATCTTTTAACTAATGTTACTAGAATTACAAATATTAGGTTACACGTAGAATTTAAACACTCTCCACTCCCTCAGCATTCATGTCTAGAACTAGGTACACTCACAGAAATGCAGGTCAAGCTGAAATCCCTTTGAAAATTCAGCCTTTTCTGAAGAAAAAGTTGATTGTTATCGACAAAATGTTGTACTCTGCCTTGTTACTATTCATGATTAAGGAAAGTAAATATTGTCTGAGGCCTAATGAGAATTCCAATGCAATAAAGTCAAGTGTGAAAGGTGCAATCAATAAGTGATGATGCAACAGTTTTCGTTTGTATTTTTGTTATTGTTTAGCTCATGCTATTTGCTGATGCTTGAAAATGAAGTGTTAAGAAATTAGTGCTACAAGGATTAACAATCAGATTTTATTTCTGATACTGTTATGTTTCTACAGTCATTACACTCTGAACACTAATTAGCATCTGCTTTCTTTTCCCACTAGTTAAGGACTGCAAACCAAAGAATTATAGAACAAAAATACTATGGAAACGAACATCAGTATTATCCATGAACATCTACAAATTAAACCCCATGATGTCCATGGTTAGCAAGCCAGTGCAGGAATAAGTACTGCAATAAAGTACTGTATTTCCCTCATTTTTTGTGTTAGCAACTATGCATCAAAGTATATCAAGTTTATGAAGAGACAGTATTTCCAAATGTGTAACAGATCTCAGAGTCCAAGCTGGAATGTTTATGTTCTACATATGTCAAAGCTATTCCCCCAAGGGTTCAGTTTTGGATTTACAACAAGTCTTGAATATAAGGAAGCATACTGCCCTAAGAAACAGTCAAGGACTAAATCTCAGTTACTCAGTTATTTCTGCACGGAGACCAATCTCTTCCAATCCTTCATCAGACTGATTAATTCCTCTCTGTCTGGGCTCAGCTGGATTGGCAGGCACATAGACATTGGTCTCTGTCACTGTGCCATGGCATGGGACACTGGTACCTTGTGTCAGAAACTGAAGGGGTGATTTTTATCTCTTCCCTGCAGGCACACTGTACAAGTGACAATTTGCGCTGGCCACATCATGTAGCCTGAAGATCCTGAAAACAGGTTTGAATATTCTTCGCAACTCTGTATTTTCTGAAGAAGCCACGCAAAAAACTGGCCATGAGAACTTCAGTAGATCTTCACATTTACAATGAACTTCTGAATATTCTGCTCTATTAATTGCTCTGGCACTTAAGCTTATAGAGCAAGATTTAGGACATAGATAGAAAACAAGGGCTGGTTCTGTTCTAAAATATTTGGTTGCATGATTATGTTAAGGTGTCATGGCTTTTGAAGTCAGCTAGGAGTATTTGGCATGTATCCTATCCAAAGGGAAACTACAGGCCAAACCAGACGTCTCCCAAAACTCTAATTGATTGTGTATGGTAAAAGACCCCACTGCATTTCATAAGGCAGCTCTACAGTTTTTCATACATTGCTAAAAGAAATACTTTGAAACTTTATTTATGTCTTTTGTAATGTAACAACTTTATAAATTCATGAAGTAAATGGATCATGTAGCTAAAGTTGTCGTATTTAAAGAATATAGCCCATCCTCACCAAGAAGATTCTCTTATCCATGCACAATTTTTCTTACAAGTAGTTTCAATAGAATTAGGTAGAAATTAGCTGTAACACTGGAGAATGACATATCTGTTTGATATCATTGTTCTTGTTATCAAAATGCATTTTCTGTAGAGGCATGGAAATGACTCTTTCAGTCATGTAACTGAGATCTCTTGACCTATTGCAAATAAGATGGAACCCTTGCAGTGCCTTTGACTTTTGGCAACTTATTTGTTAATGTGTATTTAGAAACAGCTAAGAAACCTAGTTCTGCATGCACACAGTATAAAATGGCCCAAACATGTACACAGCCAAAGGGAAGATAATTATGGGAAATAAAATATGACGTTTCAAATCAGCTCCCTCAGAAAATCTAAAAATATATGAAACGCTATCATATTAACCAGTAAGAACTTCTCTTGCACTTAAGGGATAGTTGGGTAATTATTCAAACCTGGACAAGACTGGATTGTCAAGTGAAATAATAATTCAGAGTTCCACGGGATAATGAGATAGATCTCAAGGCCATTAGCAGTGGCTCTTATTATAATACTGGCCAAAGTTCCCCAAGAAAGAGAGAATATTTAAATGAAACTTGTAGGGAACCAGTTTGAACTTGTATATTTGAACAGCTTAGTACTATCTCCTAGTTTCCATTCACTGCTGGAGAGAAAGGTATCTATCATGTAAGACTGTGAAATCAGTCAGGCTTTCGAGACTGAAATCCCTGAGGGCAGAAATTAAAACATAAAATAATTAGAAAATCAAGCCTCATTGAAACTCCTGGAGTTTATATTAAGAACCTTATTCTAGTGAGATTTTAAGGTCTGGTTTAGCACCCAGTTGTCTCCCCTTTCCTGATTGTTTCTCTCTCATTCAAAACAAGCAAATCCAACATCTATCTTCTCTGACTGCAGGTGTGCCATGAAGAATTATGGCTTTAGATGTAAGGGCTTTTTAGATTGGAAACAGGGGAAGGGATTACTTTATAAAATAGGTTCTGCTTATGAGACATTTGTATATGCATGCTTCATTCTGTTCTGTTTGTTTGCTTTTAACCACTCTGGGAATAACTCAATGATGGTCACAGAGAAGCTCCCTAATCCCTGGAAAAACACTTGTCTAGCCTTCAGTTTGTAAGGTACAGTACGGCTAATGTGTCAGCAGTTGCCATAGATTAGAAATACTGATTGTTGTAATATTCTCCTTAGGATCCTTCTCCTAGGTACAGCAGTTTCCAAATACAGGAGCAGAGCTAGGTCTGGCATGCCTGGCCTACTCCAGTGAGGAACTCTGCTCTGCACCTTAATGAACATCTCCTGGGCTGACTGGTCTCTGGGGTGCTCAGACTATTAGGCTAGACTGGGGTCTACAGCAGGTTAAGCACAAAGGCTGATGAAGAATTTGTAAATAAAATATTAAAGACTGATTAAATATTATACGATCTTTTTTACTCTGGCTTTGATTTGAAGTTTACTTCATCTGCTAGCCAGAGATCTGCTGAAGGTTAATTGATGGAGGAAGAGTAAATAACAGCTGATTCTGCTGGCCCTAAGTATGCAAGGCATTTAGGAGTATTCCTAACCCCAAGTGTGCAGTCACTGACATGCTCATTTGTCTCACTAGGTTAGTGTCACTAGGACTCAGATATGTGATCAAATTACTGCCGTGAAAGCGGTTTAAACTTATGTGTTTTCCCTTGTATTGTATATTTGCACGTCTCCAGTGACACCAAGTAATCCTTTAAATTGCGTTAATTTGATCATGCATCCGAGTACCCAGTGCAGCAAATTGGGATAGGTGGCTATGGAAAGTGGAGATGATGCCTCTTAGAAGACAGATAGCTTCAATGGAGGAGAGAGACATCCAGCAGAACTCAGTCTACCAGGATTAGAGTATAAATCTCTCCCCTTTCTCCTTCTACAGAATCAATGGTTTGTAACTTATAAACGTGACCTGGCAATTTGCTTATCTGGATTTTGTTTTTCTATTCTTTTTTTTTTGAAGTGAAAGAATTAACAAGACTCTTAAAATTGTTGGTTAGTTTTTGGCTACCTGACTGGGCTGGTGTCACTTAAAGCCCACCTGAAGAGAGCTCAAAGGAAAATTCAGAACCTCACCATCCAGCAAGAGCCCTCATCATATTTGGGGTTTGGAGTTGAAAACTTAAAAGCAATGCGAATATTTAGTTTTAGAAAACTACTGCTGAGATTGTATCTGAGCTCCTTTTCAAGGAAACTTTGGTAAGGATTTACACATACCAAAGTACAATTTATGTAAAGAGCAGGAAGAGTTATTGGACTAATCATTTTTAATAGAGATTCCTTGTCTTTAATACAGAGCTACACAACAGAACTTAATAGCTTGTGGCAAATAAATAATTTACACGCGGATTGTGTCTGAATACAAATGCATACATAAAATATCACAGACTTAATGAAGGTGCTGGTTTTTTACAAAATCAATTTAATTGATTTTGCTGATAGGTCTGCATTAATATTTTTGTAAGCTCCATTTTGCTTTACCTCTACATGTGGCCCAGTTGTGATTTTTAAGGGAGGAAGGGAAAACTCTGCAAATGTAATTAGAAACTCAGCACACAGAGCATAGGTAGTTTTGAAGTGTCTGGGGTAAGACACTCAGAAATAACACTCCACGGTGACCCGGTGGAGGGGCTCATTTACAAAGTACTCCTCAGAAAAGGTCAACCTCTCAGAACGCTCATGACTATTCAGGGTGTTTTTCAGCCTTTGAGCCCAATGAAGCTGGTAATGAAGAGTTTTCCTCTTAACGCTGAATGTGTTGTGTCGTTCAGCGGCAGTCAGCTTGACTTGTGTTTGGCTTGGGCTCCTACTAGGGTGGGGAGAAGACAAGGGCTGAAGTAGGTGATCATTGTTGCGGCGGATGCACAACTGCAGCCAGGAGGACAGTGGTCGGATGGAAACACGGGGTGTATTCCACAGGGCAGGCATGGCATGATGGCTGCTTTACCCTTGGGAACACTGGCTTAGATATCTGACAGGCCTGAATGCTGCTTTTCCCTAATTTTCACCCAGACCTTGTCCTACCTGCTGTTAACACGCTGCTTTTTGTCGTCAGTAACTCACTAAAGCTCAGCATTTTAGAAAAGCGCGTAGGCAGCCGCCGGGGCTGGGCTGGCGGCCCACAGAGAGCGGCAGGGATGCCGAGGGTCAGGACCGCCCGCCCCCGCCGCACGCCCCGNCCGTTGGTGGCGGGCGCGCTGCTGGGCAGGGCGGCCGAGGGCAGGGCTGGCGGCGGCGGTGGCAGCATGGGGCAGGCCAGGTGGCCATTGCCCACCGCCCCGGGGCCCGGGTGGGCCACTGGGCCCACGCCGCTCATGGAGGACATGCTGAGGGGCTGGCTGTTGGTGTACAAGGGCTGGCTCTGGAGGTTGACCACCATGTTGCTGAGGGGCTGGGAGGGCTGCGGCTGGAGCTGGTAGTGGCCTGGCATCAGCGGGAGCTGGGGGGTGACGTGCGGCGGCAGGGAAGGGGTGACGCCGATGACGGGGGCCTGGACGTTGGCGGCGGGGCTGAAGGTGGGCGGCTGTGTCATCCCGTAGGAGTGCGTGATGAGGGCGGGCTGGCTGCCCGCTGCCACCGTGGTGACCCAGGGCGCTGCACCTGCGGCACGAAGGAAGGCTGGCAATGGCGGCAGGCTCAGCACGGGGAGAACAGACATCAACACCCTCATCCTTCCCCTCCCACACCCGCGGATGGCGCCGACACGTCCCGCTGCACAATACTTAAAGCAGTTCAGGATTTGGAGCCATTCCCAAGCAGTAAGTGCATAAAATTGCTGCAGCGATGTGAGCGCAATTGTTAAAATACTCGTCAGGTGACATGCGGCATGTTTGTGGTTTTATGTATTTTGCACTTTATGCAGCTTAAGCACACGCTTCCAAGAAAATTAACCTCTTTCCCTGCTGTGCTTTCACGGCTCCCTGACAAACACTCTGTGTGTATAATAATGGTGCTCCAGCCACTACAAAGACATTGTAATTAGGCGTCTGGCATAGTAGCACAATGTATGATATGTGACTGGAAGCTGGAAATCATTTCAGGTAGTTCTGGACATAAAAGAAGTCTTAAAGTATTACAGAGTGCCTTTCCCTCTAGTGAAGGCAGAGAAGGAGGAAAAAAACCCCACTCTAACGAACTTGCAGCATCTTAATACATTCATATCAGCCTGGGCATAGAAGAAACTTGAGGGGTCTTTACAATGAGGGAAAGCCCCTGCTAAAGACTAAAGAAAGGGCTCACAATGAAGTGTAATTTACAGAGGTAAATGGAGATAGTGCATTGAATTTGCTTTGAATGATTTTCCCTGGTAGAATTACAAATAAGATTAGAGACATACCTGGGTTTTCATTCTCCCTCATCTGTTTAGATGGAGGCTCATCAGTGTCCCAGGGCGTGGACTGATTGATGGGTGTCTGTCCCCACCTGACGCTTGTTGCAAGTCCTTGAGGCTGATTTTCAGTCTTGGAAATGCAAGGTGTCTACCAGAGAGAAAGAAAAATACAGAATAAAAATGTTTTGACTACTGGGATTAATTACAGTTCCTCATAACTAGTAGCTTGCTTGCTTGTTACAGTCCAAGAGGATATCCTAAGATCTTTAAATATCATTCATTTGGGGTTGGACTACATGATCTCCAGAGGTCCCTTCCAACCCTAACAGTTCTGTGATTCTGTGATTGTCTTCCAGGCTTGCGTGACATGTCCGTATGGAAATACAATATATTTGAAAAAAATGCTTCTGGACACTTAATAGATCCACCTTTAAAAAAAAAAAAAAAAAAAGAATCCACAACAAGCTAGTATTTTCAGAAATAAGTTGCTTCCTTTGCCATGAAAATAAAAAAAACCCCATCAAACAACCCAGATATGGTAATATCCATTCAGTGGCAGCTACATAAAATGGGACAATCTTCTGTTTGCTTAATCTCTTCCAAAAATAGTGAGTTTTGTTTAGCAGGAGGCAGAACAAGAGAGACTTATTTACAACTATAGGACAAATGACTGTAGAACAGTAAAGAGAAGTGTTCGTATTTACTGTCTGTCAACCCTTAAAATTGAATGCCAATAAAAAAAGGCAGCATAACATCACTGGCCGCTAAAGTGGGTATGTTGGCAGTTCTTCAGAGAGGTTAAAATAACTGTAAAGTAGGGGAAGGATTTGGGCAGAATAATCATCAAAGCAGACATGATCTGAAAGAGATCTCTTGATGAAGAAACTATCACAGGGATTTAAATGCTACACCAGACTCCTGCTGCAATTTTAGGGGACCTTCCCAAACAATCGTGCCTTTGCTGAGAAAATGCCTGTAGAAAACAAGGGTGCTCCAACAGGTCTCATTTATTCAAGTCTGCAGTGTATTTCATTGCTGGAAGATTAAAAGTTTTTTTTTCTGTTTTGTTTTTACTGGTGTCAGAACCTCTAAACCAAGCAAACGGAACCAGCTGCCTATTGCTGAATGAGTATTGAAGAGTGAAGCCATAAAGAACAGGAGACCAGTCTGAGCGATTGCTTGTTTGCCTCACATCTGGGAAGTAATTTAGCTCAGAGATGGGGGTACAGCAGCTCCATAAATGCCCTGGGTCATGTTGTACCAATGAAATCTCTGTCAACACCAGCAGCCTGTTCGCCCATCACGAGTACCTCAATCACCCCATGAAAGGAAGTCATTAGCAGACCCATTTATGCCCTCTGCAAATACACGTACACCTTCCCCAAGCCAATCAGTCATTCCTCATGTCTTTAAATCCATTGGAGGTGCCTGCTTCCTCCTGCCCTCCCTTCTTCCCCACTAGCACTGCCACTAGCACCTGCCCTGCTCCGATGTTTCCTCCTTCACCCAAGAGCCTCTGACATCTCCTGACACCCACTCCCTTTTCTACCTGAGCTTTACCCTCAGTGGGCTTCTGGAGCCAGGAATTCTGGGTGCAGACCTTGATAGAGGACATGGGTTTTGCTGTGCTACTCTCTTTGCTCCCAGAAGCCCCAACGGGAATATTTCCCCCACTAGAAATGTTAGACTTTGTTAAATGCAGATGTTCACATGGAAATGTGATTCTTAATATCTTTTTCCCTATGATTGTTCTTTTTCAAAACTCATCAATTTATTCTTTTCCATAGTTTGGGGATTCTGGTTTTTGGTTTTTTTAATATAATTTCTCTGGATATTTTTTCTTTTTTCTATTCTATTTGCACCAAGGACAATGATATTCTGGTTTTACATTCACATTTACTTCTGTCCCCACCATTTCGACTACCTCTATAACTTTTTCAATTGAAATAAAAATGAATCAGAAAAGACATAAAGAGAGGACATGCAGACAGTCAAGAGCTTTAAGAGCTCTGCTCTATTCATGGTGAAGAAAGGGTAGGAGGGAAAGAAATACGTCTCAGTTTTGAAATGCTCTCTATTTATAAATTGTCCTGAGAAAATGATCAATCTGAATACTTTTATCTTTTACATTGTACAAGGTCTTTGACACAGGAAGATATAACGCTGCTGGTGGTTTACCAGCTCAAGTTAGCAGTATCGCTTTGGATCTAGCTAAACTGCTTAACAGCAGCCAAAACACTCTGCAGTAGAAAAATAAATAAATAAATAAATAAAATAAAAGAACCACCAACATTTTCTGCCTGTATATCAGCTAAAAGACTTTTGCCAGAAACACCAATATTTATTCTAAAGTAAAGCTTAAAAAAAAGGTAAATGTAATATGGAGAAATGGGCATTTTTAGGAACCAAAAGGAGGATTCATGACTCAAATCATGCCCTGTGTGTTCCACACATGGCATCTGTGTGTTGCATTTCTTTGTTGTATGAACCGGGTGTTACCAGTGGGTTTGAAATACACATTTCTCATTATTGTGTGGCATTGTCAAGACAGGCAGCAAACAGTGTTGATCTAAAATAAGAAAAAGAAAATTTCCTCTACCTTAAATAATACAGAACCACACACATGCTACAATTTTAAAAGAACCCATATGTTTTGTCCAGAATGGGTAAAAAAGGGAGTATGCGATACAGCTCTCCTAATCCTACAAAAATCCAGTTGCCTATTTTGGAACTTGTTTTATAAAAAACCAAAAACTAGAGCCACCAGAGCAGACACATGTGAAAATTGTAGAGTTTGCTGCCAATCTAGATCTAAATTCCATACTCTGAACATTAAAAAAGAGGAAGGAGGTTTGCTGTCAATAAATGCTTCTCCTTCACTAAATGCTAGATTTTGTTTCACTAAACAGGCTAACAAACCCTGTTTCTCAGTGGATTTAAACGCACAAATCCAGTAATTGCTTTCAAACTGTACTCCTGAACTTGTGTTCGTTTGATCAGAAAGTGCTAGAGAGATCAGTTGGTATGAAATCACAACACATGTCCATGAAACACAGACAGAAATGGTGGCAGAAACAGAGAAACAGCTTTCCGAACTTCCTTTTAAAATGTATACATATTTCTGGTCTCTGATCTAATTTCTGCTTTATTTTTCTTAATACATGAAGGGTTACATTACAAGTGTTACATGCCTCTGATCTGATTGCAGCAATTACCCATTTGCATCTCTGGAAAGTGAAATTATTTCCAGCATTATCAAACAAAAGAACTTTCTGTCCATTCACTCAGGCCCACGACAGCGCTCTATTTGATGCTTTTAATGTACAACACAAATGACCAAAAAATGGCCTGTATTATGCTAGTTGTGCAGGGGGAAGAGCTGTGTTCCATTAGTGATCCACAGACTTCACAGAAACTAATTGTACTATGTTACACTTTTATCTTTAGCTTTCATGTCAGATGCTTGTTTGAATTAAACATGGGACACATGAAAAAAGGAAATGCATTACAAAATCTACTGGGTATACATCTTAAAATACTGCCAAAAGTCTATTTACATGAAAAGACCAAAAGGTTCCTGAAAGGTCTGTTGAAGCCTGGCTAGTCAACGGTAGCATTGGCTAGTTAATTGCCTGAAATTTCTGGCAGACTACAAAGACTACTAAAGGAATCATCAGCATCTTTCTAGCGCCTGTAAGATATTCAATTTGTGCTCTTTGTCATGGATAGAGTACCCCAAAGCCAAGTGTGAGGATCCTTCCCCTCTTTAGTTTGAATCCACCACTAAGAAACAATAAAATGTTCAGTTGAAGTCTTCATTTCACCACCTGCCACTTTGAACTCCAGCAGGGAGCAGTCTCCTAGTTTTACGGAAATTAACCGCAATACAGATGTACAGGCAGAAGAGAGCAACACAGAACAATTCTGGAATTGCATGAGACTAACACAGACAAGTTGCCAGACTGTCAGTTTTTTGTAGCCCAAGCAGTCATAAACCATGGCCCATAGGCAACAGTAATTGTTGTACAGCTGGTCCACTGAACCTTATTATATTAAAACATTAAAACCTTCAGATTCATGGGGCTTTTCAGAACATCCACAAGAAAGTTCATGAGTTCACAGCCATCAGCTGGTGCTAAAGATTGGGAATTAGTGATTTGGTCTATACAGCGTCAGTTTACATGGCTACCATTAGGTGTTGAGGAGGCAAAGCTATAACTAAGACTGACTTTAAGTCCTAAGCTTTACAAATCTTTAATGAAATTAAGACCTAAACTTTTAGTAAGACCTTTTTTACATCAATGGAAACATAAAACCTATTGTACTACTAATGGCATCAAAGATTATGTTAGTGGACTTAAAAAACCCAACACAACAACCACAAAAATCCAACAACAGAAATTCCATCACAATCCTCCCCAGGCTCAACACCACCGAGCACTTCCTGGGAGGTCCTTATAGACACATTTGAGCAACTTCTCCAGAGCTTGTGGAACCACTGACATACATCCTGCTATGGCTCAGAGTGCTAAGACCTGTTCTAACAGTTTCATGAACAACAAAGAACTAATCTGGAAAGAAGGATACTATTTGTGGTTGCCAGCAATCAAAATTGTTTTACTAAGGCCTTCATTTAAAGTGATGGATGAGAAGTAGCGAATCTCTGTTCCAATTTTCTAAAAGAGATTGGGAATGGCAGCTTAATACCAAGATAATGTATCCAATATGCAACCCAGTCTATTTTCCCTCTCCATTGAAAATAAAAAGGTTAAGATGCATGAATGCATGCACAGAGGCAAACATTCCCTCCCACAGATTCAGGTTTTATGGCCTGTCATGGGTAAAAGCAACTTCAGTTTAATGAGGGGATTCCTTTTAAAGCTGTTCTCTATGCCTCTAACTGGAAATGACTGGTGGCCCTGTTTGGGTTGAAAGTCTGAATGTGTCCAGTGCTCTAAAAAAATTAGTGGTCTCTGTACCGAAGAGTTTATGGTCTAATTTGTAGTTCACACTGTTAAATATTGCATGAAACAGGTATTATTTGTGTGCATGAGGCACGCATGTAAAATCTGAACCATACAGGGATAAATCTTCATCTGGAGTAAATTCCTATATGGTGCTGGACAGGACCCAAGTATATTTCTGAGTTTAGTCCATGGCCAAAGAAGCTCTTAAGGATGGAATTACAGCTTTTAAAGATGCAGTGATGACAGCAATATCTCCCTAACACTGGCTATGTGGCTGGGCTACAGAAATGAAACTGCTGTTTTAAGAGACGGATGTACCGTAATTTATTAAAAACCTAAGAGATATTGACAGGTCAGCGTGTAAGAGGAACAGAAAGAACAGTCCTGCAGTAAAACCTCATTCAAGAATTTGCTCATGGGTGGAGAGAAGAACTCATCTACCTTACAGTTCCCATCACCAGGCAATTCTGCGATGACACAGCATTGTTTTTCTCTTTCCAAAACGAATGTGGGAGCGGCAAGAGAGTAATACAGTTAACTCATAGGAAAAAATGTTACTACCCTGCATAAAAGACAAAAGAAGTCTAAATTCCCTCCTGAGTAGAGAGAATAATTCAGTACTTAAACACCTTAAACACCATCCAGCAAGGAGCCACCAGTCGGTGTGAGCTCTGGAGCACTACGGCACAGCATTCAGAGACACATGGCTTAGCGGTGTGGTTAAGTCTGTACCCATCCTTGCTTTGCAGAGGATTAAAAAACACTCCCCACGTCGAGGTTAATGACACAGGCTTGGAGAAACCCAGGAGTGGAGCAGACCCACACCCCTGTGATGGATGCACTCCACCCCTTAACCAAACTGCCGCAGTTCAGTACAGGCTGCAAAGGAAGTAAAGGTCTGATCCGTGTCCAGGCCAAGAACTTCTCTAGTTTCAACGTGTTCTCTGAAAAATCACGAAGGAAACAGTGACATAGTGAGCATCAATGCACATGAACTTGGAACACCAACCATGCGATTAACACGTGAATAGCTGGTGGCTTTTGCAAGACTCATTAATCAAGGAGCAAAGGAATTTGTGGGTACAAGGAGACTCATGCATACCTCTTCCATTGCATGCAATTTGACTATAAGCCAACCTCTTTATTCCATAAATATGACAGCCTAAGTGAGCCTTCTTGAGCTCTCCTGGCCAGGCAGCCTGGGTGCATGGCAGTGATCATTCCTTGAGCTGGGACACCCCTCAAGGAGGCTCCTTGAGACAGAGACCTTTAACCAATGGCAGATCTGTCAGGAACCTAAATTAATACTAATGAAACATTACTAATTCATGTACCTACTCAATATTAATTACTATAAACTTATTATAGATAATTCCATTAGACATAACCCCTTGTCCAAGTCTGAGACTAAGATGGGACCTAACTGCACCAAGGCTCCATAAGCAGTTTAGAAAGCAAGCGGGTCCACTCTGAACTGTGACTCAACAGGAGGCTCTTCCTTACTTTTTGTATTTCTTTCATTAGATATAGACCTTTGTCTAAGTCTGAGACTCAAACTGGATCTGGCTGCACTTAAGTTCCACCACTCTGTACCTCATGACTCATCAGGAGAGTCTTCCTTACCCTTCTGCATCTGCGGTCTCAGTGCAAAACATTCTAACTTGATTCTAACTCAATTTGCATTTGTGCGCTTCTTCCTTGCAGTAATTAGTAAGGTGAACCTTGCCATCATACTTACTTAACCTTTGTAAACCACTGTTAGACTTTGTTAAATTCCACTGAACTTATTGAACTAACTCAATGAAACATATTGCTGCTTCTCTCTTGAGCAAGGTGCACTGCAGGAGTCCCAGACTAGCACAGCATCAGTACCTTTACCCAGCCCTGATCCTGGCTCCATGCAGAGCAGAGCTTCTCACCACCCAGCTTGTGAGCTGATAAGAAGGCACCTGTATGATCATGTCCAGCTTCTTCCCACCACCAAAATCAACCCCAACTTTCCTGGACTGAGCCTTGGCTACTCTCGCAAATAAGACAGCCCAAATTCCCAAGCTTTGACAACGCAATGGAAGATAACTCCATACTGGGAAAGGGACAACTGCTTCTGTCTCATTAACCCTTTCTAAGGCTCACCATCCACATTAGCTGCTGGTTTGTGAAGAAAAGAGAAGGAATGAGATTATGGAAAAGGAGAGAGAAAGATGGGATAGAAAAAGGTTGTGAATTGACCAGAGGTGGTATCTATTTCTTTCTGGCAGCTCACTGCCCAGTACAACCACTGCTCTCACGCCAGTGCTCCAATTATTAGCTGGGAATGAATACAGGACCATGGAATGACAAGTGCTGCATAAATGCTACTTTGTATTCTGTCTTGGCAAATTGCACCAGGAGAGGCTCAGGTACTCACCCAGCTGCCTTCGTTTCTCAGCGAGAACATCAGGGAACGGAGCTGAGGTATCGAACCGAGGTCCCGGCTGCGACACTTGCTGCTCCAGGACACCAGGGACATCAGCGCACGACACTGGGTTCGAGCACAGAAGCCCCACTTTAGCCTGAGCAGAACCTCCTCTGCTAACACGGTCTGCATGCAGATCAACCCCAAATCAGAGCAAAGCTACGAATGCAAAATCATCTCACAACAGAGGAGAAAACGCGTGTCATCGGGAACAAGGCGGCAGCTACAGAGAACATGCACTGCGCAATGTGAGAGGGCTCTCAGAGATCCTGCAGGCATCCCATGGCACGGGCAGATAAATCCAGTTCATCATAAGTGCTTTTTGTCAGAGGGCTTAAGGAAATATGGGCAATAATGGAGTAAGTGCTTGTGAGACCAGAATCCCAAGGGTGCGCAAAGGATGCTGCCTTTGTGTACTGGCAAAGCTACTGAAGAACAACCTAAAGGCAAACTTCTTGAAAACTAAACATTTATCTTGAATGCCAATATTGGCCATTGCTAGTTTCAGAAGTCACTCTATATGGCACTTTCATGCCAAATTTCTGATGGAATTCTTTTAATTATCCAAGCAGGACCCTAAATTTCATTCTGGATCAGGGCCTGAAGTATTAGAAAGAAAGAGAGGAATACTTAGAAAGTAAAAGGCTCCAATCCCAGTATTAAGTTACTGCTATAAAAGTTCCTTTTTGTTGTATTGGATGCCGACATTTTACATTCAAGCCCTCTGAACTCAGTTTTTCAATTGTAGTACACACTCCGTGGCAGGAAAGTGCATGTTCTCTGCCTACACAGCAGGCACATAAAAAGAAAGGAAAAAAAAAACCAAAAAACCAATATAAGCCTGTGAGTGTTGAACAGTGCTGCGTGATATTACTGATTTATTAACTTGGCTTGATCAATAAGGCTATCATCAAGGGCACATTTAGTTTGCACATAAATTTCACTTTCTAACAAGCACTTTTGTGTGCTCACTTTAGTTTCCATAATCTGATCCAGGTCTCAGGAAGCTTTCTTTAAGGGAGAACAGAGAATTCTTTTTCTAAAAAAAGGATCAAAGTATACTCAGTCAACTCTCATACAAGAGGACAGTCAGTACTGTAGAAACAGCATGCTTACCTTTCATAGCAAAAAGAAAAATAAGCCTATAGGCCTGGATTTATCACTGCCTTAAGTTCATCAACATCAATTGAGGTATTAAACTGTGGCTGAATTTGGCTCACAGCATTTTAAAAATTTCAACCTTCTTTGAGTATCTTCCATCAGTAACATGCTAATTTAATGCATAATTTAAACTCTGCTGTCCTTTAATTCAGCGTTTGTAAATAATTAAAAAAGAACTAAAAATCCTTTTGCATTTGTAAAGCTGACCCCCTCCCCCTTTTTCTACTGCAAAACAAAAATTACTTTTCAATCAAGAATTTATTTATTCTTTATATCTGAAAGTAAAAGCCACTGAAAGGATGAGAAACTGATTTACAAGATAAAACAATTAGCTCTGGGATATGTACATTAAGACTAATAAATTTCACATCATATTTTAAGGAGTGGAGGAGGAATCCCAGATATATCAGACTTTATTCAAATTCTATTGAAATGTTCAATTAAGAGCATCTTATGAAAGTAAGTTATGCAGTCACTAAAATTAAGATGTGAAAAACAGCATTAGAGTGCTATTTCTCTCAGACACTATACACTTTAATAATCAATCCCTTTTTCTACACCCAAGATAACATGTAAAATCTGGGTATTCCTGTAATTGCTCTGGTCTTGTTAAAATTTTTGGTTGTATAGGAGAAACAAATGTATTCCACGGTTAAAAAATACTGCATTTCCTTTTAATCCAAAATCACATATCTCAATAATTCTTACTAAAACCTTTTTTCCTCTGCTATTAAAACCTTTTTCTCTGTGCAGACAGATGAAAATGCCTTTTAAGACTCAAACAAGCTTGTGCAAAACCAGCTCTAACCCATCAATTTCCCAACTGGCTCCTAAAAGAAGGTAAACATTCCCCAAGCTGTTCTGACCAGACGTGACTGGCAGATCCTTTTTGGGAAGGAGGTCTCAAGATACAACCCTGTTTCCATTCAGATTCAGAGCTTTAATAACACAAGAAGTTCAGTGCAGGATCAGGCAGTGGAGCAGTCATTTAATTTGATTTACAACAGAATGCTAATATATGGTTTTGCTGGACACACAGCCACCATTTTCTCCAATTTTTCTGCTCTGTAGGTTTTACATCAAAGCATTCCTGCTCATTTTGTTTCCATATCACCATGTTACCAGTAGGAAGCTGCCCAGTTCTCCTGTTTTCTTTCAGCAGAATGGATTCGTGGACTAGCATGACTGCCTCAGGTGCCTCAACCACCATCCTTCTATAAGATTTATGGCAAACACATTGCATCCCAAGATATAAATCTACCAAATGGCTATTAGACATACTTTGCTGTCCACAGACAAATGATTTAAAGCAAAACTGATAATGGTATAGCTCAGGCTAGTGTTACTAGTACGCCTGTCAGAATTGTGCTACATTGCCACACATTTTTTCCAGACACCTCATTCTCATTTTGGGTGTGAATTGGATGATCCTTCAGTATTACTCTGTTCGTGGCAACTAATGCTAAACAGTCCTTCGTCATCCAAGGATAAATGGGTATCATCATGATTAAGCTCTACTCACATTCCCTTGACTGACAAACATTCCTTTACTTTTTATTCTTTTAAGATTAAATTATTCTAGGCATCCAGTTTGAGCCACCGGACTAATTAAGATGAGGAAATCCAGCAAGGATGGGAAGTTTGGCCAAAGACTTTTCTGTTTTAAAATCCCTTGTTAAGTGTCTTCAAAGAAAATTCATATTACAAAAAGCATAAAACCTCACACTCTCTTTGCTCCCGGGAAGTTAAGACAAAGTAAAACCACTTCTAAAAATAATCTCCCACTCAAGAAACTTCAAGGTGACAGGGAGAGAGAGAGGGGTTATTGTGAGCACTAAATAACACAGGTTAGTTCTGTAAGCCATGAAGGGAAGGACAAGCTAAAATTAAATGACCTTTGGTAGGGATACCTCACCTACAACAGCAAGTAGTTATCTGATCTTCCTAATTCTCCTCCTCCACTCTTGCAGGTCATGGTCCATCAGAAGCTGCTATTCCCGCTAGGATGGCTGCAGGGCAGACAGTGCCCTTGCATCCCCCCAGGGGGAACTGCCAGGGAGGCCAGCCTGGGGTTGGTGCAGGTTGCCTTAAGAGGCAGCGTGTCCCCTGATGAACTTGCTTTGGCTTTCAGAAGAGGTAAAGAGAGTTCCAGCT
This sequence comes from Pardalotus punctatus, assembly GCA_013400915.1. Lineage (NCBI taxonomy): Eukaryota > Metazoa > Chordata > Aves > Passeriformes > Pardalotidae > Pardalotus > Pardalotus punctatus. The sequence goes on along the minus strand of VZTX01031411.1, from coordinate 658,342 downwards.
GTTCTTTGGGCAACCATTGCCTCCAGAAAACAAACCTGAGCCTTGGTTTGTTGTAATAAAGCTTCAGTTAGAACATAGATCTATAAATATCTAACACTGCAGATCAAAATGACCAACTTTGGTCACAAGTATCGATCAGAGTGAGAGAAATAAAATGGGACCACACACCGACTCTGAAAAAAACCCAAAAGGGATGCCTTCCACACAACAGGTGGAGCTCAAAATAATCTTTGTTGTGAATCCAAAATCTCCTTTCCACCCATGGCACAGTTTTTGGAGTGACTGTTAGCTTCAGACAAGCATTGACTATGCCACTCTATCCAGATGTTACTAGAAAAAAGCACAGAGCCAAATCTTGTTTTTTACATTTATTGATGATTCTGTGCCAAATTCAAACATAGATCACATGTTGATCTATGTGATTTTCTTAAAATCACTGAGTTAACAAGAAAGTTGAGCCATTAAGCAAGATCTTCCACCAATCATGCCTGTCTCAGAAAGGGTCACAGAGTTTGTGACGTTAAGATGCTGTGAGAGGAGATGCAAAAGTGGACTAGATGACCACTGTAAGTCCCTCTCCACTGAACTACTTCTATTCTATTCTATTCTATTCTATTCTATTCTATTCTATTCTATTCTATTCACAATTAAATAATCATATATATATAGAGATGTGTATGTATCTATTTCCCCTTCTACTACTGAGGTGTGGATGCTGTAAAATGTTAATCTGCTTCTTTCTAAAGGAAGTCCAAGCTTCATGTACTGGAGAAGAAAAACAAGAGGTAAAAGCTAACAGACTAGCTGAGGGCCTGCTTTTCTAATGCTGCATTTGATTAATTATATGATTTATTTTCAATGACTGGTTCAATCAATCCTGATCAAATTAACAAAGACAATGATCAGAAATACCAGACTAAAACACAATACAAATTATTTGGTTCCAGGGGATCCAGTCAAAGGAAACAGGATTAAATTAACCAGTGATCGGATTAAGAAGAAGTTGCTGTATAAAGTCAGAAATGTATTAGTACTTCGGGCCATTTGCTCTGTCTGTCAGTTGCCATTTCCCTCTCTTCCTAGAGTTCTCAAAACACTAAACAAAACTGAGTTTTCTAGGTATTACAAAGGTAATGTGGAAATAATAAAAAAAAAACCCAAACAAGCAATAACAGTTCTTCACAGTACAACAGTATGTGGGGCTCTGCCATAGTAGGCACTCTCTAAAGAAAAAATACACCCGCATACACCCTCCTTCCCTAGCAGTCTGTACTTCAAGGACTTTACAGTCTATGTGCACTACACAGAGATCAAAAGGTGACAGAATATCAGGATACAATCAAAAAGACAGAAAAACCCATTTAATTCTACAACGTTAGTAAAGCACAAAGATGAAAAAGCTACTGTTCAACAAGAAGCATTAATGAAAGTTGCCAGTGATACAGCTGAAAATGTAGTTCTTACCTAAAAATGAAAGTAAATACAAGTATCACAGGAGAAGTACTTCTATTTGCTGTGTACTAAGCTAAACCTCGAGCAGCTGACAAGGCCCTACAGCAGCGAACAGAGATTTACCTTCAAATGCCTTGGGCTCACGCTGGTTCAACTGGACCTGTCAGTGACCAGCTGCAAAGGGACTGTGCGTCCAGTGCAAGGCAAAAGAAAGGCTGGGGACATCAGGAGCCAGCTCATTTGGAAGTAATTCGGTAAACATAAATGCTGAGTTAGATTGAAACCAAACTCAATTCCTGCCCTCTTTTTCCGCTAAGAGATTCATTTAAAAGATAAATGAGGGATGTGGAGAGGTATTCCCTAAGGACTGTTAATAAAGCTACTTTAGAATGCTGGCACGCGGTGCTGCTTGTGAATCCTGGCCCCACATGCTACACAGGATGAGGAAGAACACTAGACTGGAAGTGCCACTCACATGGCAGCAGTACTCAGCAGCACAGAGGAAACCTACACTGCCACTGATCCCACTGTGCACACCGGGGGCTAAAGCAGAGGGTTTGCCCAGCTTTCAAAAATGGTAAGGAAAGGAGCTGCTGTAATCTGAACAAAAGGCAAAGCACGTGTAAGCAGATAGACCCAGCTCAACAAATCCAGGTCTTTGTCTCTTACAGAAGCATTCAGGAGCTGTACAGGAAGATTCCTTCACTGTCACTTGCTACTGTGACACCTCCATCTCTAGGTATGCCCTGTTTAGTAACTGCCAGCAGACATCACCCGACAGGACTCAGGCACTTGTGATCACCCTAGGCCTTTCTTTGCATGCAGGGAACAGACCAAGCCAAGTGTTTTGGTGAGTGGCACCTGACCTCTGGAGTGTGAGATGGTCTTTGTCCCAAATGAAACCACTGGAGACATGAGACAACAGCTGCTGGTCAGCAAGGTCCATGTTCACCCATGGGATCTGGTTTGCACGGCCATGGCCACGTGTCCTGTCCTTGCAGCTCACTGTGTGCACCAGGTATTGATGCTGAAGGACTGTCCTTGCAAGACTGAACATTTGATGAGCTGCTTCACTTACTGAGCTTGAGAAAGTATTTAGAGAAACATCCATCTCTCCCTTCCCATAACTTAAAGACTTAATATTTTATCTTTTGTTTACAGCTCCGACAGTGAGGAAATTTTCAAGCATCAGCTCTTCTCAGCCAAAAGACATTTTGCACTGTGATCAAGAATGTATTATTTCATCTCTTCTGTCCCCTTAAAGAGTAACTTATTTGTATGTACGGGCTTTTTTTCATGCTCTGCCTTGCTACATTCTTTTTTCAATCTCAATGCAATTTTTTTCATGAGTATTCTCAGTTTCATTTTCTTACTTTATTTTCCCCATGTCTCTATCTCTCTCCTCACCCTTTCTATCATGCTCTCCTAAGTGAAATGAGAACCCAATTATACTCCTGTTAGAACTGAACTCTGAAATTCATCATGTGCTAGTGGGCTCAAAATTAGGCAAATAAATTCCCTCAACCCTACAAATTAAATTCAGTCTTTGCATATGTTCTTTTAAGAGCACAAAGATGTCAAGTATTCACCCAGCTGTCACAAAATATGAAGAGCAGGCTCTTTGAATCCATATAGATTTTCTAAATCGTTTGTCAGATTTAACAGAAATGCTAATAGATCCAAAAGTAAATTCTAATCTATCCTAAATATCTGGTTATTATTTGTATTACAGTAGGACTTGGAATTGTCAGTTGAGGATCAGGGCACAATCTCTATGCATTTCACACACAAAGATCATTTGGATGATGTGCAGGTATTATCTTGCATTTTCTCAATTTTTATCTCATTATTTTAACCAACAGCCTTCTCACAGGTATACTCAGTTTTATTCAAGAACAAAAGCACCAGCAGCTTGTTAAATATCACTACCTAATGCGCTGGCTGTTGAAATCCAGGTCTTATATTTGGTAAAGCCAGCAACTGTCCCCCAAATGTAAAGTTTAAAGGAAAAAACTGTCACACAGGTCAGGCTTTGCTCACGTTTCATTCTGGTCAAAGCTCACGATGGAAAGGGAGCAGAGCCAGATCAGCCTCAGCATAAGTAAGGGTGGGCACCTGCACAGAGCTGCCGATGCCAGCGGCTTGGACGTTCCACAGTGCACCTGGACCTGGCCTCTTGCGGGTCCAGCACTTCCCAAACGTGCAGGACTTGCTGCCCTGGCACTGAACACCTGTACAGGACTTCTCTAGTGGCCAACCCGACACACTCTGGGAACCTGTCATGGGGTGAACATATCCTGGGAGTTGTTTTCTACGTACTGCCCTGGCTGCTTGTCTAAAAACCTATTAGGGCACCGCTTTAAGCAGGAGGGCAGCAGATCCTGGCTGTCAGTGATAATCCACTGCCAAAATCAATACGGTTGGCAAGCTTGCTTCACAGATATTTACGATCAGAGAGCACATTTCCCAAGAATGTGTTGTCAGTCCCATTGTCTTGGCCCAATTTCAACTCCAGTAATTACATTTCTGCCTGCCTAATATTCCCCTGTCGCTTTGAGGAGATGCGGGAGCCCTCTCATCCAGTCCCACATTGTTTCACTGCATCACGGCCACAGTCAGCACCAAGCTGACACATGGCAACAGCTTTTCCTCTTTGTATTTTACACAGCAGTTGCTGCCTAAAAAGCTTTGGGATTCTTAAAGAGGTGAAAAGTGTAAGATACTCTTGTTGCTTTCATTTAAAAATTATTTATCTGCCTCTGAAACTCATCATCTTGAGACATATTTTAATTTCCTTCTCTTTCATGAGTAAATTTGTACACTGAAATTATTTACCAAAGGTTGAACTAGGTCGGTCTCGGTTGTTTTCTATTTTTAAAATTTTATTTATTTCACTAATAAAAGTAAAATAGCTATAAAATTTGACTGTCTACAGCTTTTCAATACCAAGCTTGAGGGAGTTCAAGCCCTTTCAGAACTAGCCAGGAGAGCTAACTCCACCGGCAAACTAAAACTGTGCCTTTCTCAGTGGAATAAAATTCCTGTTTACAGCTGCACAGGGCATAAAATGGGAGGTTTTAAACTTGTGACATTTCCATGTCTGGAAAAGCTGTCACACACCCAGCACAGCATCTTACCTCGAGCTGTAAGCCCAGGGACATCAGTAGCATTATCTGAACTGGAAGACTACCAGAGGGAAACAATGGTGTATCTAAAACACTTTCAAAACCTCCCAAAATCCTTCCAATATTCAGAAAACAGACGTTTCCCTGATGGGAAGAGAGCTGCATTTCCAGCTGTATGTGCTTGCAATCTTGCTTCTCAAAAACATCTTGGTAGTGCTCAACTGACTGACTCCTGCCCCTTGGAATTTTTCTTGGGAAAGATCTCTGAACACAAAAAGTGAGAGAAAGCACTAGGGTTTAACGTTTTTAAAAAATATTTCAAAAACTAAGCAACTGTTGGAAGCTGCTCTGAGCCAGAAACTGGTCAGATCAGTGCTGTAAACATGCTTTTGTGGGCAAAGGAAAATGTGCTACATACAAGTCATCATCAGGTGCCTTTGTCTGCATTCCCTGCACTCCTCTGCTTTCCCAAAGGGACCATTTGGAGTGTTTAAACAACTGCAATTTTAAATAGACACCCTTAAGCACATTTTGCATTGAAATGTAAAAAGAATGCCAAACAAAACAAGCCCAGAAAAAAAAAAACAACAGGAAATTATTCATATGAGAAAGACTAATAAAGTACAAGTGCATGAATGTATTCCAGAGCATTTGCATGTGTCAGAGGGAGTGGAAAGGAGGTAAGCAGATGATGAGAAAACAAGAGATGAAACACAAAGTGACAGAAAAAAAGCACCAGTTCGGGAAAAAAACAGTCAGGGAAAAGACTGTCTTGCAGATAGGCAAAGCCTCTGTGTACAACATGAGGGGAATTTTTAAACACTGAGCTTTATCCACTAATATCAATAGGGTTATTTTAACTAACTTGGTAAGATCTAGGGGCAGCAGCTAAATAGCGTAATACAGGTACCTAATTTTTGGTGTTATGCCTACTTCTCTCCATTGGCTCTGCTAGAAGCTGGAGTCTGGCAGCCCTGGATAACAAGTGGTCTAAATTACTCATCACTCTCCGGATGGTAGGAGCCATTGTAAACTCTCTGACTATGCCCCCGTGTGCACTGCAGCAGAGCCAGAGGGAAAAAGGGGAAAAAAAAAGAAAAAAAGACAAAGAACATCATCCAGCTATATTACAAGCAGAATAAAGAAATTCAGGAACTCTATGAAGAGAATGATGACCTAAACCAAAGAAGATAGGAAATTGGAAGTTAAATTATCTGTGCAGAAAAACTGAATGTAAAAAGATTCAAAAGAAAATACAGTCTATGTAGCTGCAGCCTAGTGCATCTAGGGAAAAAAAGCCAACCTTCTCCCCCTGCAAAGTCCCTAAACTAAACTAAAGAGAGTACATAGGAAGGAGGGGTATTTTTTGTTTTGAAGTATCTAGCTCCTAATTTAATCTTAATCCGCTCTGACATTTATCCTCATGGATAATTCAGTACACAAATATAAGGCAGAAAAAGGATCTATAAAAATAATAAAATAAGAGCTGCTTGCAAGGGCAGTATCAGCAAAAATTGCCCTTGGGTAAAAATAGTTCCTACTGCTTTGTGTCCCTTTCAGCTTCAGGCGATGTACCAAGATCCCAGGAACTACTTTTTTTCCCCTTGTGCAATCATTTGCAGCTCTCAGCCAGCCTCTGATTATGCTAATTGTATTTGATGGAATTTGTATGTACTCTCCTTCGCTCTCGTCTCAGCTGAACATACACAAGATGCATTTTTAATTTTTAACTCTTCGAAAATAAATATATAACGCAACTTTCTCCCCAAGGTTGTGTAAAAGTCAACCTTATTACTACTTCTAAACAGCAAATATACAGCCTTTATTACCAGCAAAACAAATAACCCCTTCTATATTAATATGTTGCAACAAAGCTTTTAGTTAGTGTGAGAGGAATGTCATAATGTAGGAGTTTGCATAACACAGTCTGATCATGTCACCTAGACACAATTCCGTTTGCATTAAATTAAATCCACCATCATAAGAAGTGCAACTTTAATATAAAGATACAGGCAAGTTGGTTAGATCAAGAGCCTACATCATTTTGAGAGACACTCAAAACTAGAGAGACGGTGAGCTGTTGTAAAACAGTTCCCAAGGGTTGGCAATAAAGCCCAGGACTTAAATTCCTGAATAAATGGCTTTTTTTCCCCTTTTTCCCTTTAAAAAGTGTTCTTTACCAAGTTGCTAAACATCAAAACCCACTGGATTTTGCTGAGACAAAACCAGATGACCTTAATGGCCTCAATCCTAGTTCCTTGACTGTCTTCAAGGTCCCCAAATGCAGCAGAGACTGGGTTATTTCATACTTCATGGAGATCCTCCGAACCTCTAAATTATTCTTTCATTTTACTAACTGGAAGCTAAAGAATAATGTAATTGCAAGACTAAAGGACTTCCTTCCCCTTCTAAATCAAAACAGGACTGGCTTTTTATCCTTTATTTGAGTAAATTTTAGTGTAAAATGCCCAGTGGGCCACCCTGTGCACCACAGCCCCACTCTTCCACACCTAAAGCCTCCCACTGCCCGAGTCCCTCCTCAGGGACAGGACACTCATGTCCCAGAGCACCTCGGTGTGGGACCATCCAGGCTGACCAGCACAGCTGGCTGTGCCCCCTAGGGCCGCATTTCAGGGGTAGTCAGGTGTCTTTAATGACTCAGGGAGGCACCAAAAGGTTTTCCATGGGTGCCGAGACAGAGAGGGCTCTTGATTCCTGCCCAGGTCCAGAGAGATGGAGTTAGGGTGGCCAAATTAGAAGCTTGAAAATCCAGGGGCACCTAAAGGCCTTTGAAACCAGACTTGGGGAGCTTGTCACCTCCAAAAATGGGACATGGGTGCACTGGAATGTAAACAGAAATGAGGGAGGGGATGCAGGCTGGACAGGGGATTTGGGCACATTCCCTTTTGTCTCCCAGCCCCAATATCTGTGTATGCCCACAAGATTTGGTGTTGATGTCTGAACAAGGCAGTGGGCAGCCATTACCCTACTCGTATCAGAGCTTTGGCAAAGTCTTTTTGTTATTGTCCAGGCATCTGATGTGCCTGTGCACATTTACTGGTGTAAATATTAGTTCTGGAGGCTGGGTCCCCAGCCACCCACAGTTATGGACCCTCACAGGAGTAGTCAGCCCTTCTGAGATGGGTTCCTTGAGCTGTTTGATAGGAGTGAGAGCTCTCTGCGTGTCAGAATCTGCCATGTGAATCTATCCGTGCTGGAATTGGCTCTTTTCCTCGGTCTCTGTTTCTTCATTCTCCACCCTCGTACAATGAACTGACTGCCAACCACTTCTCTTGCAAGGGTGGCTGCACTTCACTGGTAAAATGTATATAATTTATTTGGAGATCAGTCTAAAAGTAACTCTATTTAAAAAAAGAGAAAAAAAGAAAGAAAGAAAGAGATTCTTCAGAGCTCTTGCCATCCCTGACATACTCTCAGAATGCAATACCACGGCAGCTAAAAAACATAAATCACCCAAAGTAACAGAAACACTTCTCTCCACCTCATGTCTGCTACTACCTAAAGTCTTTGTGATTCTTCAGGCACAGTTGTTATATACATGCAAATTTTAATTAAGGAAAAACTTGGCTGAATACTAGATAAAATTATTTGTTTTATCGTATATTTGAAAAGCAATGCATCATTCTAATAGATTATTCAACGGATATTTGCAAACTTCCATAGAAGTGTTTAGCTAATGCAAAAAAAAAAAAAAGAAAAAAAAAAGATTAATTGAATAATTTATTTGATGGACAACAGCATTATTCATTAAATACATTATTCAACCAGTAGTATTCAACCAGTACTAATTAATTAAAAGCAGAGAGACAATTGCTTTCAAGTACAACTCATTCAGATCCCAATTTTGGCTCAATTTAAAAAAGGGCTCTGCAGAGCAATGTCTCAATGAGAGTGTAGATGGTGCAGACATTCTTTGTGCTAAAGGAGCCATGTCCTGAATCACAGTGTCCTTGACCAAATATATCTGCATGACCATGGTAGGATTTGCACCTCTTAATGAATTGCCTGCCTATACTGGGGCTGGATTTGAGCATCCTCAACTGTGAAGGTATTTTAGCACATGGAATAGATTAAATTAGACTATTTAATTTGCAACCTGCAGGGCAGGTCCAACTTACTAACTGCTCCAGATATGCTCTTCTGGGGAACTTTCAGAAATGAGAAAGAAGTAATCTGGGATCTCCTTTGCTACTTGGTTTCCCAAGTGTTTTGCAGACCCTTTTCCATCCCGCGACTAAGACCTGCAATTACCTGATAAAGGCACAGCTGTGTCCTTACCCAGCCTGGTGACACGCCATGGTGGTGTCCCATTGTGCTACAGCACCGCAGAGCATTCCAAACATCACCTCCCCAAGCTGCTGTGTCACCAGGGGTGTCCCCAGCACAGCCCGTGCTGCTTTGTCCTCCCCACGGGGCACCACTGGGACCAGCCAGTGAAACCACCTGTGCTTCAGACATGTCAGCTTCTTCTGCTACATCAGCACAAGCTTTTGAGCCATTTTTATTCAGCAAGGAACAATGAAGAACATAAGGCCTTAAGAGCAAAAGGCTGACAAGAGATGAGTCCAACCATCAAGGGAAAAGGCAAGGACCAGATCTTAAGTCCCAAGTAATTACCTCCCAGCAGCACACAGAAGTGGAGAAATTCTCATTCCCCACAGATGGGAGAAACACCATCTGAATAAAACCAGCTTCATGATCGTGACAGAAGGCACATTTAACATAGACTGCACATGACAAGGAATAAATATCGTGCTAGGACTTTATAGACATAATAAACCCTTGTTAAGTGCCCACCAAATATACCGTGGAGAAGGCAGCCATAAAAATTGGCAAATAAAGACCCTCTTAAAGTTTAGCAAGCATCTAAAAATATTTTACTATTTAACCAAGTATCTCCCCTATTATGAGGGGGTTCTAGAACAATTTTCAGGGAACAAGGCTCAAAACAGGACAAGAAGAGTTTGGATCACACTGACTAAGTATTAACTGAAACAAGTTTGCTAGCTTAATTTACCCTACTATTTTAAGCAGCGTTTCTTTTAATGATTCAAGACACATCTCCACTCTAATCCCCTACTCCCGTTTGGAAGGAAACAGATGAATGTGATGAAATGCAATGAAGATGATAAATTCATGCCACTCGAAAAGTGGCAAATGACATTTACTGGTCTCTCAGTTCCCATTTCATGATTGATATGGAACTATAAACAAGAAAATAAGTACTGTTAAAAATCTTTCTCTACAGTGGCAAGTAGGGTTTTAATGGTGGTTTGCCTGTGCTTATTAACAAGCCATGGCAGTTGCTGCACACTGATCAGTAACCGCGTAAGAGCTCAGCCTACTGTGGAAGTCCTGAGTCTATGTACTTTCAATTTTAGAGCATAACCATCATACGCTCCACAAACCAATGAAATTTCTAATAATACAAACCAATGATGTGTTAAATTGAGACACTTCTAGCTTGAATGCCAAAAACTTCACTATGATTTAAAGGATCTGTGCTTACCTTTCTCTATCAATTTACTGTTAATTTGCTACCATTGGAACAATTTACAAAAAGGAAAAAAAAAGGTAATATTTTATTAAATTTCTAATACCAATCCTGGTCATTTCCAATACACGCTCAAATGCCATTTATTGTACAAAATGCAATATAGTTATTCAAGAGGAATAAGAGATGCAATGAGAAGTGCTGGGGGGGAGCAGGCAAGAAGAAATCAGTCTGCAAAATATTTGCATTTAAAAATAGGTGGCAATCCTCACTGCTCCCCTTAGAAGAGGCAGAGGCATTAACAAAAGTTTAGGTCATAAATGTTTGCCTGTTTCAATTACACCAAGCATTCTGTATTTTTTTTTTATTTATTACACAGTTTTACTGCTGTGCTGGTTATCATCAAATTGTAGCTTTACAGATAATTTGTATCAAGCAACATGAAAATGGCCTATGAAAATGTGGGGTTTTCTAAATGTGCCTTCCACCTTATTTCACCCCAACTTCTCAAGACAGAACCTAACCATTTATTTATGATTCTGTTCGTACTTTATACCAAAATCAGACATACAACAGGTTTTTTTCTCCCCAGTATCTTGTTCCCACTTTCTGCTCAGATACTAAGATAGATTGTAATGACCTTGCATGAATCACACTGACGTCATGCAGACTAGTCCGTGGAATAATTATGAAAATACTGTTCAATCTCTGTCTCCAGGGGCTCTCTAACAGTCCCTTAAAACCTTTGCCACATCTTTACACAGGCAGATAGTGGTAGGATGAGGGAAATGTCTTTAAACTAGAGGAGAGACTCAGATTAGATGTTAGGAGTTCTTCCCTGTGAGATGGTGAGACACTGGAACAGGCTGCCCAGAGAAGCTGTGGTGCCTCATCCTTCGAAGTGTCCAAGGCCAGGCTGGATGGGGCTTTGAGCAACCTGGTCTAGTAGAAGGTGCCCCTGCCCAGAGTAGGGGGGCTGGACCAAGATGTTCTTTAAGGTCCCTTCCACCCCAACCCATTCTATGATTCTACGACCTTTCCTCTTCCCAGCTGGTTTCTGGAGCAAATAAAAGGTCACAGCTTCAACAGGAATGGAAACTGGTCAGGGTGAATTCAGGCACCTTTAATACAGAACATTTAAAATTGGCTTTGCCATTTAACTCTTGTTTGACCAGGTGAGACGTGGCCTTCAGCAAGGCAGGATACACTGAAACCACTGTAATCCTCTGTGCAGCAGTTGCACTGCTGAGCAATTCCAGAAATTTCAAGCTTTGCTACTAGACAACAGCAAAGCATAGCTCAGGTCAAACCAATCCCTAGTAGAAACCTAGTGAGGGCAGCAGCTGCACCAAGTATAGATCTGACCCTTGGGGTTCAGGTACAAGGTTAGAAATAGATAAGGTAATTGTCCAGCATCAGAGCCTGCAGTAAAAGCAGCTGCAACAATTAAATGTTAACTTTTTATATTGAGGGACAGCAGGAAAGATACCTCACCCAACAGCATCTCATCCTGCCCTCCAGCTGGCTCGGTATCATCATGCTCAGACTACCTTGTTATGTGCCAAATTCAGTGCACAGTGGAGAGAAAGGGCAACCAAAGATCTCAGACCTCATTTGTGAGTAGAAGGCCCTAAGCACTCAGGTTGCCTTATGGATATGGCATTTAATAAGCTGCCCTGGAACGCTGCTCCATCTGTCCTTGGTTCAACACCGATCCCCTGCACTGCTGGGAAGTCCATTAGAGCAGCACAGTTTACTGCAAGAAGGTATCTGCAGGCACCGTGGCCCCGGACACCAAAGAACAGAAGAGACTTTAAAATAGATCCTGCTCTGCCCCAAAGCCAGTGTTAAACGTTTTACATTGAAATGAGGAGCCAGGCTGCTGGAAATGTTCTTAAATATAATTTTTGTCCTGCAGTTTATAAAATCATAGCACAGTTTAAGTTGGAAGGGTCACTTTAAGGCCATTTGGTCCAACCTCCTGCTCAAAGCAGAGGCAACCTCAAAGACAGGTCAGGTTGCTCAAGGTTCTGCCCAGCAGAGTGTAGAGTATCTCCAAGTATGGAGATGCTACACCTTCTTTAGGCAGCCTGCTCCAGTATTTGACCACCTAATTTAATTTTTAATGTCTAACTGAAATTGCCCTTGCTGCAGCTTGTGACTATTGCATCTTCTCCTCCTGCTGTGCTTCTCCCAGAAGAGCCTGCCTCTGCTAGACCCCTGAGGAACTCCCAGGAACCAGTCACCAACTTCATGCCATGATCACAACCATTCAAGACTTGTACTCCAGTAAAATTTTCACCCACCTTACAATACACCTATCCAAAATCTGGAAAAAACAGCTCCAATTTGCATACAAGGGTACTATGGGAGACCTGTCAAAAGCCTTGCTTAGGTCACAGTGACTGTCACTGCTCCCACCTTGTCTGGGCCCGTGGGCTTGTACACGTCCAGGTGAGTAAGTGACTCCTAAGCCAATGTTCTTCTGCCATGGATACTAATATAGTTCTCCAAACTCTGGCATTAGGAATGGAGCTGGGGAGACCTGAGAGCAGACCTTCCTCAGATGTGGTGCCAGATGCTCTGCTGCTCATGCTCTGAGAGTATTTCCTGTGTGAATTTCCTGGGCGAAATCTGAGCTTAGTCTGGGCTTGATGAGCTCCCTGATTTCTAAGAACACAACACCCATCTACAGAGACAAAAATTACTGGTGATTATATCTAAGGAAAGGCACTATTACCTGCTGTCTGCTGAAGAGAAATAAGCACCATGGGACACACAGAGCCTCAAATCTTCCAGCAAATCACTTGAGTATGAGGTAGTTTGGTGAAAGCCCTGTATCACTTGGTCACAGTTATGCCTGGGGAAATGTGGGCACTAAGGCATAAACATCCCCTGTGTTTTTCATCCATACGGTGCTGCTCCTTTGGCAGTGCTGAGGTCCAGCCCCTGCGGGACTCTCTGCAGGCTGAGTGGGGAAAATCAGTGTAGGAAAAAACGTGTAACAGGCTCTTTAAAACAAGGTAACTTATGGCTGCGAATTCAGGGATGAGTTTAGGTGACCTTACCTGATCTTTCAAGAGTTTTAAGATGCTCCACAGTTTAACTGAAGGCTCCCCTTTCAAGAGGAAAGCCTTTCGGTTCCCAGTGCTGTTTGCCACTGTGCTTCAGCACACACATCTGTATTAACATAAGCAAATGAACACTGGCAAACCACACTTTTCTACAGCAGATATTCCTTCTTTGTCACTTACAAACTTGCAACTGCCTAAGCACTCTTGGCCAATTTCTCAGTATTAAAAACAACAGTTGTGCCACCTGCATTGCTTTTGCCAAATGCCACACCTTTCTCTGGAAACAAAAGGATTTAGAGAAGCAAAAAACAGTCAATACCTGCAAAGTCTTACTGTGCCTAATATTTTCTTACTTGTCTTTTTTTTTTTTTTTTTTTTTATTGAACACTGACAAATGAACAGGCATGGAGGTGATGCTGATTGCCTACTGTAAACTTTGATTCAACAGGTTTAACTGCATGCTCTGCCTCCAGCTAAATGGTGAGATTTTTCACAAGCTTCAGCATTCCAGATGTCAATGTTTCTGTTTTGACACACATTCTGACAGATTAAAGTTTAGTCACAGAAGAATAAACTTCTAAATGGTTTTAGTTATGTCATAAGCCACAAGATTTCCTACTAAAAAAGTTTTTCTACTATAAAAATAATATCAATAAAAATGGTGAGAAACAAACTGTTAGTTGCAATACAATTCAACATTTTTTTCAACTTTTTAACTTAAAATTTCTTTTCATTTGCAATGAACTTTTCATCCATCATATACCCCCCTAAAGTCATGCAATCATTAAGGTTGGAAAAGACCTGTGAGATCAAGTCCAGCTGTTAACCCAGCTGTGTTTACCACTAAACCATATCCCCAAGTGCCACATCCGCACACTGTTTGAATACTCCCAGGGATGGTGATTTCACCACTTCTGTGAACAGCCTATTCCAATCCCTGACCATGCTTTCAGTGAAGAATTTTTTCCTACTACCTGATCTAAATGTCCCCTGCCACAACTTGAGGCCATTTGCTCTCATCCTGTCACTTGTTACCTGGGAGAAGAGAAGGACCCACACCTGGCTACGACCTCCTTTTAGGAGTTGTAGATAAGGTCCCCCCTGAGCCTCCTTTTCTCCAAAATTTCAAAGTGCCTTTGAAATAAGATCAGCCACACATATTAATGGAAAAAAACCTTAATGGTTTTTAAAAGAGGAAAAAAAGTCCTGATTTCCAATGTCTTTTTGCGTTTCTTTTTACCCTCTCTAAAGAAAGGTATGGAGGAACATGGGTGTCTCGCTCAGCAGTGATAACTGTGATGTAGAGAGAAAATATCCAGCACTTCAGCAGAAATACCCTGGGATGTTTCTTTGAATGCCTTTCACACCACTTCCATCAAATACTTTTCACCCCATTTAAAACAGTGAGCTGCCTTATAGCAGGTCTTGCTCCCTGCAGACAACCAAACACCTGCCCTGCCATCCCTCCACTCTTCCAGAAAATGACCTGGAGCTAAAAATTCTCTTGTTTTCTCATGGAGGTGAGAAAACTTCAGATACATGACAAGTTCATAAATACCTTTAAGCTACCTTTGAGTAACCAGTCCTTTTGTCTGTTCTAGAAGGTAAAAGCAAAAGCAAATGCCAGCTCTGCATTACTGAGCTACATAAATTAATTTAATCTTAACGACTGTAAAAACAAACTACTTTCTAACACCCTTGGCCCTTCCCCATGGCCATCCTGTCCTCCTCTCCACTACCAGTTACCCCTCTCTAGATGCTCTTCTTACCTTGATACCCATCTCCTGAGCTCTTTTCTCTTCTGTGTCTTTAATATCATTGTCCATTGACTAGCCCACCTTGTCAATATATTTATGGCAAATTTCAGAACACTAGATGCAGTGCTATTTTTTGGACACTTTGCTTGAATACTTTCTTGCCCCTCACCATCTCTTGCTTTTTTCTGTGCAGAAATTACATTTTCAGTTGGGTCAAGGCAAAATTGTACCAAGAACCACTGGGACAGCTGAGCATTACTGGGTGCCATGGACCCAGATTGTGCCTGCTCACTGTCACTGTTAACTTAATAACAAACATGCCACCTGCACTTACTAAAGAAGTACATTTACAACCTTTAGTCTCTACACACAGTTTTTACCATGAGACTGTTTTTTCTACCACAGATACTCAATTGCAGCATCACTGTCATTTTCCAAAATGTAAGCTCTCAAAATGTTAGCTGCTGTTAAATTCTAAAAATGGTCTAAATAATAGCTGTGTTTGTAGAAGCCCATTTTCATTTATGGATTCTGAAAAAGGATGTGTAGGCTTACAGCTGTCTGAAGTGACAAAAAACAAAACCTTGAAACAAACAGATCTGTGGATTCTCATTAGAGCCCTAACAAGTAAAAAGACTGTGGTGTTGGCATGTTTGAGGTCAGGGGAGACATGAAGAAAACACACCATGAACACAAGGGCTGTTCAGACTCTGCAGAGGAACCCCAGTGCCAGAGAAGCTGAAAGAGTTTTAATATGAGCAGCTGAAGACTTGCTGCACTGAGCCTGCCAATGTCTTCCTAAGCTGGAGAGAAGGGCAGGCGGTTTATGCAGTGTGCACCCAAAGACTAATTCAATACCCCAAATTCTTCCCCACAGCCATTTCAATGACTCCAAGGGAGCTATTTTGCCAAAAGTATGATGAGAATATTTTTATTTCGATAAAATGGCTACCTTGCCAGAATTAATTCCAACAGATGTTTCAGCAATTACAAAATCACTTAACTAATTAGCTCAAATATCTTTTTGGCCATCTCCACTATGATAAACACCTCAAACTAAATTATACTGAATAAACTGCAGTGGGATTGTACAAAACCTTGGCTTTGGGAGAGACAGGATGGAAGTTAGTGCTTGGCACTTAATGTCATCAGCGTTATAACAATTCAGCTAAAGTATATATAATTTTGTTGCTGACCTTACATTATTATATAATTAAGGTAATTTAAGTAATTACTTGCTAAAAAGACTAATTTTGTTCATCAACGTAAAGACTCTCGAAGCACAGCAATATGAGGGAATTAGATTTCAATACAGCAATTTGGGAAGAATTAGAACCTCCAGTGAATAAAGTGAAATGGGAGTAAGCAGTAAAAGGTAAAAAAGGACAGTAAAAGTTCAGGAAACTTGGTTACTACTCTGCGTTCTGACACAGACATCCCCTAAAACTCCCAAGTACTCTAAACATAGTAAAAATTTTCTTGTCACGTATAAAATATCCACTGTGAGACTTGAAACTGTAAACTTAAATTTAATAAGGCGCTAAAACTTTCCCAAGCCAGACAAGCAAAAATCTTTCCTGAGGGATGTCTGTAATCAGAGTGACTCTATGACTCTACTGAAGACAATTTTATCTCTCCCCTTCAAAATAAGATTATCCTAGAAGATCCAAACAAATTAACTCTTTAATTGAGTACACTGAGCATGCAGCAACCTGTTATTTCAAGCCATAAGCTCATCCATAAAAATAGCCCACCCAGTTCCTGCACAACAATGTAATTTTAAACTGCAGTTTTTCCTCTGAATAAATGTCTTCTTATAAATGATCGTATAAATGACACACTGGTGCCTTTTGCAAACTTACCAAGAATTAAGAGGATGCCAAAGGAATGCTACATTTGAGAAACATCAAGTACAGTTTTTTGGATTACTGTCAATTCATTATTTCTTTTAGAGGTGATGACCTCCTTGTTTACCTGTGTTCAGACTCTTCTCAAACTTTTTTCTGTCTCTAAACTTTGTAAAAAAAAATTTCTCTAACAGAAAATCATTTATCCAGCTCTAAACCTTGTTTGTGTTTTAACCTTGATGCTATTTTGAACTGGATGATGACAGGTACCTGCTTTTATGACCAGAGGAAGATTCTGCTACAAGTAATCAATATTTTGTTTGTTTAATAACTAAGAGATTGCTTGAGTATATAACTGAGGAGTTGAATATTTGGCAGGGCTATGAAACATATTAATTAAAATTTTAAGTTACACGAATCCTATAGAAGGATTTAATAGAAGTTACACTTGAAGAAACTATTTTAGTACTTCAAGCAAGTGTGCCATGCTAATAATATAAAGTTTCAAAGTACTTTATCTATAGAGCCAGGAGACTTTGATATATACAATCTATATTTTTAATGCAAGTGAGAGAACTTTCAAGCACTCTTAAGAACGTCAAGCTTAAGAATTTATGGGACTGCAATGATATTGCAAAGGATACAGTTTTTCAAAACAAAATTTTAAAGGCATTACAGAACCTGGTGGATTAGGAATGGAAACTACTGCCCAATTCAAATACATCACTGCAAGCGAGAAACTCACTACTGACCATGTATTTAAGAGAGAAGAGGCAAAAGGAGGATCCCAAACAGACCCCAAAGTATCCAAGAGCATTTTTGAAAACAAGCTGGCACCTAGACTCAGACATGAAGAAATGACAGCACTTGCAGTTTTACCTGTAATTGATATTGCTTTTAGTTGAGTATTAAAACATTGTTGTAACTAGAATTTTATCAAAGGCTTCTTGCATTAATCCCCAAACAGGCAGACACTGTGAGCCAACAAGGGCAAGACAGAGTCTATGTGGGATCTAACTTGAATTTAAGATGCTTAATTTTCATTAAACTTTCTGTCTGAAGTTATTCTTTAAACAAACTGGAGGTCAAAAAATATTGAGGTTTTAAGTGAAAACTTTCAGAGCTACTTCATCAAGTCATAGAATTAAAGATTTCCTCTCATTACAAAGCTTCCTGGGATTTATTTTGTCTTCTCGCAAATATTTTTAGTTTTGCTCAGTCAGAAAAAAAGACCTTTTAAAATAGACTTGTCATTAGAACTAGCTGGATTATCTATGATAATTATCTGTGCTCCATTTTAAGATTTAATACCACTTTCCTCCACAATAAATGTAGGTACAATTTGTGTGGGTGATGCAGTTTACATATTTCCAAGGGAAAAACGGAACAAATGAGGAGTTTAATGCTTTTTTCTGGACACCTTTTTTATATGAAGAAAGAAAAAACACCCATATTTGTGATTAATAACTTTGTTTGCTTACTTCTGTCAGGTTTTCCTCCAGGGTATAGTAAGAATCTTTAGAGTATGACACTAAAAGGACCGCCACGTCCCTGAAATTGCATCGCATAAACAATTACATGTAATTCAGCTCATGGCTTCCTCAGAGGCTTCCTCAAAGGCTACATTATTTGGTTGCTGACTCTAAAGTATCTTCTCTGTCACATCTACCAACACTAAAAATGATAAGAGGAAACTTTATCAAAGCCTAGTGCTACCTTACAATGGGAAAAGCCTTTTAATTCTTTAACACAGGGGACAAAGACTAAAGGCATTCAGCTGTTGGGAGCTGTAGAAGGGTACATTCAAAGGGGGAAAAAAAAGTGAAGGTTTTGACATTAGTGAAACACTGGAACATACTGTCAAGGAACAAGGAGGATTGCCCTTCATGAATCAGACTTAGAATGAAGGATATTTTCAAGCCATGTTTTTTCTGCATCACAAAGTATGCGATCTGTGCCAGGATCACTGGATCAAACTGTATTGCCTTTCAGAAGGTAATTACAGGCATCAAGTGGGGGCCCGAATCCTACAAATATATGGAGGAACAGAATCTCTTATATGTTGGCCAAAGCAGTTATGAGAAAATAAAAATGTCACAGGCTTCAGAGGCAGTCAATGGTAAAAGAAAAACAACAGACTACTAACAAACACCACTGACAGGCTGCAAGAGGGTTCATCTCCAAGTGCTCCTTATTGGAAAAAATTGTGGGTAAGTTTGGCTTTGGGCTAATAAAATACAGTGGAAGTCGTGATAGATCTGAACAGTAAAAAGTTTGGGGAGCTGCATTCTAGCAATGGAATACTGAAAGATGAACTTCTGCTGTGGAAATAGTACCTTTTCCTTTGACCCCCAAATAATTTTTAGCAATTTTAACATCCATGTGAAATAGAACTTAGGTTATTTTCCATAAGCTAGAGAAGAAAATGCATTTGTTTTCATGGTCTTCTTGTGAAGCAGTGTTACTCAAATATTTCCTTGTGTATTAGGGTCATCACATAAAGAACATGCAAAGATCCTGTCTGAAAGATTCAGTCCTTTCATGCCTGACTGAAAAATTAAAGTGGTTTGAGACGTACAGCCAGGTCTTATGGCTCTGAGTTTCATGTCAGCCATCTACAAATACTTGTGTCTGAGTAAATGATAGGCAGCATTAAAGAGAAAATGAAAAAAATTGTGTAAAACTCATTCAAGTCTGGGTTTTCAATGTGAGCATTAATGTGCTCATCATTCTTCAGAATTGAGCCACTTCTCAAGGAAGTTCAAAAATAAAATATAGTAAGGAAGATGAAATATTTTCAGTCGTGAAATATTTCCATTGCATCTTACAACTTGGGAATCCGCTGGATGAAAAATGCATTTCCAGGAGTAAAATAAAATAATATGACAATGTGAGAAAATGATTGTTGTAAAGTATTTAATCCCATCCCTGAGCATGTAAGCTCCTGCTGTCCTTGGTGGGGATAAATTTGACAACCACTCCAACGATTAATGTGAACAAAAGGTGTATCATATCCACCAGTGTGAGGAAACTGTCTTCACTACACACAGCCATCATGTCTGCTGATGCTGAATTTTTCAGCTAATTCTGTGTTCTCCAATTGACCCGCAACTTCCTTATTTCTGGAACTATTAGCATCCCCTGCAGCTTCAAGGCTATTTCCTGAATTTGTCCTTTTTATAATATTAGTCTAGTAAGACGGGCATGAAATAAAACCCTGACAAGAAATCAAAGAGTAAGTTATTTTCTAAAGGAGTTTCCCTGGAGAATCAGGTCAAAAGCCTACTTCCAGCCTTGAATGCTTGGAAGACATGAAAGCAAGCTTTGTTTTAGAAGCTCAGATGTCTACACACAAAGATGATAATTGTTTTCTCTTTTTTTCTGTTTATTGCTTTTGAAGAAATTCAGTTCGAGACCTGGGATGCATCAAAGAAAAATGTGTATTTGGATGAGCTGTGTTTGATGGCAGGAGCTTTTCCTTGTTAAGTCATCAAAACAGCCCAGAGTGAGAAGGCAGCAGAAGGTCTTCTGGTAAAAGAGTACCAAGCATCACTGAGGACAATCACAGGGCACAGAAATGCGACAGCTTTTATATTCTCTCTTTTTATGTACGCACAATTAGGGAGCTGGATGTCACACATGTGAAGAACCAAGGTGTCTGATCCAAAACTCATCAAGGCAATACAAACATGCTCTTTGACCTTAGATGATCTTGGGATAAGCCCTCGAAGATTTTAGCACCAATGAGTCACAGCTTTTCCGACATCATTTGGATAATCTTCCAGGTGGGGTGGTGGAGGGTGGTTTCAAAAGCAGAGCAGAGCTCTGTGTATTGCTTGTGACTTATCAGACAGCAATGGCTTTTCTTGCATTCTTTATTGCAGTGCAAAGTCCTTTATGGGAATACCAGCACGTATCCACCTACCAAACTTCTTGTTGTTGCAACAGTCTAGGACAGTGATGATGTGTTCCTATGTTACAACACACTCCATGGCTTTTTTCCCATTACAGCCTATGGATATTGCCTATGGAGTAAACAGGGACATACTGCCTACGACTTCACTACCAATATACAGAGGGATTGGGCTATTCTCCTGATTCTCTTTAGTCTTATGTGTATTGTGCATTTAGGGAAAAAAAAAGGGGGGGGGGAGGGAAAAAAAGGGAAAAAATAGAAAAAGAAAAAAAAAACAGAGGGGGAAGGAAAAAAAAATATATATATAACCCAAACCACTAACTCCGCTGCATCAGAGTATTTCTTCCTGTTGCATTCAAACCTAAGCCAGTTCAGCTTGTACCAGTCAGAAACAGGTTTATACCCAATCTATTTTAGGGACAAGTAATGAAAATGCAATGAGGTCCTGTGAGACTGCGCAGGCAGAAGGTCCAGACTAGAGGTGTGCGTTTGCGCTCCCTGTGAAGCCTTCACAGGCATGGTGTCACAGAGCTTTGTTTTTCACTTGAAGTTCTTATTTTTGTTTTCTGATTTTGTTTTTGCTTTTGAGAGATAATCTCCATTATCACATTCATTCCTGTTCAACGCTTTTTAATGCATGTATTATTTATTTTCAGAAGATCCTTTATGCTCTTGTGTGAATTCCAATTGTTATGGCTCATTTTAACTTCCTTTAAGGCCCTTGCCCATTTTCTCTGTTGGAGTATGGCTGGTTCCACTTAATAGAAGCATTGTTATGCAGATACATGATGCATCTGTGCCCCACCTTTGAACTTCTGAATAAACAGCACCACTCCATCTGATATGTTTTATACAGACAAATACAAAAGAGATGACAGAGCCTAAAGCATGGGCAAAGTCATGCTTAACTCTAGTATGTACAACAAACAAAAGAATTTAATTTGGGATAGGTGTCAAGCAATCTAATTTTCAAATTATTTTCCTTTTGCCTAGTTTGGATGCTTACCTGTATTGGTGGTGAGGTATTACGCACCTATCACGTGGCCATGTATTTGGCCCAGATAAATCTTGTTATACCCAAAAACCTTCATCAGAGGCACATTATAAATAACAATATTCTACAGCAAAGGAAGATGCTTCTCACACTCATCTCAAGTCAGACTCAGAGGATTTGATCTCCACACTGCTTCTGACGAATACTGATGTCTGAACATTGGATATTCAAGCAAATGGTACTGTTTGACAATACCAGTAGTAATTTCAACTGTTTTCTCCTGTGTAATTTCTTTTTCCACAGCTAATCATATCAAAACAGTTTGAAGAGAGGAAAGGGCCACGACTTTTCTATTTAACCAAACCCTTGTTTTCTCTCATTTATTTGTTGCCTCTAATCATGACACAATAAAGTCAAATATTTGGGTAAAGGCCCTTCCTTTCATTGCGTGTAACATCATTAGGGACTGTGTGATTTGAATTTCCATGTCTGAATAGAAATAATTAGAAAATATGATTTGCATACTTTTTTGTCTGGGAAAGCTGTTGGGGTAAATCCTCCCTTGCTTTGTGTGTGGTGAGAAAAATTAAATTGGGTGAGGGGTTCAAAGCAGTCTAGAAAGCTGTATCCAAACTTCCATTTAGTTCTAATCCCCCTGCCACGGGCAGGGACATCTTCCACAACATCAGGTTGCTCAGGGCCCCATCCACCTGGCCTTGAACACTTCCAGGGATGGGGCATGCACAGATTCTCTGGGCACAGCCCGGTGGACAGTGGTGCACCAGAACAAACAGGGCTGTATTTGCTCAAGTTTTAAAAGTTACACTATTTGAAACACAACTGTTCTACAGCCATGTGCTTGCCTATGCATGAGGAACCAGTCAGAAGACAAACATAATTCTATGAAGCATCTACTCCTTATCTAAATGTTGTGCAAGTTTGGAGCCTACACTTATGTTCTCCAAATGGACATCTAAAATATTTTCATAGGTGCTCCAAACCAGAAAACTGAATATATAAGCTTTGTTCCTCAGCAGAGGCCAAATTCAATTCAGTGTATTCTTTGTGATCTTTGACCACCGCAGTCGCCTTGTACCAGAGCAGAATAAGAAAAAAAATATGCCTCAAATCCCTGAGATTTCATCAGAAGGAAAAAGATCACAGCACTACTGAGAGCAACTTAAGTGTCAAAGTCAGGTAGAAAAGATCGCTCTTTGGGAGCCTTCAAAGCAACTGTTTCTCCCCAGTGACTTTATAAGGAATTTATGCACTTACTTTACAGGGACATCTTTACCAGAACATAAAATTTAGGCGCAAATTAGGCATCTACATTCCTTCATATGATGCGTTGTTACTGGCTTGGCATAAAAAGTTGCTAGAGATTGAATAAAACAGCCTGAAGGATGTACAAAATACATGCATATAGAAATATACAGATAATGAATGTTACAGCTACATTCACAGACTCCTAAGACAAAACTGACTGCAGCACAAATGCTCACAGCAGCCAGAAATAGGAATGCTTGGATTTGGAGTCCGGCTGGTCATCTCTCTCTGCGTCCTGCACATGGGGTGTGGGACACCAAGGCCCTTTACAACACTACATGATATTTGTTAAATCCAGATAAAAGAAAGGGTTTGAAGTTTGGGATTCTGTCCTGCCTCCCTTGTGCTCAACCCCAGTGCTGCTGATTTTATAAGATATCCAAAGAGATACTGGAGAAGGAAGGGAGGAACTTGCCTCAAGGCTACTGTAATGTTCTTGGTAATAGTTTTACAAAGTGAAACATTTAAAGTGTCTGATGTTCCTTTTGATATTCTTCAAGCGATTTCCTAAATCAGCTTCAAATTTTAGTCATTTTCAGCTTTAAAACAAGCAGCAACACAAATGATTAAAAGAAACAACAACAAAAAATTAACACACGCCCAGATGGTAACTATTATCTGAGCCAGAAAATAGAGACAAATACATCCACTTAGGGCAAACTAACATATTGTATTATATCACTATGATGTACTGTAATGGGATATGATTTACATTAAAACTTGTGAATTAGAGATTTAACTTATGGCCTTTCTCCACAAATTACAACAACAAACAAGAGCAGGAAAATCAGCTGTAATAACAGCATGCATCCCATCACAATTTGCTGGATTATTTCTAGACCAAAGCCATGGATAAAATATTCAAAAAGTGTAATTTTGTAACAGTATTCCAGAAATGTGATTTAAGTGAAAATCCTGATTCCTTGCAGTCAGTAAAGGTTTTATGGCAATCTTCCCAAGAACTGGGGTGTTTTAGGTGAGAATTTGACTTCGAAACACTCCAGAAGAGTTAGGCAGATGGTGTGACCATGGCTTATTACGTTAAATGTAAAGGTCTCGGTTGTGCTCCCTCCATCTGCTTGCTGAACCACCTCTTGTATTATAACCTCGTAAGATACAGATTTTAGGGACCATCTTCGAGCTGTGTGCTGAAACCCCCAGCACAAAGGGAGACAGTGCTTTGGGCTTCTCTTTGTTAATGCAACTGAGCTAAACAGATAAACATCTTGACAGGGATGAGTTTGCCAGATTTATTCTCTGTAGCAAATTGTACTTCTAATTGCATAAGGTTCTCTTCCCTGTGTGCTGTCATCTCGTTTGTGATGTGGTGCACCTCTTAAGCACTGCAAAATCCCTCTCTGAGACAGCTGCATTTTGTGATGGATACTACACAAACACACACATAAACACAACACGTTTCAGTTCCCTAATTTATATAACTGCTTCCTACAAAGATCCTAGGACTGAAACTTACTCTGAGGGGGAGAATGACATGGTAAGTGGATGCCAGTGATTTGAGGTATTTTCTCCCTAAGTGACTTGCCAGAGCCAAGCTCATCTGTATGCACCAATATTCTCTAAATAATAAAAAAAGGGGATAATGTTTCCTCTCCTGACGGATGTGCACTCAACTTTATCCACATCGTGCTTTAGCAGCTCTGCAAGAATGTAAAACAGCAATCCAATATCCTGCTTAAATTTGCTAGAAACAATCACTGAGATCATGGAAGGCAACTTCTCCCCGCTGAATGTGTGCCTGCCTGAAAGCTTGGGGCTGGGAGGGGAATGATGAGAACCCACCTCAGCTAAAACACTTCTATTCTTTCCTGATCTATTGCAAGGCGGGAGGGGGGAGAAGATATTTGGGCCATAATTGGAAAGCAATTACAACTGCAGCACCTCCAGCAGTACTTGAACCAATGTTTCTCTAGCTCCTTGGGTACCAGCATGGATCCTCAGCCACATGGTGAGCCACAGATGATATTTATCCTGCTGCACCTCCTCTGTTTTTGTTACAAGCTGCTGTGATTAAGGCTCGGATGGTGTCCTGACTTGTATCACAATCACAGCTCTGTTTACAGCACAGACTGACTTTTGCTTACTGACTGCAGAAATATGAATGATGCATCTCTAAATGTTAGCTCAAAAAATTAAATTTAAAAAAAAAAGGGAAGAAAAAGAAAGATCTAGCTGCTTGTGTCTTGTGTCTCCTTGACTTTGGGAGAGATTCTCCCATCAGTAAGTCATTCCTGAAATGAAGATGGTCAGAAGAAAGAGATGTGCAGAGAAGGGTGAACAAAATCCCATTTGGGATGGATGTATCAGATACCCAGGCTGGTGGGACTGCTCTGTTTGGGGAAACAGCTGAGATAGCTTTACTTTGAAATTTGTGGAATTTGTGCTCATTGCCAAAGGAAAAGAAGGGAAACAGCAATGAAACAGAGATAACAGTATTATGAGAACTATGCCAGCAATGAAATGACAAAGAAAACAGTAACGGGAAGCAGAATACGTCAAGGAGAGGTGGCAGATCATGTCACTGTGGTTTATTCTGTGGCAAAAGAGAGATCAAGTTTTGCAATGCTCAGGGTCAGGCAGTAATGAGGTAGGAAGCAAAGCCACAGAAGTGACTCACAAGCAGGAGGTTACACTCTCCTGTGAAAACTGGAACTTCTCACAAATTTTATAGTGCCAAATCAATTTTTAGCAATTACCCTGCAGAGTAATTTCTCCCTCATTTGCAACTGCCTAATATACTTTTAGTAACTGCAGCTCTCCACAAGTTAAAATAGAGAAGGCAGAGATTTTTCTTGCTACCATTTTTAGCATTTTGTCCTTTTTGGAGGAAATGAATCATGATGTTTACTATGGTCTTTCCTTTTAGTCCCCTGTCTTATACTCCAGCTGGAAGTGGGTAGGATAACCAGCACTCTTGCCCAGTTAACTCACAGTTGGTGTTAAGAGAGGACATAACACCTGAAACAAGATGGAAAACATACGTAGGAAGGCAGAGAGACATGCCATGGGGATTGCTCCTTTGCTGTTATGCTCGGAGGGACAAACTCCTGCCGACCCCAGTCTGAGTGTGGACACTGCCAACCTCCCCATGGCACCAATCTTACTTCTGCTACAAGTAATTAAAAGGTCAAAACTCATGTAAAATTTGGCTCTCACCCAGTTTCAATGGCAAGCTTGTGCTTTCCCCCCACAACCTATGCAAGATGTGTAAGGAGAGCAAGGAGTGGTGTGTTGTGACAAAATTTTGTCACGGAGCTGAACTGCCAGCTAGGCATGTGGAGGAAGTATTGGTGCCAAAGAGCTAAAGAAAAGCAAACAGAAATCAAAAAGATATGAAAAAGAAAGAGTAATGGTAATATGATTATAAAAAATCTGATGTAACTGAGAAGAGCAGGCAGGATTTAATGCATGCTACCCTTGTTGGTGTTGTATAAATGTCTTGTTCTGTTCCATTCTGGTGTTATTCCAGGGTCAAGTATATGCAGTGTCCTTTATAATCAAGCTGTCAATATACAGTCTTGACGTTATACATTGATTTTGTGCCACAAGAAAGAGGAAGTTATCCCTTTGTGTTCAGAACTGTCACAGTGACTTAATATTTCTTAGCCCACAGTATTCAGCATCATCATGAAGACCAGGGTATCTGCCTGGCCCCACACATTTTACCTGCAGTTTCTACACATGTAAGTTCTTTACAAACATGTTGACAATGTGATGTAGCAATTTATTTAGAAGCAATGGGAAATCTGTGAGGTTCCAGTTTGTACCAATAAACTAGTTATACAAATGTCTGTGAACTATAGGGAAAGGGGCAAGAAAATGCCCCTGCAATCCTCTTAAGATACAAAAATGTAGCACTAAAATAAAAATCTATTCACAGAATAAATGGGAGCAACAATAATATTTAGCACTTATATGGTTCTGTCTCTCTAAATTACTCCAAAACTTCCCAAGAGAGATCAGACTGAGCCTCAGAGAGGCTACATAAAGTGAAGAGTTATATGACTTGCCAAAATCAGCTTATAACACAGCCAAGAAAATTTGCACTTTCAGTCCCATTTCTTAATATTAAGCAGGTTGTTTTCTTGCCAATTTCCCCGTGTCTTTTTAGCAATGAGCAGGGGTGATACAAGGGCTCTTCCACCTGAACTCCCAGCTACCTAAACTGCAAATTAAAGCACGTAACGCTTTTTCTACCTAAATGTTAGAAAAAGCAGACATTGCCAGAGTGGTTCTACAAGCACAAAAATTCCATCATAATTGTCAGGTGTATTTCTTTATTCTGTGTTCAGACAGTATTTGTCAAGAAATGTGTTACAAATTAAGGAAGATGAATTCAGCAGCAATGGAGATGCAGGGCTGAGCTTGCACGGTGCCAGTGCTCTTCCATTACAGGTTGATATTGACACGAGCCCAGCCTGCAAGGTGTTACCTGAAAATGGAACAAGTGGAAAGCTGGAAGGAGCTCAATCAGACACCTCACAGGTGGTACCCACAAACACGGCCTGACCCTGGTGTACACATCTTATTATCACAGAATCATAGAATGGTTTGGGTTCGATGGAACCTTACAGATCATCTTGTTCCAGCCCTCCTGCCACGGGCAGGGACATCTTCCATTAGACCAGATTGTTCAAAGCCTCGTCCAGCCCGGCCTTAAACACCCACAGGGATGGGAAGCCTACAACCTCCCTGGGACACCAGGGCCATCACCTCGCCACCCTTAAAGAGCTTCTTCCTTATATCTAATCTAAACCTGCCTTCCTACAGTTTAAAGCCATTTCCCGCTGTCCTACTACGAGTTTTTAAAGACCTCCTGAGAAACCTTACCAAGGAGCCTAATTCAGTGTTTAGCTGGATCTGTCACCAGACTTTCCTACTAGTTCACTTAAAGCTCCTATTTCACTATTGCTTCCCAGCCAGTGAACTCCCTTTTTATATTTGTGCATTTGGGTGGGGTTTCTACTTTCCTATTTCCACTTCTATGTTTAGAATTGCCTTGCACTGATAAACCAAACAATCAGCAGAAAGCCTCCTCTGTATTCTCCAAGCCTTCCTTGCCTCCCCTGAAGTGACCATTGCCATGTGAACGCCTNTAACCAGCACTCTTGCCCAGTTAACTCACAGTTGGTGTTAAGAGAGGACATAACACCTGAAACAAGATGGAAAACATACGTAGGAAGGCAGAGAGACATGCCATGGGGATTGCTCCTTTGCTGTTATGCTCAGAGGGACAAACTCCTGCCGACCCCAGTCTGAGTGTGGACACTGCCAACCTCCCCATGGCACCAATCTTACTTCTGCTACAAGTAATTAAAAGGTCAAAACTCATGTAAAATTTGGCTCTCACCCAGTTTCCATGGCAAGCTTGTGCTTTCCCCCCACAACCTATGCAAGATGTGTAAGGAGAGCAAGGAGCGGTGTGTTGTGACAAAGTTTTGTCACGGAGCTGAACTGCCAGCTAGGCATGTGGAGGAAGTATTGGTGCCAAAGAGCTAAAGAAAAGCAAACAGAAATCAAAAAGATATGAAAAAGAAAGAGTAATGGTAATATGATTATAAAAAATCTGATGTAACTGAGAAGAGCAGGCAGGATTTAATGCATGCTACCCTTGTTGGTGTTGTATAAATGTCTTGTTCTGTTCCATTCTGGTGTTATTCCAGGGTCAAGTATATGCAGTGTCCTTTATAATCAAGCTGTCAATATACAGTCTTGACGTTATACATTGATTTTGTGCCACAAGAAAGAGGAAGTTATCCCTTTGTGTTCAGAACTGTCACAGTGACTTAATATTTCTTAGCCCACAGTATTCAGCATCATCATGAAGACCAGGGTATCTGCCTGGCCCCACACATTTTACCTGCAGTTTCTACACATGTAAGTTCTTTACAAACATGTTGACAATGTGATGTAGCAATTTATTTAGAAGCAATGGGAAATCTGTGAGGTTCCAGTTTGTACCAATAAACTAGTTATACAAATGTCTGTGAACTATAGGGAAAGGGGCAAGAAAATGCCCCTGCAATCCTCTTAAGATACAAAAATGTAGCACTAAAATAAAAATCTATTCACAGAATAAATGGGAGCAACAATAATATTTAGCACTTATATGGTTCTGTCTCTCTAAATTACTCCAAAACTTCCCAAGAGAGATCAGACTGAGCCTCAGAGAGGCTACATAAAGTGAAGAGTTATATGACTTGCCAAAATCAGCTTATAACACAGCCAAGAAAATTTGCACTTTCAGTCCCATTTCTTAATATTAAGCAGGTTGTTTTCTTGCCAATTTCCCCGTGTCTTTTTAGCAATGAGCAGGGGTGATACAAGGGCTCTTCCACCTGAACTCCCAGCTACCTAAACTGCAAATTAAAGCACGTAACGCTTTTTCTACCTAAATGTTAGAAAAAGCAGACATTGCCAGAGTGGTTCTACAAGCACAAAAATTCCATCATAATTGTCAGGTGTATTTCTTTATTCTGTGTTCAGACAGTATTTGTCAAGAAATGTGTTACAAATTAAGGAAGATGAATTCAGCAGCAATGGAGATGCAGGGCTGAGCTTGCACGGTGCCAGTGCTCTTCCATTACAGGTTGATATTGACACGAGCCCAGCCTGCAAGGTGTTACCTGAAAATGGAACAAGTGGAAAGCTGGAAGGAGCTCAATCAGACACCTCACAGGTGGTACCCACAAACACGGCCTGACCCTGGTGTACACATCTTATTATCACAGAATCATAGAATGGTTTGGGTTCGATGGAACCTTACAGATCATCTTGTTCCAGCCCTCCTGCCACGGGCAGGGACATCTTCCATTAGACCAGACTGTTCAAAGCCTCGTCCAGCCCGGCCTTAAACACCCACAGGGATGGGAAGCCTACAACCTCCCTGGGAAACCAGGGCCATCACCTCGCCACCCTTAAAGAGCTTCTTCCTTATATCTAATCTAAACCTGCCTTCCTACAGTTTAAAGCCATTTCCCGCTGTCCTACTACGAGTTTTTAAAGACCTCCTGAGAAGACAATTCAAAACCTTCCCAAGGAGCCTAACTCAGTGTTTAGCTGGATCTGTCACCAGACTTTCCTACCAGTTCACTTAAAGCTCCTATTTCACTATTGCTTCCCAGCCAGTGAACTCCCTTTTTATATTTGTGCAATTGGGTGGGGTTTCTACTTTCCTATTTCCACTTCTATGTATAGAATTGCCTTGCACTGATAAACCAAACAATCAGCAGAAAGCCTCCTCTGTATTCTCCACGCCTTCCTTGCCTCCCCTGAAGTGACCATCGCCATGTGAACACCTGTGAGACAAGCAGGGGACAGCCTTGGCCAGGCCAGCCCATGTCTTGGGGCTGCCTTGGGCTGCCCTCTCCGCTCGAGCACTCTTCCTTGGTTTACTTGAGAAGATGTTACATGTCACCACAGCACAGACCTTGTTCAAATCCCAACATACCACCTTCACCCTTCCTTCTCACTGGCTGGAGGGTGCCCAACACCCTGCTACATGCAAGCAGAATTGGTCTTTTACTCTGCCAATAAACCCCAATGAAGTACCTTTAAGTTACTTTCAGAGAAAGGTTTATTACTACACTACGTATTTGCTTTTTTCAAATTTTTTTTTTTTTGCTAATTTGAAAGCTTTTAACTTGCCAACACTATCTCCTTAGGGAGCTGGCTGACTCACAGTCTTCTTCCAACAGGATCCTGTAGGTCTCTGAATATTTGTCATAGGTGGTTCCCATTCCCAAAATAGACAGGGAAACTCTCTGAACAAGATCCACAGAAGAGTAATATTCATCTGCCTGAATAAGATCCAGATGAACTGTTTCCAGTGATTACAAGATATTTCAGAGACATTTAGTGGCCACTTGCACTTGGCTTGCCTACTTTTTAAACATGCAGAGCTCAGATGACAGATTTTTAGAATTTTTACAAATTATGTGAACTACCATAAAAAAGAAAAGCTGGGAATACACGTATATATATTTCATAAAATAGGACCACACACTGGTAGCCTGGGATATGTGACTTTTTGAACTAAACTGTTGACATGCAAGATGAACTGCTTCTCCCTGGGGCTGTTCTGCTCAGAGCAGGAGGATGCTGGTCCCAAGGTGCCAAGCTACCCATCTCATCCTCCCTCAGCACATTTCTCACGCAGCTTTTTGGCCCAAGCTGCCGTTTTCATCACCTTTCCATTAGGCATCACCGACTGCGAGTTATCACCATGCATGCTGAGTGGCACATTAAAACTACTTTTTAATGTCTCACTATTAAACTTGCATTCAATATCAAACAAAACATTAAAGATCCATTATTTCTCCATACCAGCTAAAGACTTTTTAATGAGATTAATTACAAGAGAAGAAGAATGTATTTTTCAGAAGATCAGTTTAATAACACATCTAATGTTTAGTAACTTTAAATATCATCTATTAGATCAGATATTATTTGAAAAATGCCTGTGAATATTTATAGTATTTCAAGTTGCGAAACTAAACACACCCTAAACCTGCCTAAAATAAACCTGCCCATTTTTGTTACAGGCCTGTTAGAGCTTGGCAGCTTTCAGGAGTCTTTAAGATAAGTCTATATGCACCTTGAATGGGAAATTATTTCACTTTGCAGAAACGCATAAATAAAATGTCCACCATGATCTATACATAAAATCTGAGATAACGCAGAAGTTATCAGCATTAACCTCTCTTGTTCTGCTCACAGGAAAAGACTGTTTCAAAATGGCTTTGTAGGACAATGGCTCTGTCATGATGGTGACAGGCTTCCTGCATAAAGAACCAAATAGCAGATGTGAAGAAAGAAATCTATGTGAAGAATGAAATTTAGAAACACTGTATGCAGGCAGAAAAGAAAGAGTATTTATGAGTTTATTTTCTAATCTTATTTTAGGCAGAGAGAAAAGAGACCAAGGAGAGGAAGCACAGGGGAAATGACGCTTCACTCGCTCACTGGAACCCCTTGAGAATACCACAGACTTGTTTGAAAAAGAACAGCAAAGATCACCTATTTGGATTTCTAATCTCCCCTCAACCTTCTTTCTTGCTAAAGGTTAATGACTAAGTGAAAAGGAAAATTGACATACTTCTATAAAAGCCTAAGGTAAAACATAAAGGGCAGTCTCAAGCAAGCCACAGAATCACAAAATGGTTTGGGCTGGAAGGGACCTTCAAGATCATCTCATTCCAATGTCTCTGCCGTGGGCAGGGACACTTTCCACTAGATCAGGTTGCTCAAAGCCACATCCAAACTGGCCTTGGACACTTCCAGGGATGGGGCATCCACAGCTTCTCTGGGCAACCTGTGCCAGGGCCTCACCACCCTCATAGTGAAGAATTTCTTCCCAATATAAACCTACCTTCCCCCATAAGCACCTTTAGGTACTGGAAGATGCTCTAGAGTCTCCCCGGAGCCTTTTCTCCTCTAGGCTGAACAAACCCAGCTCTCTCAGCCTGTCTCCACAGCTGAGGTGATCCAGCCCTTGGACCATCTTTGTGGCCTCCTCTGGATTTGTTCCAGCATGTTTCACATCCATTCTCCACTCAGGCTAGATTTGTGCTTAGGACTGCCCTGATGTATGTGCAGGATACTTTTCCAGCCAGAAAAAGCTGTTGCAGAACAGCAAAAGCACCAAGACTTATTTTTATTGCTATTTTTATTATTAAAACAATCTGTATCTGCATGAAGAGTTCTAACTTAGCCAGAGATAATAAATGAGAGAAAAGGAAATTATTAATGCTTAAGGACTGGGATAAATCAAACACCTGCACACAGGGAACTTTATGCAAAGCAGCAGAAGACTCTGCCACAGTTTCTGGGAAAAAATATCTAAGAAGAGTAGCCTACTTCTTACACGGCCAACTAACTGAAAATGTGGCTAACCAGCTCTCATTGAGATACAGAGCTGAAATCCAAATTGTATGAGGAAGATGAATGGCAGCGGTTAAATGCAGTAAGAGGATGGAAAGCACCAGTTTGGATTCATCTATACAGTGATAGGCACCTGTCTTTGAACATGAAAGAACAGCACAGTTCTTTGTAGAGGGCTTGGCTTCAGACCTTGTGACACATTCAGATGTGATGGATCCACTGGGCTCCCTGGTACCAAACCTGAGCCATGGAAATGTATTTCTTAGCACATGCAACTGCTTTTCCTTTGTATTTCAGAAAAAAAACCCCCACATTCAGGACACTTTTAATAAATCGTTTGTATTAGCCAGTGGGAAAAAAAACACCAACCAAACACATCTCCTCACAGCTTCACAATTTCACAGCTGAGATTTTCAAGCCAAATGAAAAAGAGCCACAACAACCGTCATTCTGTCTTACCCTTTCGAAATCACACAATACTGCAAAACTTGCAATCAAATCACAGGAACTGGCCAACTTGAGGATATTTACAACATTATGAATTACACTGTCTCTCAGAGACTGGAGTACCTGGGAGAGGCATGCATTTCACAGCCTAAGGACGTGGCAGTGACCTTACTTTAAGAAAAAGGACAGTGCCACAGTTGATTGGCCCCTAAATTAAAATCTAGTCCAGAAAATATATTTTTCAAATGTCCACCTAATTCTGAAAAAAACTCTATCAGTCTGCCAAAGCAAGGGCTTCAAGATTATTAAAGTGCCAACTACAATTTATGCCCAAGATACCTTGCTGGCCTTCTCTCATGTCACGTACTGCCAAAGCTCTCTGTCACCCATCCTTTGGGGCCTCCCAGTTTATTCTGATTGAGGTCAGATCTTCTCACTCCAAGGACTCTGAAGGCAGAGTCCGGTTCCTGACCGTGCTTCCCAGCTTCTTGCTGCTTTCTTCTCCAAAAATTCAGTATAGCATCAAGCCAGGTGGGCTATTCCTGCTTATTTTAATTTTCTTTCTTTCTTAATGCCCCACTGCTCTGTTCTGGGGAGTTGCAAGAACATCTGCTACACGAGCAGACTTGTATTAATTTCTGCTTACTGCTGTATGGTGGCACGTATATGTACAGCATGTTTGATGTGTTTGGTGCACAGCAGGGCTGATGTGAAATGGGAGAGATTAAAGGAAAACAACTTCAACATAGTCCTCTTGAGAGATGTGAAACAGGCTCAAGCCTTGCTGTAGCCTGGCTCTGAGGTGGACACAAATCAAGTCCTCCACCCTCCAAGAAAAAGTCTGAACTCCCATGTGGCTGAAATTAATTCACTTTGTGCAGTCTGTTGGATGGAAATACTTGCACTTTTCATCAGGAGAGAGAATATGAAGGTGTGAGTAATGCCATGGTGGGGATGATTCCCTTGCTGAGTACCCAGAGCCAAGGCAGGGGCAGGAGGAGGAGCAGAGCGGGTACACAAGGCTGCTGCTCCCAGGGGGATGGATGCAGGCTGTACCAGGCAGGAAAGGGATGGCAGTAACGCTGAGTTACCAGGTGAAAGGGCAGCCATGCACTTCTTCCCCTCTGGGAAGTCTGCCTTTCTCTCCCCCCTTTTCTTCAAAGGCCTAAGCCTTTTTCTTGAGTGTGTTTGACTCCTTTGTTTGACAGTAAAACCTCATTCTCCTTGTACTTTCTTTTTCCTCTTCATTTTGCTGATTTTGTACTGATCAGAAGGAACAGACCCAGTGCTGTTTAGTCACCTAAGAGCATTTAACTGGCATTGGTGATGATATTTTTCAATTTGGCAGTCTACCAGATGGATCAATTAATTGCTAAGCCCTAATTTTGAAGCCATCCATGGTACAAACTGCAGGTCAGGACAATAAGGGTTTGTTTTGCAATCAGCTTCTGGGCAAGAGCAGGATTCCTCAATATTACAATACTCTGGTGGCTCCTGAGCAGAGAAGCAGCTGTGATGTGCAGACACACTCATGAGCACAAACAAACCCAAAACTCTCAGGTGGTGGTGTTGGTTGGTCACCTCACAGATTAGTTGCTGTTTTAAGTAGGCAATGTCCCTTGGAGACAGCAATTTTTCATGTATTTAAATATCCTGCTTGTTCAAGAACAGCAGGGACAACAGGCAAAAAAGCAGGATGGTGAAATAGGCCTGTGGGCCTCTAGCAGCACACGACTGCTACTGTAAATTTACAACATTCCTTCTTTTGAGCCCCCTCAGAGCCCTGTTTGCTTCCACACACACCTGCCCTGCAAATACCAACACTGTTATATCAAAACCACCAGATCATGGACAGAGCAGGGCTGCCAGAGCTTCTGGTACTGCCTTGCTGATCCCCACAATACAGCTCATTTCATTGCAACAGCTACCTAAAATACCCCATTTTGCTTTATTTTACTCCCACTGGGCAAAAACCCCAGGATGCTTCATGCACCTCAGCCCATGGAAAAGGGACAGCAGCAGGGGTCAAGGTGGGAGGGGAGGAGGAAGCAAACAGCAGGTGACCAAGGTGCCACCTCGCTGCTCAATGTCCTGCTAAGGGCAGCAGCTGGGGTCAGAGCTGAGCCTGGCAAGAAGGCTGGGGGGAAACAGCTACACAGTGCTTAGTTTAGCCCTGCTTGGCCCAGCTTTGTCTGAGAACAACAAATCCTCTCCTTCCTTGGTCTAAGATCCCCCACATCCATGGTGGGTTCAGCTCACATGAAGTGTATCAGCATTCTTTCTGCTCCTCACCTCACCCTCCATCTCACCCACTCCCCAGGCTTAGAAAAGGAAAAGTGGCATTAGAGACTACAGTGCCTTCTTCACCAGAAGAAATTCCACCCTTTCCAGGAAGATTCTCCACAGGGAATCTGTAGTTGATTTTGAGCTGAATTTTGTGCAAGGTGAGCTCTCACACACTGAGGAATGCAACTGCAAAAGCTTAATGGAAGCACAGCAAAAACATAATTTAAAATGCAGGGAAGAAAGCGAGGAGAGACAGTCTTCAACTGTGAAAAGTTTGGGGTTATTTTACAATTTTACTATAGGATGCAGCAGACAAATCTGGTGCTATTATTTATTGAGAAGTGTCCCATGTGCACAGTAGGGCTTTGCAAACAAATGAGACAGTGTCTGCTCCAAGCCGAGACACAAACAGTTTGACATCTGAATACACCAGAGACAAGCTCTCTGTGAAGTGGTGTGGATATTTTCAGAGATCATTGCTGGAAGTCTTAAGGGAAACGGGGTGTTTGCAGGCAGAAGGCATTTCGTAGAGGGAGGCATTTCTTACTGAATACATAATGCAAAGGAGTTTCAACAGTAAACAGGACACAAAATGGGCAGGTAGCAGGCAGATTTGGGGAAAAATGAAAAATATGAGTATGAAATTGTTAGCAGAGGGTAGTTAGGAAAGATACTAAAACGAATTATGAACAGAGAGCATAATTGAAAAAGATGTTGGAGAAGTCAGTGTGACATGACTGAAGCAGTGGCCAACACTGACCATGGGGCTCAGTTCAGCTCTGATGTCACCCACGAGCCAAGCATGCAATGGGTGACACGACCTGAAGACTTTCATGGCCTTGGGCTGGCAGGCTTTGCTGTTTGTGAAGCTGTGAGTGCTGTGGACAGGGTATCACACAGGAACAGGGGGCCTCTGTCCAGCTGAGAATCCTCCTGGACACCAGGATTTCACTAACATCATCTATATTTAGACAAGGCGCATGTGGAGGATCCCTTGAGAGCCCTCCATCACCACTTGGCCCACAGTGGATACGTCCAGCATGAAGCAGTTTGCCAGTGATCAGTCAGGGGCTGCAACACTCTACAGGGCAACAGCCTCTCTTTTGAGTATGGGCTTGGCTTTTTCAAATTTCAGCTGAGGAAGGTGAGAACAAATGGCAGCGTTACAGGGAGACTGAGACATGACTCCTGATGTCCATGCAAGTATCTGTTTGTTTGTAGAAACCCTTTCCATTCTGGAGCTACCAGGTACTTGCAGCAGAAGGAAATGCTGTGTGAGGTCAGGCTGTCTGCCCAAGGATGCAGAGGCCAGCGGTGTGATGAGCTGACTACTGCCAGAAATTGCTTATCAACTACTTGGTGTCCAAGTCAGACCACCCACTTTGTTCTGAAAGAAGCGATTTGTACAATTACTTCTTTCCAGCAAATTCTTTGCCAACCTGCTGAAAAGCAACTCCCAGACTGAGTTGGATTTGGCAGGCCCTGATGTGTGGGGAAGTGGGGGCAGCCCTCTGTCATCTACCAGCATCTGCAGAGGACCCACAATGCACAGGATGCACTATCAACAACCTGACCTCTTCACCCCATAAAACTAAAGCACAGGGAAAGAGCATGGGAAGTTCTTCTCTCTGCAATGAACTCCCTTGGAAATGGACATTTTAGCTCCTATTTGAATTTGTCCAGTGCATTTATTAGCCATAATGCATACAAATGCATTTTACTGGAGAAATGCAGCACAATTGGCTCATCGGGCTGTAGCGGAATGGGTGTAACTATTGAGTTATCGTAATCTGCTCTGCCTGAGTTGTGTGCTTGGGCTCCCCTACCTTCTGTCATTATCTCCAGGGCTCTGAAGGCTGCAGCCATGGGTATGGAACCCCAACTTGAAGAGCTGCTTCCTTGCTATTTTTAAGCAATCTGTGAAACTAAGGGTAGGAATCCTCACAAAATGACCTCCAGCCATCAGCTCAGCTCAGTGAGTTGTGTACTACAGGCTTTGCAAAGAACTGTGATTTAGGTTAAAAAATCCCTTTCAGTATTTAAGCAGCAAAGACTGCATATCTCAGAAGGACTTTTTGTTTATTTGGATGGGTTACTCCTTTCTTTGGGAGAAAAATCTTTGATTGATACAGGCAATTCTTAAATGCCAATACTCACTTTTAA
Source organism: Pardalotus punctatus (assembly GCA_013400915.1). Classification (NCBI taxonomy): domain Eukaryota; kingdom Metazoa; phylum Chordata; class Aves; order Passeriformes; family Pardalotidae; genus Pardalotus; species Pardalotus punctatus. The sequence continues at coordinate 620,540 of VZTX01031411.1, read as the reverse complement.
ATGTATGGTCCACTTCAGTGTCAATTCAGGGAATTGACAGGACATCTGATATTAATAAGTATTGATGTGTGAACATGTGCACACACACAGAGTGATAGTGCAAACCTGATGGCATGAAGCTTGGAATAAATGTGCCATGAAAAATAATAAATCAATATTTAACATGGCAATAAACTGCTACATGTCTTCTATCTTGCTACATAAGGAAGATCTTAGAGGCATTACAACTGAAGAGTGACTTTTTTCCTCCACCCCTAAATGACCTCAGGGGCTCAGCCCCCCATATCTGGGGCTAAAATATAGCTTAAATAGACATAATGTAATGCAAAGTGGACCAGTTATGTACAAAACTGCTGAAGTTGCCCATAGGAATTATGAACCAAAAGTCACATGGGTGCTCAGCTCTAACCATCCCGACTGAAGTCAATGCCAAAGCTTCCTGATTTCAGCTGGGCAAATCCTGCCCTTAGTTTTTATTGAAGCAGCAAGATTTCTGTACTTGCTGGGGTCAGAAAGAAACAAAACAGAGAAGAGGAGCTCTCCCAACATCTGCACAGCACTCCTCACTCCTCTTTTAATGGCTGCACAATGGAAGTGGAGAAAGTTCTTCTGAGACCTGGTAAAATCTTTCATTCCCTCTCCTTTGGGGCTTATTTCAGGCTGTGGAAAACATGACCAAGGAGCTTGGCTGAACTAATACCTTCAAGCATTTTCTGATGCTGCCCTGGTGTTGCCTTTGCAGACCTCAAAATCCCTCCGTGTGTCATTTATAAATAACCCTGTCCATTACAAAAGGTGGGCGCATCACCCCAGCTGCGCTGGGAGCGCACTGACCGGCTCCTGGCCTTCCCTGTTGACCTGAGAGTTAATCTGGAGCTGCTGCCTGCCTGGAGCAACCCCTCCATGATCCGTTTCATGCTGAGAGTAGAGAAAGCCGAGAGCTTTCCCTTTTCTATTTCTGCTGCATGGGTGGGAAAAAGGATGATTTGGAAAGGCATTCATAAGCCAGGCTGGAAGCAAGGTATTCCCACAACGTTGCAGGAACATATGCAAGTGAAAATGAGATGGTGAGAGATGTGACAAGGCATTTTTACCCAGACGAGCTCCTTCTGAGTACACAGAAATCATCATATAAAGGTGTGGTTTGGAAGGGACCTTAAAAATCACCTCATTCCAACCCCCTGCTGTAAGCAGGGACACTTCACACTAGACCAGGTGCCCCAAGCCCTGTCCAACCTGGCCTTGAACACTTCCAGGGATGAGGGATCCACAACTTCCTTCACGTGCCTGCTGCACAGTTTTGCTTCTGCTTCTTTGAGCGAGCCATCCCACAGCTGTGCTCACTGGCATGCCCCTGTATTTACAGGGCAAACTCAGCAGGAGGCTAAAGTCAGTGCTGGAATAGACAAAGGAAGAGAGGACATGCTGCCTGGCTCTCAGCCTGCTCTTGGGGAATTTTAGTCCTTTCCTTGAGCACCTAGGTGGCAGGACAGCTTCAAACTGTGGCCACCACTGTTAGCACAAAGAATTAAGTACATAAACTACATTAGCTATAATATTGTTATAATGTACGTAACCTCTTACTAGGGAATTGGAAATTTAAGCTGATGTTTTCTTTTGCAGCAGAGGTAGAAAGCCAAGACAGCACGTTAGGTGGTGAAAGTTAGAAGGGAAAAAGAACAGTTTTTTTCAGACGCTTACTGCAGAGTGCCTACAATATCGTACAATAATAAGCTGAAAATACAGACTTTATTTCCCTTTGGAATTCAAACGCTTGTACATCAACAGGGCATCTCTAATATCTAAGTAATAAGCATAGCTGCTCCGTAAGGACACTATTGAAACCCAAATTCCCTCAATACAATTTCAGATTGAGAGTGTGAGCTCAGGGAAAGAGAACTTTATTACATTTCATAAGGTTCTCTTAAGCATTTTCTGAATTTAAAGCTAAAACCACAACCTCCAATGGGAGAAAGTACTGCACTCTTCTCCTTTAAATCTGCATTCCTTTATCTGATACACTGGACAAAGTAAAAATGGTTTTATTATATCTGCAGACCTTGAACATTACATTGAAGAGTTCTGAGGACAATGACTGTGCAATATATATGCATAATGCTACTATTTAGATGTTCAGATTTGTTTGCTTTGCTTTGGTACATATAATGCACCAGCAAAGCGGATGAAAATTGGTGTATTTTCCCCTTCTTCGTGATAGCTGATTACACCAGGCATGTCTGGGCAAAAAGCATTTGCTACAGTGCTTGAAAAACCCAGGTACAAACAATTTGCAGGCCATTAGGTTACGAGATTTGTTAGTGAGCTGCACCAGTGAAATAAATGTCCACATAGCAGTAATTGAGGAGTTAATGTTTTTCAGTTTCCCCAGATGAGTGCAATATTTCTGGATCGTCTCAAAGTTTAAGATTAATCAAGTTAGGAGTTCAAAGTAAACAAACTGCCTAATCAAATGGCAGATGACACTTATTCTCTAAACAAGTACTATAGCATTTCATGCCACTACCTCCAATAACACTGAAACTTTTTATTTGTTTATGGTATCCCTGGTTCAAATGGCAGAACCTCCAGATCCCATTTAAAATGTTGAAGAGGTCACTTAGAATTGTTGACTGAACACGGATCAAACCATAAAAGAGACTTTGTAATGAAATAAATATTTACTAATCAGATTATCTACCCAGAGCAACAATCTTTGTTGGTAGGCTGCCATTTATTACGCTTTCAATCAACCCTGTGGCTTCTACTAAGCTGTGTTTCCACATTTCCCTTAATATAGAACTGCTTGTCAGTCAGCACTGGACAAGGCTCCATTGTGCTCCGGGAGAGCCGTGGTGCCCGGGGCCAGGCAAAGGCTGCGGGAGCTGCTTGGCTCCTTCTTCTCCCAGACCCTCTCTTCCAGCAGCTCCTCAACAGGGTTTGGCAGCACCTCCCAGAGGTCAGGGTTCATACAAAAACCAGTCCCCAAAATAACCACAGACCGTTTTAGAGATGCAAAGGGAAAAAAAGGAAAGACTGCTGTAGAGAGCATCCTTTCACCTGTGCAAGGATGAAAGTGTTATTATCCACGGATGAAAGTGTTATTATCCACACGAGGCAGGGACGGGCTGTTAATTAGGAAAATGAGTTAGAAAAAGCCTTCATGAGGTGCATGGGTAACGATCCAGGTGCTCCTAAATATAAAATATGCTGAGAAAAATGAGCCCTCACAGAGTTTGAGGAGAGGGAGTACCAAAAACATCCAGTTGTGCCGACAAAACATATACATTTGCTTTGCCAGTACAATTAAGATTTCTGAGCTCATGAAACAGGGAGTGGGATAAATAATTGCACATCTTTATGATTATTGCTGTAAGAAAATACCTAATACTTAGTATTGGTTCCACTTCCACAGTAAATGCATCTGTCCACAACATGGCTGCTGGCTTGAGTTGGAAGATGCAAAGCAGGCCACCTGAAAATTTCTGAAGTCACAGACCTGCTAGAAAAACACTCCTACCAAAATAAAGCACTCCCTACCCAGAGAATTCAACTATTTTACACATCCACAATTAGTAGCTTCACAGAAATTTCCTGCATTTCTAAATCATCAGTCTGTGGATTTGAATCCTGCCTCATAAGCCAGCCACAGACAGATCCAGCGAGGCAGGCAGAAGGCTACAGCCATGTCCTTAACTCACCGCCACGTGTGTCAAAAATCCTACAAGCTCATCAGCGGTTAATCCGTCCTATCGAAAGTGCCACGGTACGCTGACAAAATTAGAAATACAAGTTTGTTATTTTAATGAGTCACTGACATCTGCTGCTTATTCTTAGTTTTCAGTCGCACTCCCCTGCTCTGACATCACGGTGCATGTGATTTTATTCGGATACTGCTCTCAGCACTGGCTCGGTCCTTTAGATTACTTTGACAGCATTTCTCCTCATTCATTATTTAACAATAACTTTTGCTTACCAAGCACATTTCAACACAACTAACTAAACTAAAAGCATGCCCTAATCCTTAATGAAGCCCAAATGCTTCTCCTGGGAGGCAGGTAAGTATCATCATCATTTTCTGGATGGGAAAGCAGATATTAAGTAATTTGCCAAGGTCATGCAGCCTGTCTGTGGCACAGGTTGGGAATTAAGTGCTCTCAGGAGCTCTGACTATCTGTCCCCAGGTGTAAGTAACAACCTTAACCAGCATGGGCTACTCCAGACCCAGAGCAAAAGAACAAAGAAGGAGGTTCTGCAGCAGGGTCACCTCATCACCAGAAGGCTGTGAGCCTCTGCAGTTGGCCAGTGACAACTTTCATTATCAGATCATTCTGAAACAAAGCAGTCAGTGCCCTACTCAGGAGCCTGAAGGTCTTGAGATATTAACAATGTTGTTTTTTTTTAAAATTCCTTCATTTCTCAGTCCCCTTTCAACTCCATGTTTTTAACAATGATGTTATTTAACACATGCCAGGATGAATAAGTTTATTCTTTATTCTGAGCTGCTCCTATAAAAGGAGCTTGTGTTGTACAGACTGCCTATAATTCATTAAGCCAAATTCCCTTCCATCTGGAGGCTTATACAGTTGTTGAAAAGCTGTCACTATAACCTATTGTCACTGCAACTTTTTATGAACCAACCTACATTTTTATGTCAAAATTTATCTCAACAACTTTGCTGTACTTACTTTCAATTATTTCTGTATCATCAGACTTTAGGTAATGCTGCATTCAAGATGCTGAGATTAATTTCTCTCTCTGGTTTTGTTCATACTGAAAATAAATGCAGTTTTGGATTTCAACAAGAGCTACACAGAAGCAGACAGAGCTTGATGTGCACATCCCAGTGGATGCACAAACCGATTGCACTTACTGATTTCACCCAGTACCAAATGAAACAATCACAAATAAATGCAAGAGCCTATGTTAGAAAGAAAGAATGCCTATAAAGATGGATTTTTTCTTAAGAAGGAAATTAAATTAGGCTGTCCTCATTTCATTTTACAAGAAAAAATCACATAAGCATGAAAATTCCACGGTGATTTCTTAAAGACTTGTCTCTGTATATTTGTTCTTTAATATGTTTTTAAGATAATTGGTGAAGATTCATTCAGGCAGTTGGGGGCTTATTGTCAGTTCCTATGCGATGGACAGCTCTGGGTTGGGGGTAAGCCATCCCTGTTGTTCATGGCCAGGGTGGACTGGGCTTGGAGCAGCCTGGTCTGGTGGAAGGTGTCCCTGCCCACAGCAATGGGGCTGGAACTGGGTGATCCCTTAATGTGCCTTTCAACCCAAACCATTCCATGATTCTACAGTTCTATGATATCCAGAGGGTCCTAATCCTAAAACTGTCTAATAAAGTCCTTCACACCACTTTTTCCTGACTTTTTATAATGGCTTTAAAACAGGCTATGGCACTGCCTGTACTAGAGGGATGTACTGGCATAAGCATGATATGACCAGGACTAATTTTGTAGCAAAGAGAAAGCCAGAATGTTCACATAACAATTAGAAACAACACAGAAAAAGAGCTGATGGGTAGCAAAACAGGTTTTGGCATGCTTCTCCATCCCTAGATTAGCCAAGGGTGTATCTGTATTTGTAATATGGCTTCATCCCAACATCACTACGTTTACAAATAAAATAAAAATCACAACCTGAACTGGCATGTTAAGTCTTGACTAAGCCCTTGAATTAAAATACAGCATCAAAAAGGGGTGAAGTATCAGCCTTTTTCAAAAGCTCAGTGTTGTCCAACTGAAATAGTTTAACAGGCAGGACTGGAAAAGGAAGTGTCAGTTTTGGAAACGACAAAGATCAACACGTCTCCAATATGGTATATCTGGCAAACTGCTGTGCAGTAAAATTAAGCATGACACATAACTGCTGAAGCAGGCTCGGGCCAAAACTCACAATTCTTACTCATCTCGCACTAAAACAAAACTCTGTAATTGAAATGACGGCAAGAAGCTGAGCTGCCTGGGAACAGTAGGGCTTGGCTCATGCAATATATATATGTATGTTCTGTTGGTAGCTCGGCTGCAGACCATACAAGTAATTTAAGGTTTTATTTCTTTGGTAGAAGTATGCATGTTTGGGTGGAGAACAGAAACAGATGGAACCAAAGCGATCGCTGTCAGGTCGTATGTTCATAACAGTATCTGTCTGGATATAGACACAGACACCCTCCCCATGTACTGCATTTTCTTCTGGTAGCACCCACCACCCTATGAGCTCAGGATCAAGGCAGTATTATATGAAATCCTACACTGACCAACAGCAGCAGGACGGCCTTTTGTTCCCTGTATTTTATCTGAAAGGGAAGAACAAATTCTCTTGACCAGCCTTGGAACAGTCTACCAGAAACAAACAAAATCCCAGTAGCTCAAATCTTATTCAACTAAAACTGCAGGGCCTCATTTTATCAGAAATGGGAACAGAAATTCCTTAAATGCATGGATCAGGGATATCAGCCTCTCATGCTTGCCATGGTATTGGTTATGTGCTCAAAGGCCTTTCACCTTGTGCTGGCTTGGGCTTAATAGCTGAGGTTTTGGACCCACTTTAAATGCTGAACCTACAGTGGTCATTTCAAGGACTGACTGAGCTACAGAAAAACCAAGTGGGCCTGTAACTGTACTCATGCGGGTACCAGGAGTGTGCACACACATACCTGCTTTGGCCTCGTGATACTCCTCCTGCTGGGCAGGTCTCCTGCTCTGTTCTGGACCTTGCCACCACACATGCCATGAGTCTGCTTGGTTGTTGCAGTGAAAGGAGTAGGAATAGGGAAGAGAAAAACATCTCAGTCTCAAAAGTGCTTTTCCTTGTTCCTGTTTTTGGGATAGTACTGTCTTCAGTTACAGTTCTAAGCAGGAGTTACACTCTGCCTTTTGGCTGTGTAGTAATCCAAAGAAGAGCACCATCAAAGTGGCACAAGCGGATTTTTCTCCTGTTCTTCAATCCAGAGAAATCTCTATGCAGGACACCCTGAGCAATTTTCTTACCTTCTTCTTAACATGCTGTAGCTCTCATGCTGTGGGCTCCTTTCAGGTCCATTTTTCATAACTCTGACTAACAACAAAACTGACAGGATGTTAACAGGAGGAAGAGAAACGAACAGATTAGATAATCTATTTAATATCCTCCTGGTGAGCTCACTGGGTCTAAATAGCAGTGTTTTATAACAGGTATAACCTCGATCTGAAAGCTACAAACTGCTCTCTGTTGGAGATGAGTTCATGGCTCAGTCTGGAACCATGGAATGTGGATCTTGTAGGGAGCACATGGCAAGGAAGCTGACAGAAGAGAGTTAACAGCATGTGGTTGTATAATTGCTCTCTGCTAATAGAGGAGGTAAACAAAAAAAAAAGAGGTTTTCTTGATAAAGAAAGGTCATGACATGTTCTTGAACACACCAACAGAAAAGTGGAGTTCTGAAAGGGCTTTCTGAGCCAGTGATGAGGATTGAAACTTCTCCTGGTCATAGTACTTCAAATAATGATTCCATGCAACGTCAACAGTTTTGATTCAAGGAGCAAAGATCCTTTTCTGGCCTATATCTTATGGGGGGTAAAAATCTTGTGTTTTAAAACACTGTTAGACCAGTTTCTGTATAAATAAATGGAGGTCCATGACCAACAGAACAACTCCCTTTAGATGGTTTAATACTCCTAAATGCCAGAGGAAGCCCATCTTGGAGTTAATGTGGCTACAGGCTGGCACAATAGGTATATTTAGGATTATTCCTCAAGCTTTTTCCTGCTAGCTCATCTCACCACAGAATTTTTGCATAGTTTAAAATAAAAAGACATTACAAAAATCTTCTTTTAATTAGGGTAACTGATGTTCTGTGACCACAAAACCCACAGGTTTCAAAAGAATATGCAGACCTCTTTGGAAATACAAGGGGAAAAAAAATCCAGCATGTGCTCTCTAGGGAAGGTCCTTTCTGGCAATTTAACTTCAAAAACCCAAGATCAAGACCTTAAAGGAGCACAGGGAAGCCATCACCCACAGCTTTCTCAATGGAACATCCTTATCTACAAAAAGATAAGATTATTCTGCAATATCTGAAGGGGATATTCAAAGGAAATAGAACAGAAAGATTTGAAAAATTATTTTCTTTTTCTTTAACAATGAAAAGATCAGAAACAATGAGGATCTCTGAGGTGACCCTTGAAGGCCAGGAGCTGTAGTGGGAGGTTCTGCTGTTACCACGAGAGAATCCTGCTCCTCTGACAGTTCAGACAGTCTGTAGGAAACGAAAGGTCCATTATGAAATGGACTTTTGCCTTTGGCACTGAGTGGCTCCTCTGTGTGTCCTCTACAAGTGCCAAACAGAGCTGCACTCCTTACAGGGATGCTGGATCTTGAGAGGAGAAATGACTGGTGAAATCAAGGAGACGACTGAAAGTAACACTGGTTTCTTGTTAAATGTGACAGCCACACACCAGCTTCTGGCTGTTCTACGGAAATGACAATCACAGGGTTTTTGATCCCTTGTATCCTGTCCTCAGTGGCTAATGAAGCATGAAGAAGTCCAGGGCTCTCTGGGGGTCTGTTAATGTCTTTGATCTTTGGTGAGACCAAGGCCTCTAGGAAGCTGCAGTTCAGCCTCTGCTCCAAGAACCAGAATCTAATCCTGTCTTTTGGCTAAGACTGTGGGACAGCCTTTGATGAAACTTTGGTCTTCACCACCACCCCCTGTCCTCCGTTGTCCTGAATTTACACTTCTATTCCCACTGTGATCAGGCAGCTGCCACCAGCCAAACAGATCAAGAGCCACTGACTGCAGAAAGAGCCCAGAAGGCAAAACCTTTTGCTAGAAACCCTCTCATGATGAGGCATAACCCAACTTCTTTCACATGCAAGGGAAAATACTATGAGATTACATTAGGAGACAAGATGAAGTGAATTCAGGAGGCTGGCAACAGCCAGTTTTGTGTTTCACACAGCTCAAAGAGATGTTTCCTTGTGATGTGTCTCCACTGCTGAGCTGATGCAGGAAAGCTGAGCAGGGGGAGCTTGCATTTTCCTGTAAATACCGAAAGAGCCCAGAACAAATGAAACTGAAGAACGGAACAGTATTGCTCCAACTGGTTTCAAGAGGAAAAGCTGCCTAGCAGAAACTTGGCCTGAAATGGGAACATATCCAGCATTTTCAGAGGACAGTATTTGACAAACGTGATTAATTTTTATTGCTAATGAGTTTATAAAAAGATATGGCTTTCACATAGGCTTAGGAACTAACCACTCTCCTTCTCAGCTGGGACGGAAACAGCTCAGACCTTTCAATCTTCAGGGCATACCCCAAACCCCATCAATTTGTCAGGTAGTTTCCAGAGGCATCTCAAGCACGGAGAAACTTGGTTAATTATGGTTGCTGAACAGCTCTCCTCCCTTCTCCTCCTTGGATGGAATTTGTCATTATTTTTGCTATATTGTTGTTTTCTTTGCTACAGATTTTGCTTGCGATGCCTGCTGGGGTGCTTAAAACATTGAAGACATTTTTTAAAATGCTGAAAGGAAACTAATACTCATAAATAAATAATTCTTTAATTTCTCTGAGGAGTTGTCCAGCAAAAGGAGAGAAATCGCTGAAGTAGTTCAAATGTACAAAATAAGACAGGAGGAAGAAAAATTCATTCCAGAATGTCCCTCCAGGCTTTCAATGACCCATTGCAAAAAACCCCAGAGAAAATAAAAGGGGAAGAAATCTGATTTTTCGTTTATATTGTGAAGGTGATGCACCCAAGTCCAGATTTAAGCTTCTTGTATATGATGGAAGGCAAACGGAACACTAAGATCCCTTCTGGCTTATGCCTTTACAGACTACGTTTGCAGCCAAGGCACCAAGAGGACAAAGCCACTGTGGATTTGAGGGGAGAATAAATCAACCTAAATACAGAGATGCTGCCTTTGAAACCCCTCTGATGTAAAGGTGATAAGAAATATGTATTATTTTTTCTTCAGGTGATGTAGTTAGTCAAAACAAGTTTCTTGTTTTCTAATTCTGCTGCTATCACTTTAAACATAGTAAAAAAAAGAAATAGGCAGAAGTCAGAAGTAGAAATAGTCTCTTGCTAGAAGACTTCTACTACTGTCCATCACTCAGAGGGACATCTGAGCAGGGATGGGACATGGGTCAAGCTGAAGAGACATTAAAGAGGCAGTGACATGAAATGAAAACATACTTGTCTGACAGCTGGAAGCTGTTAAAATATTTTCTTTTTTTAAACTGTGTACTAAGATTTTGGTTATCAAATCTTAAATGCTATGTAATGTAGATTTCATGGCTCTCGACTTTAAGTAACAAAGATTTTTTTTACCTGTCATACAATTTGTGTTATCCTTGATCTACATCAACCAGTATGTCTCATTCCAGTTTAATTCATCCATGTCAATCCTCTGGTTTTTTACCCAACTGACAGTGCAGACCTACATGTAAAGTTGAAAGGGGAAGACCTTTGGACTGACACACAATACAGGCAAAACAGCACCATAACCAGATCTACAAAGGCTGAACTGAAATGAGAATTTAATGGAATTTTTTGGAATCACAATAAATTCTTCTCCACAGGACTAAGGTTATACACAGATGACCACAAGCAATTGAGTTACTGTAAAACAACAAGTAACAACCAAGCTGCAGTAACACATCGTTTTCTCTTAGTGTGTCCCTCTGGAGAAGCAAAATGAGCTTGAGCCACAAGTGTACATTTGAAACTTAAGCTAACTTGTTTGCCGTTGGAAGTGAGGCAGGTTAAAAAGTGGCTTGAAATTCCCAAGGGAGCTGAACCAGCCTCAACAGAAAGGCAGTGAAGCACTGAAGTAGGAGGCTCTGCTACTGCCTCATTTATTTTAAAAAAGCCTTCATTTAAAAAGGTTTGCTTACCTGCAGTCTTTATATGTGGGAGCTCTTAGAGGGCTCTTCATTTTTTATTTATATGTATGCCCATGGCTTGAAAAACTGTGAAGAATTAGAGCAGTAACAAGGGATCTTCTTGTCACCTGAAGGGAACGGACTATTGTCTTTCCTTTTGGAGAACGACGGCTTACAAAAATCAGCCCAAAGTGAACAAAGCAAATAAGCCAAATAATTAATACATGCCTTCCCTAATTCAGGAGCTGCTTTCTCATTTTGCTCAAGTTCTCCCAGCCCCATTTCGTTCTGATGACTTTTTCCATCTACTCAGGGCCCAGATCTCACTACTGAATTTCAAAAAGGGTAGCAAAGACACTTTGGAGAGCACATTTAATTCTGCGTGTCTGTCACTGAGATGGCTGTTTATGGTTTGTGTTGAACGATTTTTCATTCCTTTCCCAGACAATACACACTGAAGAAATTTCAAACTGGTAAGAAGACCAGGGCCATCCCAAAACTGAAATTTTATACCCTGCTTAAGAAACGTGGAGTAGTTTCTCAAAAGAACTCGTGAAAACACTCAACCTCTTGTAAATATGCACTCTTTAAAAGACACACAGGGCTCTCTCTTCTTATTGGTATGAAAAACTTCTATAAAAATGGAAATTAATATTTCAAGCTTCCAGAAGGTTTGTCAAAATAAACAATGAAGTTGTTTACTATAAATTTGCAGGAGTTATCTGCAGCTTACATTATGTTCATTCAATGTTTATAAAATCATATTATTTAAAAATTATTGCACTTAATTGCTACATCTTATAACCACTGTAATCAAATTAACTCCAGATTTATTCTTCAAGTGCCACCGAGATATTTTAAGTATTCTAAGTAGGTGCAATAAAACAAACCATGTATGAGAACACTGATCAAGCAAAAGGATTATCTGGGTAAGAACAATAACAAACAAGAAAGAAAATAAGACAGGTGAAGCAGACAATAGCAGTCTAGTTACTTTTTGCATTGCCTGAAAAGGGAATCATCCAAATCTGATGGTATAAAAAAGAACATTTCTGCCATTGTTTGAATTCTGCAGCTTACAGAATTTATGTAAAAGAATTCTTTGTAGCCTGAAGTTGGAAGGAAAACGTTCCCATTCAAAGAATTAAGTGATTTGGTGAATTACAGGATTTTGCCCAGCATAATCTCAGTTTTCATTCACTACAGTGGATGATAGTGTTGCTACTGTGATAAATACTCTTCAGCAGCCCCTCTAAAGATCACACAACTTTTCCATAAATGCACCTCTAATAAGATTATGAACAGGTGTACTTCACGTAGTCAAGGCACACAAACATTCTTCCTACCCTGCCACAGTAACTCAGACTTTGAGGGGTCTCTCTATCCTTACCCAAACACACAGGATGAAATCCTGACTTCTACCAAGTCACTGAATCCAGCTGGGTCGGGACTGCACTTCTACTGTTAAGGGCTGGGTTTTGTCTTAGCCTGAACAAACAGCAGTGAAAACAACAATGTGCACATAAATCCTTAAAGAGTCTTCAACCCATCCTAAAGCATGCCAAATATTCACCACTTTTACACACCTTTGCACAGCTCCCAGCAGAGCATTCAGCAGTGGCTCGTATTTGGTACAGGCAGGTGGCACAACTCAAGTAAAAGATGTGTGTGCACTGGTACACCTTCGTTTACTCTGAGCGTGGGAGGGGGTTTGGGCAGTTTATTTGTTTGCCACATTTCTTCCCTTGCGCTTGGATTTATTGTGATTTTATTTGTCGCTATGTGTGTTTACAATAGAAAATGCAAGCAGAAGAAATGCACCTTGCACTGCAGGCAGGATGGAGAAGAGGACCTGATGTGCTTTGCTAGGGGGGCATCACCTCCCAGCTGCTGCCAGCACAGCCAGCCTTGTGATGAAACAGAAGAAATATCCTTCAGAGCTACCTCCAGCTTTTCACTCTACACACATTATCCTTCAGAGCTACCTCCAGCTTTTCACTCTACACACATAAGGAGGTCTGGAGGTTCTGAGAGGACTCCCAAATGGACGAAGGCTACAAATGTGTACTCAAAGCTCACTCCTGCAGCACTGAATCCACACCTGATGACCTTTAACTTTTTGGATAGCGCTTAAGTGCAGGTGCATTATTGCTAAATAAATATGCAAGGTAAAAGTTTTCTGTGCATCTCCAGTAAACACCCTCTGCTCAATGCTGCTCCTGCAAACACAGGATATCTTCTCCATCTCCTTGTTTGCTTTGCATTATACAAGAGGAAGCCAAACAAGCATATACCCTTCCCAGAGGTTCACTAGATGCTATCTTACCAATGCAAGTGCTTTTGCAAAAAGGACAGGCAAATTCCAGCAGATCCATACTTATCACTGAGAGTCTGGCAGAAACCTAAAGCTTGAGGGGCATTTTTTTTTTCAAACATTTATGTGCACATTGCATTTTTCCAAAACAAAATGCAGTAGAGAGTGTAAGGACAGAAAGGTGTCTAAGTGCTGCTCTTTCTGCAAGCAAAAACATAAATATTCACAGAAAAAGGAAAAAATCTGGATTGAACTTGCATCAGACTCCTCCATCCTGCAGCTGATGGAAATGTGTGTATGAGAAAATATATTTGTTAACACAACTATTTTTAATTATTATTTTGCTAGGGAATTAACACTGCGTTAGCACCTCCTCACACAGCACTGGGTTCACCCAGATTGGAGTCATATAAAATCTTTAAGCTGTGGGGATCTCTTTCCACCAATCTAAGACAGATCACAAGTGGCAAAGACCACACTTTCTCCTTAGCCATAATGCCAGGTTTCTTACTACAGCATGAGATTACAGAGGATCCCAAATGCAACTTTGGAATGAACAGTTTCTATTACACATTTTTTTAACCTGACCTTAAAATACTTGCATGTCTCTGGGTTATCATGGTGCTTTCGGTAGATTAGTTCATATGAGGTGTCCTTAATTACAAATCACACCCTGTAGCAGGCAGGGAATCCAGAAATCATATTGACAATAAACAAATAAACCAACAAGGGCATCTTATCAGAAGAGAACCACACAGCCCTCATGTACAACACAGTGGTTTTGTGGAGATTATTGTAAGACCCTTTTAAGATGGGTGTACCTCTGGAAAGTACCTGGTGATGAGAAAGAACTTTAGGATCCTGTTTTTACTGAATTATTAAGAAGGGGGTGATGCACAGGATATATTATTAGAATTAGAAACTTTCTTTTCTTTCAGGAAGGAAAAATAAGCCTCCAATTCAAACATCAAAAAAACCCAAACCCCAAACCCAAGAAAAAATCCAAGAAACAAAGACCAAAACTCCCCTAAAATATCCATATCTAAGCAGTTTATGTTTCTACAACAATTAGAAAAGCATTAATAGGTCTAAAACTGTACTTCTCAGGGGGTATCAACTACTAGTGTTTGCAGTGCTAAGGATTATGCAAGTTCTTCCTCAGACGCATATTTGCAAACACTTTTATTTGGATACAGACTTTCCATATTATAACTGCTTGATTACATTTACACAAATGCTAAGATGTTTTATGCATGTTTTTATTGGCTGCTATAAACAATTTCTAATATGAAGCACCATCTGAGCATAAAACATTGTGTTAACTGGGAAACTAAGACAAGAGACTAAGAAGATAAGAAACTAAGACTGCAAGGATCTGTAGGAAAAAGGATATTAAAATATTGAGTAAATAGTTGTATTGAAATTTGGAAAATTTAGACATCATACTTTCAGAGATGTATGCTTAACTCTAGGGAATAGGAGTGGGGTTTGATTTGAGTTACCCTTGACAGAACTAAAGGGAGAACTCAGAAAATGTCCTGGTCAAAGAAAAGATGGAAAGTTTTCCACTGAAGGAACAAAAGCAATCCCAACCCTGCCAACTTACCCTTCCAAACCACACCCAGGAGTGGAAGCAGCTGGTGAACCAAACCTGAGGGAGAGGAAGGGCACGGCTGGGTCTGAATTCCACCACCACCACCTTGACAGGTGATTCTGCAGAAGTTCTCTCTGAACTAGGGCAGGGAACAGCAGCTGCCTCATCAAATCTCTCCTTGCTTGGCTCATTCCAAGCAAATCCTCTGCAGCAAGAAACTGTCAGGACAAAAGATGCAGTGGCACTACCAGGAACCAGCAAGTCCAGCACTTGTGCACTTCCTTAAGAACACTTAGGCTTCAGCATCACAGGTGAGAAGGCATTTACCAATGCACTTCTGCTTAGTTTGGGTTTTCTTTGCTTCCCCTTTCCCCCCTACTTTTAGCAGCTTTGTAAACTCCAATAAAACATCTACTTTTAATTTCTTTTTCACTGCTTTTATAATGGCATGCTGAAATATCTTTGCAATTTAACAGAGTAGCAGCTTTTGTTATTCTCTGTCAAATCCCGGGTTGCAGAGACTACTATTATTCTCAGAGAGGAAGGAAGAGCAGGACCTATTGAAAAATAAGATTATTAATATTTGTGTATTGACTATCTCAAAGGCTTGTTTCAGTGCTTCCCTCAAAAACTTCCTTCAGTCTCTGTAAGTCATCTTACCTCTACATGTTTATAAATGGATTAAGAAAAAGAAGTTCTGCAATGAAATTTAATCTGGATTAAACCAAAGTTGATTAAGAAAATATTGACCCAAAGGAAAAAACAAAGTGAAATTCCATTGTCATTCTTAACTAAATTAATAACAGTGAGTTATTCTGAGGTGGCATTAACTGCTGATTTTGGAAATAAGATACTTCAATCTAATATAAATTAATTTAGACTCTGCTTAAGGTATAATCTCTACTGGAGAATTTTTAATAAAGAGACATGAAGTGTCTCCAACAAAAAAATGGGAATGCAACAATCTGATCTTCCACTTGAAAATCCTTTTCCTTCCTTTTTTTAATAATAAAAAGGCATATTTCAACCCGTGATGAATCTGCTATGCTTCAGCCAGTGAGTCACCAGAAGGATAAACAGAAATGTGGGGGATAAATATTATGAATTGCAGATTTTAATTATTACAGTAGGGATAATTACTGACATTTAGCTGACCACATCTCCTCCCTCTGGACCACAGATGTCCAGAGCAGTGTTCTGAGGGGCTCAGTCATGGGGACATCAGCAGCAGAGAAGCTCCTAATGTCTCACACCACCTTCCTTGCAGAGGGGACATTAACTGGAACCTCAGATCAACAGTGAAAACATGATTTCCCAGAGAAAATTCAGTTTAGATATTAGTTTGTCCATGCTCACTCATGACGAGGAGTAACTCACTCCCTCAAGCTCTCCTGCTGATTTTCAGAGTGATAAATTCCCCAATTCAAGATGCAAGGTAGCTGTAAGGGCTACCCCTTGGTGCAAGCACTGGAGCTGATACATCCTGCTAAAATGCATCTTTTTAGAGATGCAGGGCCCTGTGGTGTCTCCTGGGGTTGTGGAGACACAAAAGGACTGAGTACGAAATCAAAAGGCAGCAATGTTTATGTTAAGGGATTTAGAGTCTGCTGGCAACCTATATTAGAAGAAATGTGGAGGCTATCAAGATTATTAATATTCAGGCTATGGAAACATTTTTGTAATCCAACCTCCTGACACACCTACAAGGGTAGCTTTGAACTGACAGAAGTGCATGGTTAAAGTGGAGAACAAGCATATGACCTGGAATAAATATGAAATGGACTCTCCTGGAGTACGACCAAAGCTGTAAATTATTGTTTTAATTGATATGGATGAGTAGCAGTAAACCTTCATAAATTTAAAAACAATACTTTATTAATAACATGAACAAAAATGTAAAAGTTCAGTTGCTAGCAGCTATCCAGAATTACATGAGTAGCATCAAAATAATTAAAACTACTTGTGTTTCAAAAATAATAAATACATGTCATGACCTTAAGCAGCAAAACAACATGAAAATCCATTTGGTATGTAAATTCACTCAAATGATAACAAGTCACATATCTCAAAACAAGAAAAGAAAAGAAAAGAAAAAAATAAAAAAATTATTTACTACATAAATTATGAAAGGAAAATCAAAGAATGCAAAAAACTCAGTTGTGTCTCTACTCATTATTTTGCTTTAATTTCATCTAACTTTGTGAAAAGCCCCATGGGCTAGGGACATTAATTTCTTGCTTTTGCTGTTTTACTAATTCCTAATGGAGAATTACAAAAGAATTTTAATCATGGGAAGAATTGGAATCATGGGAGGGAATGGGAGAGAAAATTGAAGAAAACTGCAGGATATCCAGAAAGTTAAAAATAAATTAGTATATTCTAAACGCCTTTCAAAAAAAGAGGAAAAATGCCCATGTCACATCCACAATCTGAGCTGATTTCAGCACCAGTGAGACAGAAAGAAAATAATCTAGAGGAATTTAAAAGCAACAAATCTCTAGGACCAGATGGAAGTTATCCCTGGGTATTAGAGAAGATCAAGGAAGGAACTTTTGGGCTACTGGCAGACATCATGGAAAGGCTGATAAGTTCCAGATGGAATACAGAAATCAGTAAATATGGCACCAGATTACGAAGTGATACGAAATAACATTTTAGTGTGAAATTAGCAATAAATACGGTTTGTAACACGGCAGCATATCACAATTTTGACATAATTTGACAAGTCGCAATATAAGACACAGTGTCAGAAGCTATCAAAGCAAAACAAAACACACGTCCCAGGTGGTTTGCTGGGAGAAAAGCAGTTATTTCACTCCGAGTTTTCACACAGTGCTTCCCAATTTCCTCCTGCCTAGGCTGGCACTGTATTAAAGTATTACTGCTTTCAACATGGCTCGGGGTCCAAATGTGATCCCAGCCGTGCTGGGCACTGGCACAGCACTGCAGGAGGCCACCCAGCTCCAGTGACCTTCTGTCCTAAATGGGTGAGATGGACAACTCCCAGGAGGAGGTGTCAATGCCAGAAGTCAGGCAAATTTTTCAAGGTTACAGAGCTGGTTTGAGGAAAAGAGCTCTGATTTTCTCAGTCTGGATGACTGTACCCAAGTGTCACTGCCTATGTGAGCATTCAGTGACAGCCCTTCACTTCCTCCTTTTTCATAACTGTAATCGTATCTCACTTCTGGCACTCTTTCCACCTTAGCAACTTCTACTTCTGAATCAGAACACTCAGAAGAAAGATGGTATATGGAATAACATTTCCATCTTTCTCATTTTTTCCTTGCAAAAGAAACCACTCCCAGAAATCTGACTTCTTTTTCTCCTGATAGCTTCCCCATCTCTCCCCCTGCCCATCATCTGCCATGGTCCCTGGTAGCACGACAATGTCACGGCTTCCATTCCTCCTCCCATCAAGGACAAACTCCTAAACAACACATTGTCCACCATTTTCAAGGGCATGTTTGATTAATTCACTGAAGTCTGTAACAGAATCTAGGTGAAGTTAGGCTGGGGGATACTGATGTAAAAGGAGTGCAAGCACGTGGGTAAATGATCAAGAAATGCAGAGATTTCATGTACTCCAGTATTTGAAACTGGGAAACTTCGGCTTGGATTTAATTCCTCAGCATGTGAACGAAGTGTCCCAGGCACGTTATTCCCAAAGCTCCCTCTCTGGTCAGCGATGAGATGGGCCAGACCTTCACTGGGCACCCTCCTCTGATTATATGGGGATCATCCTAAGTTTGGCACCTCATTTAAGTGTTTGAAGTTAAATGGGATGCACCTGAATCTCTCGAAGCATAATGTGAAATTCACACCACAGTATGATATGAATCACAGGAAAAAGCACAAAAAATAGACTCAAAGCAATTATTCACCACCATGATAACAACGGGATATAGATGTTTTATCCTAACCCTCTACCCTAGGCTATGGTTAATGCCATGTATATAAAAAAAAAGTAAAAAATTAAGGACTTCAGTGCTTGGCAGCAGAAAGAGGGACAATGAAGAAGAATCACAAAGTTTTTGTGAAACAAAGTTTGACAGAAATGTAAAGCAATGCACTGCAGTCTCTGAAGTAGGAAACGCATGTCAAAAATAAATGGAATTGAACTTGACCACAAGAAAGACTCTGAAAGCGCCCTGGAGTAATAGCGGAATTCACTCCTGCATACACCATGGCACTGTTAGGGAAGAGTCAAACAGCAGAGCGACCGGGAGGCAGAGGGCTGAGGCACCAATGTCAGACACAAAATAAAAGCCAAAAAACCAGTCCATCACAAAAAACGCATACTCAGAATAATGTTATGGGCTGTGTTTAAAATGCAAGAAGGAATCCAGAGTTAAGGCTGATAGTCCTGCTCTCAAATCAGCTGGAAGTCACATTTTTCAAGTTACTAATTTTGGGACAGAAGAAGGTAAGATATGGACCCTAATTAAGTGAATTCATGGTAACACTGATGGACATATTATCTCTGTGACCTATCTCTATCTCTTCTAATGAGAGAAGCTGTATCATAAAACATCACACTATCAAGACAAGACCTTCTGATCAATCATCATCCTCTCCTGGATCTGCCAAGTCCTAGCTTTGTTTTCAGTCTGAATCCTTCCTCTTTCCCCTTCCAACAAATGTTTTAACTGATGTTAAGGTAGGAGAGAGAACAAAGCTGCTTTCAGGATTAAAGAACAGAATCTATGAAAATCACTCCAAGAAGCTTAATTCACGTAGCTGAGGAAATAAATGAAAGATATATTAAATCTACTTAATTAAAAAAGTCTTAAGTCCCAATCCTGAACCATTTGAAGACAACTAGAAAACATACAAGGAATATATAGGGATCAATCAACCTAATGATAAACAGAACTGTGTTGTGCATAAAAATATCTTTTTCAGTGATAACAAAGTAAAGAAATTGTGACTCACTGAAAGGAAAATGCAGAGGTTAGGTTGTACCAACCCCCTCTTCTCTCTTTCCACTGGAAATGTAGGGAAAGGTACAATTTAAATTTCAACTGCAACAAGAAATGTTTGATGGAAAAAACAAACTCTCCACGGTTATCAGGGGGGTCTGAAAAAGTGAAATGTCCACGTGGAAATAACAGTTACAGCTTCAAGATCTACAACAGCTAGAGGTACATCTTCAAGGTTTTTAAGCTGCATTGATAAAAATAAAATCACAAGCAGGCATCTCATATTGCATTTCTAAAATGTTTTAAGTTTGTGACTCCACTCAAAACAGTGAAGTACTGCATCAAGACTAATGTACTGAGTACTGATAATGTGTTCTGTGCCACATCTCAGAGAATCATAAATTTTACTTAGTTACAGGAGTCATTCTGAGCTTGGTTATGCTATGCAATATAAACTTTGCCTTTTCTCAATATAATGTTTATTCTCGGGGTATACAGACATTTTCCATGCATTAAGCTTTAAGATATTCTTCACACTTCTCAATTAATGTATTTTATTAATTGCAGCTTTCTCAGGAGCCTGTAAATCTGGCAGCTGAGCACACTTATTTATTTTCCTTCAATGACCTCTGTGTAAGACTTGCTTAGTTTTCTCTCTGTCAAGCATCTTGGGATCCATATTTCAAGCTGGATACTTTTTTCTTCTTATCTCTAGTTATTATGATTTGTTTGTTTGTATTACAGCAGCATCTTACAATCCCAGCTGGGGCTAGCCACACCAGGAATACATAAGAAAGAGTACCTGCCTCAGGAGGGAGTCTCTAGCTCAAAAAAATTACAGAAAAATGAAGAGATGGGGAGAGGATGGCAGAGAAGGAGATGCACAGAGGTGCTGTGACTTGCCTCATGTGATACACACCTAAAAACTGCCTGAGCCCCACCCTATCCCATACACACTGCATGATGAACCTTCACCACCATTAATAAAAGTAATTAGGTTTAGACTTTTTTTGAACTACATGAGAGGAAGAAACTCAGCTTGGTTATTCTATAGCAGCAAGTCCTGCAAAACCAGCGTAAGAGGTATTATTAACCTGTACTCATGCATGAGAGACATAATCACAATGTCTTTACTTAACTGGTGATAACAGTCCTGAATATTACATACCCCTGTTACTATGTTTTTCATCTCTAAGAAATATGTCTCAAACCATGAGCCTTAGCCTACATTTCTCTCAGATTTGAGGTGGGGTTTCTGCAGTCTTCTTCGGCATCCACAAAACTGTATCTAGAAAATACGTGTTTAAGGGAGCAGAAGAACAAAATCACTGAAGTGAAAACAAAGAATAAAATAAATAAATAATAAAAATAATGCCCCATTGCCTAACCTTTTAGGTGACTACAGATACTAAAAACAATAATTAAGAGATGCTAGGGCTGCACTGTGTATGCTGTTCTGTTCCATGCAGGACTTTTCTGGAGGTGCCACAGCTTTCCAGCGTGGAGTGACTGTAAAACCACAGGGAATTCTGCTGTTCTCCATCCTCCACTCAGCCTCAGGGCAGCAAGGACCAGGCCAGTCACTACACACTTGGAGTGAGCTGCAGCAACACCAAATGCTCCCTGCTGGGGAGCAGTCAGCTCAGAGCCCTGGGGACCCTGCACAGCAGCCGTGGCTACAGCTCAGGGCGCTGTGCACAGCACCAGCAACACCAACCAGCCATCACCAGGATGGTCCAACACATCCTCTCCGTGTCTCCTGTTTCTCCTGTCCGAGCTGTTCCAGAGCCTGGCTCCTGACAACTTGAAGGACTGAGCCAAGCTGCTGAATGAGGACGGCAGTCAACAGCTCAGCTCCTCAGGTTAAGGCAACGTGCCATGGGCGGGGAGCTGCAGAAAGGAATCCTGCCCCTCTCCAGGGCAGTAAAAAGCATCACTACCCACCCCACAGCAAGTTCCAGGTGGAGGGTAGATTTCTTTGGCCTCGTCATCATCAACAGAAATGACACCAAAGTAAACCAAACAAAGTAAACAAACAAGCCCCACAGCACTGCAGAGTACATGCTCACCACCACTGCAGTGTGATCTGTACAGGAGATAAAAGAGCAGTTCACAGGCGAACTAAGTGACGTAGGACTTTGAATCTCTATTTTAAAACTCTGT
This sequence comes from Pardalotus punctatus, assembly GCA_013400915.1. NCBI lineage: Eukaryota > Metazoa > Chordata > Aves > Passeriformes > Pardalotidae > Pardalotus > Pardalotus punctatus. The sequence continues at coordinate 598,668 of VZTX01031411.1, read as the reverse complement.
CCTCAAAGACATTGACAGTGAAATAAATTGTAACCACATAGTTATGAATACATATTTAGCCTACCAGAAAGAAATTTTATTTGCTTAACCTCAAAATACAGTGTGTCTCAGTCCCCAGCACAGCTGCAATTTCTTAATAGTGTTTTGAACAATCTGCTAGATTTCTTCAAACATGCTTTTTCAATTCATTTACCATCAGGCAAGAGGAGAATAGTATATTATAAAAGCTGTGATTTTTTTAATGGTATTTTTTTCATAGAGAAGGCCAGAAGGGAACTTTTGAAATTACCCAACCTGACCTCTTGCATAATAGAAGCCACAGAACTTCCCTGAATTGATTGTTGTTTGATCTATAGCTTATCTTGTAAAGAAGCATCTAATCTTCATATAAAATCAACAGTGATGGAGATTTAGTGCAAAAATCCTTTTATATGTTGACCTCCTGGTCAATTGCCCTCACTGTTGAAAATCGAGGCTTAATTTCTGAATTTATCTGCATTTGTCAAGCTTCAGTCTCTCAGCACTTTGTTTGGCAGATGTATTACTTTTGTTTCACACTGATAACACGTGCATTGTTTATAACAAACAAGGCAGGCAGAAAAATGCATCTTCTTTCCAACAGCTACGACAAATATGAATACATTCCCAACAGCTGACTCATTCCCACACTTCAGTCAGGGCTGGTGCTAACAACTGCCTCGCTGATATTTCATGTCAAACGATCTGTACCAAACTGAAGACATGGTTCCACTGTGGTTATAGTGCCTCTAAATCTGCTGACTTGGTTCTGCTGGCAGCCTGGCACATCAGGCTGATGGAGAAGGCAGGGAGCGATCTGCTCTCTCAGACCAAATGTGGATTCTGTAGCCAGCTGGGTTGCAGAGCATTGCACAGCACACAAGAACAACCCAGGATCCTTCCTACAGCTCAGCTCACACAGGGATACAAAATCCAAGGAGGTGGCGAATGCTCAAGGAACTTGGCAGCAGCGACAGGTCAGCCATAGCTACAAACAGAGAGGAAACCCCGCTCCCTGCTCTTGGCACCTTCTCACTTCCCACTCCAGCTACAGAAGGCAAAGCTCCTTCAGTCATGGGGTGCAAGACCCGACTCTCCTCGCCATGGAGATTTCCGCAGGCCTGAATACATCGATACCAACTGGAACTGCACTTTCATCATCTTTGGGAAAATTCTTAATAGTCACCAAACTGGTACCTAAATAGCAACATCCAGTACAATAATTAACAAGCTACAGTTAAGAACAGACCTTTGATCTCAGCCAAGTAACTCTTTTGTTCACTACTCTAAAAAGCTTCAAAATTAAGTCTGCCTTTACACACTGCTTATCTTCAAGTGATAACTGCTCTCCTCTGCTAAGTTCAGAGTAATCTTCTCTCTACTGCTTTTATGCAACACTTTTTTGCTGTTTCTTCCCTCCCCACCCCCCCCTTAGCTGGAAATCTCTTTTATTTTGCAGGATTAAAAGATGAACCAGAAGGCTCTTATACCTGACCTGACCAGAGTTCCAGTTTATTTCCCCAGAACCTACTGATGAATCACCAACACCTAAAACAAAGCCCGACCTGGATCCTCTGTGCAGCCTTGGGCATTTGGTGATTCATCAAGCCCTGCACAAGATGTAGCATCACTTTCAAGTCAGGACTTTACAAACGCAGAAAATGCTGTTTAAATATTTTGCTTTAAAACACACTTGCGAAGTTCAAGGCTACACAAATATGCTGCTAACAATCTGGAGTGTTAAAGTATTATTTAAAAAAAAGGAAGTTATTTATTGAAGTGATTTCACTGCATTGCTAAGGCGCTGGCTGGCTGGTTTCAGCGAGGCTATTTCTCTTTGTGGATGTGCTGGTTTATAAATCACTCACTCATCGTGAATCCTGCTGGATACCAGAGGAATCCTATTTAAGCTTCTGGTAAGCAATTTGCTTGGTTTACTAAATTTTCCAGTCACGCGTCTATGCAAAAGCCGCTTTCGCTTCCCACTCGAATTCTCCTCTCTGCCCGCTATTTGTCTTTGCCACATCTGTGTTTATTGTGTGGCGCAGGTGATGCCATGCCCAGGATCTGCCTGATAACCACTACAGATCTTGGCTGCCTCTCAAGGGTGACCTGCCAATCAAGTTGCCAAATTTTCTCATTCGTTTTGGGCCACGTGAGCCAAACCCCCCAGCAGAGAAACAAGCAGGGGGACAGCAGTGCCTTGTTGCAGCTTCACCCAGCCGTGGCTGGCTGGCTCCAGCCGTGGCGCGTCCCAGGGCGCACCAGGCGCTGCCTTGGAAATGCAGCGTGGCCAAACTTTCAGTTTACTACTTAAGTTTTCTCCTCATGCCGTGTGCTTCAGTGTTGACAGTTAACTCGCATTTAAAACAACCCTGTGCAACAGAGCTGTCAGCTGGAGATGTATCTGAGCCACACAGACCCTTTAAAATTCTTCCCTGGCTGAAGGGACATCAGTCAGCCAGGAGAGACCCTTACCTCTGGGTTAGGAGTCTAAGAGAGATACACAGCATAACCTTTTTTTTTTTTTTTTTCCAGAGGGGGAGTGGGCTTTTTTGTTCCAGTGTTACTATGCAGAAAAGCTTGAAAGCGAAGAAAATCAGGTCAGGGTGTGCAAAGGGAAGGGAGTGCACTGACTATGTTCCTGGGGGAAGGCTCTGCCCTGAGCCCACCACCATCACCCAAATGCTGGTGACCAGCTCCAAGCCTGCTGACGGAGCTTGAGGCAGCTGGGCCTTCTTCAAGGGTCATACTTTACCAAATGGGGACATTTTCAACCCTGTTAACATGGTCCGTCCCTGCAGTCAGCCTTCAGCCAGGGTTCACACACATAACCCCAAAGTAGGAAACTTGCAAAAGGAATCTTGTTTGAGAAAGCAGCCCAGAAACTGAAAAAAAAAATGTGTTCAAGCAAGGTTTTCTCCGTGTACTCGAAAACACATCAACAACATCTACTACAAACCAGACTGGCCACATCAATAATTAAATATAGGTTTTTCCCACTCCAATTTTACCTAGCTGAAAACAGTTTGATAAAATAACTCTTTATGAATAATCAACAGCAACAACATTAACCCAGCAAGCTATAAATAAAATAAGTGAAGACTATAGAGATTCCTCTGACACACACACACACATGCACACACGCAAGTCACTTGGGAAAGACAAACTAAGACAAAACCAGAATGTAGGTATTTCTCTGTAAGAACATTAACTGCATTTAAAAAAAAAAAAAAAGACAGAGAGAATGTAATACAGGGAAACAACAGGAACACTCCAGCTATCTTTCATGTCAGATTTTGTCTTGTCCAGATACAACAGGTGGCCTCACACTTATCACTGAGTGTCCTGTAACCTTCCCTGACGTCCCATCCCAGCCCCGTCAGGCAGCAGTTTAATACAAACCAGCACTGACAGATACTGTAGGCATTTGCTGAACGCAACGAGAGGCTCTTTGGAGTGTCTGATCTACTTAGATCAGGGTTCTGTGCTCTGATTATTACTTCCCATTGCCTCATCTACACTTTCTGAAGATTAAGGAATAGAACCAAACACCCCTGGACCCTCAGGAAAACAAACTCTTGTTAAGCTAAAAAAAGAGAAAACTCCCATAGCAAATTGTTGAGGGTGCTTTTTGCCTGTTTGCTTTTGAACATTCTTTTCTTCATCAAAATGCAGGGTGAGATAATAACTGGGTCTGATTTTTAATATTCCCAACTATTTGGTTTCTTTTAGATGTGTATTTGATAGGTCAGCATAGAGCTGACCTATTCCCATATCAAACCCCACTCAATGCCCTATGAATCCGACCTGCCCGAAATCAATTCCCCACGGTTTTCCTGTCAACATTACGTTAATTTACCAAGCTTATCTCTAAGAACAACAGAAAATTTCCAAATATGATACACTCTTTTATTCCCTGTTCACCAATTATATTCCAGAGCACTGCAGCTCCACACAGCCCAGACTGTGCAGCACAACAGGAGCTCTGCCAGTAAACTAAAATATTCATGAGGCGTAGGGTTGTGCGGGACTGTTAACATGACTTGCCTCTCATTTAGCACACCACTGGGCTGCACTGATGGCAATGTCACCACTTCCAGATGACTCTTCCAGGAGCCAGCAAACAAGGCAAGGAGGGAAGAAGCCCGCCATGTGCAAGCACAGGGCTCAGGGAGAAGAGTGAAGGGCGGTGGTTGTGTGGGAATATTTAATGGATGTCTCCTCCTCTTGGTACATGCAGACCTGCAGTCATGGATTGCCCTAAACCCAGAGGAATAACCAGTTCCCTACCTAAAACCCAACAAAGACAATTAGAGGTGCTGAACACACGGCAGTGAGATGGTATCAGCGTTTCAAAGACTGCAGTGGCACAAACAAATGCATCAGCAGGAAACATTGGGGGAAAAGCAAATGTCTATAAAAGTCACATTCTGCTGCAGATGTAATGGAGGAAAAATAAAACAACTGAACTGCTGGTTTCCCAGTTGGCAGGTATTTTAGAATCTAAATGGCCCTGAAAACTTACTAGAGTATAAAATTGCTGTAATTTAAAAGACTTCTAATTAAAAAGCTATAACATTAACTTTTGGTCCTCTCCCAACCCCCCATTTCTGTTCCTTAAATATTTGCCTCAACTGTACAATAAAAATGAAATAAAAATTGTATGTAAGGAACTACATTTGGCTGAAGATTTAGAAAGAGAAAAGTAAAAAATGAAGAAAATACACACAAGTTTAGATTTACTCAAGATTGCTTGTGCAATGTACAGCAACCCAAAGCCTTGATTTTCCATGAAATCCACTATGTAATTTCTTTTTTTGCTCATTCCAGCTAGAAAGCCATTAGCTTACCCAGTTCCCACTGACAGTGCAGGATTGTCTCCTAATATGGGTTCTTCAGTGATAACCCACCCAATTATGCAGTCATGAGTAATAGGGCTCCCTCCATATCACAGTAAAGCTCAATGTTAGCAGCTTTCCATCTGGCTTGGACTGAAGTTGTCCCCTTTCCAATTTTTCTTTAAGTCCTCAAAATCCCACCACTCTCTGGGGGGACTCTCTGCTGCCCCTCCGTGAAGGACAGCAATGGCTGTGGTCGCTGGCTGGCAGAGGGGACACGCGGGTGGCTTCACTGCTGCGTGACTCGCTCATCCTGACAACCTGCTGACTGCCTGCATTTCTGCTGCCTTTGCAAAAGGCTTCACAATTTAGTACAAAATAAATTACCAGTGGTAGAGGTTCAGCTGCCTATACTTTAGTGTCTAATGCTGATTTAAATGCCTGAGGTAGCTCGCACATCTGCAGCAGTCTGGATGACACAGCACCGGTCCTACAGGAGATCTACACCCTTGTGAAGCTGAAGACCTGGCGCGGTTGCCCACTGCATCTCTAATATCTGAAGGAACTTATTTTTAATGACACTGAGTATCATCCTTTCTATCTGTGGCAAAAAAAAAAAGTTTCTTTTCAGTGAAATCCTCAACAGATAATCTCTTGAGTACATGCTATACTAGCACAGACCTTCTCTGAGGCACAAGATGACATGGCCCACAGCTGAGATGAGCTACATTTAAAGACTGGACAGTCACACACCGCATCCTTTCAAATTATCCACGGGGTTACTGCTCTGTTCACACTTATCCAACCTGTGCTGCATTGCCCTTCCTGACCTGTCCAGGCACATTGCCATTTATTTACACAACTGCATTACCACCTCTTCAATCTCACCTTCAAAATACCATGTCAGTCCTGCTGCTTGGGAAAATATGGGACTGGCTGCTGTATAAACAGCACAGCAAGATGCCAATTTACTATCTTTACTGCTTTGTCCACCTCAGTCCTGCACCAAACTTCTTGTGTAGTCCCTTGTCTTTTCCAGATGAGAATCCACTGGATTTACCAGTATAACCAGCATGATGTACAAACTGCTTAAAGTTTTCATTTGGTGTTGCATTTTGATGAAAAGCTCTGAAGGTTAGATACTAAAGCCTAGAACCAGAATAACCAAAGACCATAGTTAGGTAACTAAATAAATAATATTCTCAGCATCTCAACCTCCTAACATCAAAGATATCTAAAGTGGGATGCAACAAATTGTGGGTTTCTACAAAACACAGATTTCTCTGCAACTCAGCAGATGGGCTTCCTTTGAGCTTCCCCCAACCCCTGTCTATTTACTTCAGTTGCTTTCAGCTGTATTGAAAATCTTTTTGTGAACTCCAGAGTGTAGGACTTGCTTGAAGAATTTTCCATTTATTAAATACTGATCATGTCCCTCAACCAGCAGGGACTAGCTGCCATGTCTGCTCCAGACAGGAACATTACGATGTTTGAATTAAGTGATTCTGCTGAAAGTTTGTTTTTCTTCGTACTGCACCAGAATTTTATTACCTGACAACATGCTGTGTGTGGGCCCCTGCCAATCACAGAATGATAGAATGGTTTGGGTTGGAAAGGACCTTAAAGATCTTTAGTTTCAACCTTGCTGTCATGGACAGGAACACCTTCCACTAGACCAGGTTGCTCTGCCAGTTGCCTCCATTGATAGAGATGGAATTATTAAGAATTGTAAGGACACAGTAAAGAAAACCAACAGTCAGGACTTCATTTTTACACTATTCTTTAAAACACAAATAGAAAGTCAATGAGAAATTACAGCTCAGGTAATTTCTTACAATCAAAAAGTAAAAAACTGACACCGATGAATCTGTTCACATTGTGGAAGTGGTGACAGCTGCAGGATAGAGGGCTGAGTAATTCAGCTTTGCAAGGTATCTTTTAAAACACCACATTGTAGAGTTTTTAATAGGACTCAAAGACTTAGTTCCTGTGGCCAGAAATATGGACCAAGAAACAGATCTTCGTACCATCCAATTAAAAATATCCTCAAAACCCCCTGTAAATAAATCCAAGAAATCTGAATGGAAACAATGCAAAAAATGAGGCAAAAAGTCAAAGATCACAGCTCTTCCTCCCACGCAACAGAAATTCAGAGGCAAAAGTATTCTTAACCTTTAGCTTCACAGTAGCACCATTAATCCTTATCCATTCTCCCCTCCTGCATCCAATGGTCACCTGCCCCAGCACCACAACCTGCTACCCCGTCCTGGTGAGCATCATTGTCAGCAGGGCTGAACTGGTAACCTCAGACCTCCCTCAAAATATCCTGATGCTTGTCTCCAGACCCTTCTAGACACTATTGATACTGCTGCAGACTTTAAGCAGAAAAGCTTTGAAACCAGAGCTTTAGAATTTCACTGCTGAAGATGTGCAGGACTTGGAATTGGAGATTATTTCCCTGGCTTCACCGTACAAGGAAGGACACCGGATTTTTGGACCATGTTTGCTTTATCCATGTTTTTCTGATCCAAGAAGAGCCCAGAACTCTGTGTCAGGCATTTGGACTTCATGTACCATCTGTATGTGCATTTATATGTACATACATAAGTATGTCTCACAAAAGCCAGCAAAGTGAGATGAAAACTCCCAAAAGGCAAGAACCTCATTAAGTATCTGCAGCCCAACAGGAAAGCTGGGGGAAGGAGTGAGTCTCAAATCCTCCTGCACTTCATTTAGGATTGTGTGGCTCTGTAGCCCCACTGTGGGATGGGGAGCTCAGAGGCAGGTTTGTATCCTTGCTCTTAGAATACTGAATGTTGCTCAGAAACGCTGCTGTGTTATAAAACAGCCCTGGAGACTCAGAAGTGTAAGTCTGAATCTCCTCAAAGTGAGGAGGCAACTGAAGTAGCTCTTCTATTTCATAAGCTAGTGGTCTGATACTGTGGTTATTTTATAAAATTAAAGGATTTTTTTCGTACTGCTTCAGTACTTGTAACAATCTGGGGCTTGACTGGTGCACTGAGAACTTCTCTGCCTCTAACAAGGGCAGCCTGGCTTCTATCTACAAGGAAATGCTTCTCTCCAGGGCCCAGCAACTTGTGATGCCAGCTCTCTTACAAACCCTCGTTATTCAGATCGAGATAAACCCACCTTCCAGGCTTGCAGGTTCCCCGACGCATGCCAATGTAATTGGATTTTTCACCTCCAAAGGACACATGCATCCTGGATTTGCAAGCTTCAGTCTGACTTAATAACAGACTGACTTGAGAGTGAAAACATCACAAGGATATTCTTGCAAGACTGAAAAATGTTATTCCATTATTTGCAAAGTCAAAATCGTATTTATACATAACCCACTAAAATGAAGCGTATATTTACTGCAAAATCATTTCTTAACGTAAATACTACAAAGTTATGTGGCATATCAGTTTGAGTGACTGAGAAACAACTCGATACTTTTACCTTTATTTCACTATCCATAGGATCTGAACCCTAAAATTGCCCTGCAGGTATGACGCCTTACCCCAGGACTACAAAACATAAATTGTTGTTGGGTTTTAGCTTTTTTTTCCTGCCTTTTTTTTGTTTGTTTTTTTCTTTTGTTTTGACTTTTATTGTTTTTTTGTTTGGTTTGTTTTTTAAACAGCAGGATGAGGCTTGTAGCTTGGCTTGCCTTCCTTCTGTCAAATGCAGGACATACCCCTTCATTCTTCTTCAGACCCTGGGTTTTTCCTTTCCCTCTTAAATATGAGCAGAGCAACCACTGCCAGGTCTTGAAGGAAAAGGCTTCTCCAGAGAGCACAGACCTGACCCCAGAGCAGAGATGATGAACCTGCCACTTGGAATGCTCCAGCCAAAATCCTCGTTCCCCACCATTTCTGACAGTTTTAAGATCTCCTGGTGCTATGCTGTTTGCAAAAAAAGAAAGCTGCTGCTGACCTGAAGTCTTGTATTCAGATTTCCTTAAATCCTTTTTTTTTTTTTAGTTTGAAAACCATACTCTGAGAAATGCCACTTTGTTGATTTTGGTAAAGGACCACTTGGTTTCCACATCCCAGACAAGTTTAACTGTAAGACTGTAAGGTAGGGACAGGTGTTGCATATGCAGATTCCTAGCTGAAGATGTCAGGAGTATTCAAAAACTTCAAAAAGTAAGGCATCTGTAGAGCTTGTAGTTACTCCTTGGGTTAGGCAGCAGGAAGTTTTAGGGATAAAACTTTGGATTTTGGTGTTTGAACTTGGCTCCCCCTTCCCCCATCCTCTCGGCAGCACCTTCTTTTATAGCTGACTAGAAGTGACGTTGCTACAACTGATTCCCAAAGGCCACCTCTGTTTTAACTAAAAAAGTTTTCCAACCTTGATTGTTACAAGGAATAATGTGAAACACAACCTGACCATATTCCAAAGCCCCAAAGCCTCAGAAGCCATAAAGGAAACAATAGCAACTCTAAATTTATTATGCTGTAAAAATCTTAAGACTTTGATGACTTTGTCACAACATCAGAACATATGGAGCTGGCAACGCTAGAAATCACAAATGCTAACAGGCTGAAAAATGTGATAAAATAGATAAGCAACATGTACCTCAACAGGGCAGATGTTTGAGGGTTTTATAACTATGTAAACATTTCATTGTTATGAGTCTAAATGAGATTTGTCACGACTTTAAAGTCCGTATTTTTAACACAATCACAATACACCTACCTAGATGGCTCTCAGAAGTTTGAACCTGAGAAATGTCAGGCCGAATACAGAGAGGTAACAAGGCAAAATCCAAAAGATGAATGAAACATTTTGAGCCCCAAACTATGCTACCCCAAGTGGACACCCACACCCCGTTCACTATCAGCTCAGCAACATTACCAAATGCCAGTCACTGCCGCCTTCAGTGACGTAAGAGCGTCTAACATCTGTCATGCAGTGTCTTTTAACATCCCTCTCCTTTTGTACCCAGGTCTTACAGAAAGACCTACATGGGTTTACATACTGTCAGACACAAGGAATGTTCTCCCTGGTGCCCTGTTGTGGAATGATCCTCAAACACTCTGTGCAATCTGAGTAATTGTACATTATGTTAACAGTTAACTGAGTGTAGTCGTAAGCCACCATGCTACTGAGAGTTACATAAAATGAGTTCTGTGATTAAAAGAGATATTTAAGAACCATGAAGGCAGGGAAAAAAACTGGGAAGAAAACAGTATTATACAAATAAAAATGGCAGAACAAAAGGGAAAAAAAGTGGACATTTAGGACTGAGGACCTGATATTTGCAGTAGACCTGCTAAAAAAAGTGTGGTAAAATTCTAAGTAGGATTAACACTGCAAGCATCTTTCTCTAACCATAATTTTAGATCCCTAACAGTACTGCAGGTACAGGAGTTTAATTTTCAGCCATCTTCCCTGCAAAGACTTTTCACCCACTGGCATTGGCTCATTTGGTGAGAGCGTGGTGCTAACAACCCCAGGGTCATGGGACTGATGCCTGTATGGACCATCCACTTATGAGCTGGTCTTGGTGATCCTTGGGGGTACCTTCCAACTGAGAATATTCTGTGAATCTCTGAGGTCACATCATCCAATAATTTGGCATTATGAGAACAGTGCTCTAGTGCATGCACTGAAATCTCCAGAAGGAATGGTAAGAGGTTTAAAATCAAGAGTCTTCATGGTTTAAAAAAAAAAGTTTCCCCCTAATTTCTGCAAGTGACTGTATTCCAAAAAGAATCAGCTGAACATTTATTACTACCGCAAAATAAATCTTCCAAGTGAAGATCTACTCAAATGAAAATTTCTCAAGAGAATATTAGAAGACACCACAGCAATAGGTGGAAGATTGTGGTGTGGTCCTTTAGTAATTTAAAAATGCAGTTTTTATCAAGTGTCCTAGTTCTTCTAGATTCACCACCTAAGTCTGGAAGAACTTGTAGGATCATTTGGGACTACTTGATTTCCCAATACTATCTCAGTGCTCCTTAGAGTCACTCAGTACTGTTTGCAAGGTTTACAGGTTCTCCACTTCAGCCATTTTTCTATTTGTCAGCTCCTAAATAATAATCTTCCAACCTCCCTTCAGAAATTGAATAGACTGAAACACATTTTATGGGTTATTCTCCAGGCCTGGATAGTTTTTATGGTCCTCCTTAAGAACTGCTTTAGTATTTTTCCATCTTCTTCAGTCATGAATGTTAGAACTGGGCAGAGCATTTAAGCATCAGCCTTACTAATAGAATAGACTTTAATCAAAAAACTTTCACTACTTTTACTTGCTATTTCTCCTTTTAGACAACCAAGGTCTTTGCTGGCCCTCGTTAATTATCCTGTTATACTGACAGCTAATTTGGAGGTGATTATCTAGGAACCTCTGATGCCCTTTCCCGAGGGCTTTAAGAGAGAAGTCCTGGTGGATTAAGCCATGAGGTCTAAGGTGCTGCTGGTTCTGAACTCCATCTCATGGGACAGCAAACAGAAGGTGCATTCAAACTTCAACTGCAGCAGCTGAGCAGACCAGCTCTATGCAGAAAGATGGGTTTCTACTCATAAACCAAACTCCCAGCATGGGCAACCAAGCTGCAGTTACATATCCTCATCTTGCAGTCCTTGCTCCAAGGGAATCCCTGGCAAACAGGCAGACAGCTGAGACAGTTGTGTTTAAAAATGGTGCCACTTTGCCTCCCAGTGTTTAGAAACTCTTCCCAAAGTCTCAAAAGCCTAGAATCATGTTCTTGCAAACAGAACCATCCCAAAGGCATGACAATATCTTGGTTTCTTGCTGTCTTATTTTGTGTTCTCCTGGACCATGAAGCATTTCAGATTATGTCCCTTTATTTTCCCTACTCCCTTCAGTGAGCTGCAGTTTTTTTCTAGCAGTGGTGATATACTATCAATTGGTAACATCTGCTAGAATTTAAATCAATTTACCTTCACGCCACTTAGCACAATTTGCTCTTGCACTGCTCAAAAATTTGAAAACATTGGACCCATGCCCTCTCTGACAGTTCAGGGTACAAATATGGATGAAGTCTTCAGTCCCTCATCCTTTTAATGTGTTTATCCACACAAGTATCTCCTTGATGTGGCTGCTTTCCCCTCTCTAACAGTCACCAAAACAAAACACTGGAGTCCAGCTCCACAGCTGTCCACACCAAAATTTCAGTGAAATCAGGAGGCAATAATTTTTCCCACATCCTGGATGATTTGCCCAAGACCAAGACAACTTTGAAGACCATAGTCAAGAGCTAAAGACAAACCACTCAGATCCCCCACTAGTTCCCTCACCACTCTGTGACTGTACCATTCAGGATCCTTCACTAATGGCTAACAGAGATGGGAAATGTTTACCTGCCTTCAAAATCACGGAGATTAGATATTTAAAACAGACAATTGCACCTCCTGCAAGTGTTGTTCAGCATGGTGGGCTGTCAGATAACACACCCTGGAAAGAAGCACAAGCTGTGATTGTTGTTGTTGGCTTCAAAGTCAACCCAATGGTCTGGCTTATTTTTGTCCTTTTTCATTTTGAAATCAGTGTCCCATCTCCTCAATAGCCTCAAAACCCCATTGCTCTTTTTTATTAATTTTCCAGCTTCCCATGGCCTCTACAGATTCTCCTATTCCTTTAATATATTCCTTTATAGTCTTCCCACAAAACTGAAAATAAGCAATTTGATCAGAGATGGCAAACTGCTTTGTTTGTGTGGATTTACGTCAAAATCTTGAGGTTGAGTGCTGTATCTGCAGAGAAAAGAGTTTTCTAACAGCAAACTCCAATGTGATAATGTCACCAACAACCCAGCATGACATTTCCTGACACTTTCCTGTTCGTAAGAAAGAGCAAATACCTTGTTTATGACCAACCCATGTGTAATGGGCCAAGCGCTTCCTACTAGCATCACAAATGAGAAAAATTTGTATTAATGAAGAACAGCAAAAGGAAAAGCAAAAGCAAAAGGGAAAATAAATGTATGCATTGAACCATTGGGCAAAGTTTCTGGCACTCAAATGATTCAGTACAGGAAAGATGTGATTTTCTGTTTCCCTCAGCAGGTGGATAATAATAATAATAATAATAATAATAATAATAATAATAATAATACTTACAGTATCGATAACCATTTGCAGAACGTGCACTCATTTCACATTTAGATATCTAAACACTTAATAGTTTTTGCTGCCACAGATGGATAAAATGATAAAGAATATCACAATGGGCTCAATTTCAATATCAGATTTCCAAAAGTGATCTACAGGGTCCCTCTGTATCCAGTGGGAACAAAAATGGATATCCAAGGGGACCTTCAAACCACTTACTGTAGGGTGAGAAAAATCGTCTTTTGGAGAGCACTAGTCCTCTCTGCTGAATAAAACGAGGGGCTACAAGCCAGCTATAAATAGATGCCTAACATTTGGACGGATAAAGATACATTAAGTAAATCAAAGTTTCAAGGATTCAACAGAAGGTGTCAGGTGAAACAGGATCAGGCTCTGTGTTTCCCTAAACTTCTCCTTATGCCTCATCTGCTAGACTCAGCCTGTTCCCAGGAAAGCAACAGAGAGCTTTCAGGTACCCCACACAGTTGGAGGTAAAATAAATGGAAATGGATGGAGAAATAAATGGAAAGGCATGGAAATAGATGAGAAGCAAAAAAAGTGCATTACATATGACAAATCTGTATAGTAGGCACAAAAAATAAAGCCTTCCAACAGCAGGAAAGAAACAACAGATGAGCCAGTTCATTTATGTCTTATCTATTTCATTTTTAGTGCTTAAGTAATAAAACAAAACAAAAAAATCAATGAAACAATTTGAGATTTTTTGATCTCATACAAGAAATTTCATTAAAAAGAAACAGCTTTTTCTATTTTCTTTTTTTTTTTATTAGGAACAGTGCAAATACAGCTGAAAGACTTGATGAGTCAGGAGAAAACTCAGCAGTGAGAAGGGACGTTTTGTCAGGATTGGGAGAGAGGACGCAGATGTGCCGAATGGCCCAATGAGCAGCAGAGAGATTGCTGTCTGCAGGAACGTCACTTTTTCCAGGGAAATACTGCCAAGGCTGCTCGTTCCTACCACATGACACAGACCACGAGCTCAGTCTTTCAGCTGACAGACACAGCCTCTTGGCCAGGCCTTCAGGACTTGGTCTTGATGACACTGTCAACTTCTCAGTTGACTTCTCAGCCTCCCAAGGACTGACAAGCTCAGCTTGGGCAGCAGAGCACGGCATGGAGGGAGCATTGCTGCTCTGCCACTGACCCGACGTGGCTCTATTCCCCACAGAAGGACAAATGTACTTGCTGCAAGCTTGTGCTTCACAGACACTTCTCTAGAAGCATTTCCATTTAGTTCTAGACAAGCTTTTTCCAAAGTAAGGCCCCGAAGTCTGTAACAGTACCCAAATGTACACACACATCAGTATCTACAATTACGTGACCGTGGTCCTGCCCTATGTCAAGTAAAAGCTTGATTCCTCAAGTCAACTTTTCAAAATGCTCATGCTTGTGCCAAGTCACTTCTCGGGCTCTTCAAAAGACCTTCCAGGATGGAAACACCCTGAAATGGTCTGAATATCAGCAGGAACTGGACCTCTGCCTATGCATGAATTTCAAAGGTGTCCCTATTCAAATAGCTTGTAAGAGCTGCTCAAGGAATCCAGCAGAGATAGAATAAAGAAAAGTAAATAATATTAGTCCTGTATCTGCAGGAGGTGGAAGCTAAAAAATATAATTAGTGGGAGTCCTCAAGGACAGTCACTAGCTACTTTCCCTGAATCCTGCTGCTCCAATATTGTGTTGTGTTGCAAATGTCATTGATTTTCATTTTCTTCCTCTGAAACCCCAAACCTGTAATATTAAATAAGACAGAGGGAATTTCATTTTGTATCCAGAATACACTAAGCAGACAGCAACCCACTATTGTCTGTCCTAGCCCATTAACTTTATTAAAAAATTCAACAGAGCTGATTTCTGAAAAAGCAATTTATCAGTCTGCAGTACAAATATGGTACCAGTTGAAAGTTATTTTATTTGAATTTAGGTGCTCCTTGGCCAGGATGTATCATCAGACTTTCTAAGCTTGTCAAGACTGATAAAAAAACAGGTCAAAAGTATATGATAGGTATAATTGCCTTACCTTTCCTTATCCCCCCTTTAACCAAAATGCATAAGCTTGTATTGCATTTCTTTACAGAAGAAGATAATTATTGCTGTCACTGTCACATCCACTTCTCAGTCTTGATAACAAATGAATTAAACCTGGCACCTGACCAAAGGTCCTTCAGTTACCCTGTCAGTGCCAATTCAGGATGCCATACATTTTGCATAGGCTGCAGAAGGAAAGGAAGGATGGGTCTAGAGTGTATAAAGTTTAGAATTTGTTTAACATGGAAGACTTTGGTCCCTAGTTACACTCTGTGCTCCAACAGAGTGGATGAGTCTCCAGACAGATGAGAAAGAATTCAGATTACAAGATTCCCTGGACATTAATGGGTATCCTATCACCAAATCCTGAACATCAGTTGATATACATTGCCATCGCACTGTTTGACCCTCTTTACACTTCCAAGTCCAGCAGGTAAGTTTTAGATTCACAAAAGCAGCCAGATTGCAAGAGCAGCTTGATCTGTTTTATGACTTACTGCGTTACAACAGCTAAAATAGACTAGAGACAAAAATAATCACAGCTCATGCTTGAGAGTACACATTAAATTGACAAGGAAATCTCCCTTTACTCAGTTTGCTGCAAATTTATTGAAAACACTGCAAGTTTTCCTCCAAAAACTTGCAGCTTTACATACAAACTACTTAGACGAGATATCACATATAGTCTATCAATATTCTGCCCAATATACAGCAAGTTCTAGTTTTCTGAACACATATTTATCTTAGCTTTTGGCAGTGGCAAACTTTTTATGCAGCTGCAAGCTTTACTGACAATGTAGAACCAAATAAAGGTTTGCCTAAGAACACCAATTCATAACTTGATGCCAAATTAGTGTAAGTGAAATATGAGTATTTAATATAATAAAACATGAGCCGCAAGCGCCAAGCCCATCCCAGGAAAAATGTGAAACCAGAAGGTATTTTAATGAAAATCTGGAAGCAAATATCACAGTCTAATATTTAAAAGCAATAAGAGTTAATTTTAGTTTGAAAGGAAATCATTTTTCAAAGTTCTGTATTCTGTTTAAAAACAGATTGAGCACGTTTATTAAATTAGCAGACCACTGCATTTATGAAATCCATAAGTCAGATCAATGGTGCACAGTCAGCTCTACAAAGTAATTGCTGGCTTCTCTCAAAATGGACAATCCAAAAACTTCCAAGGACTAGTTTTTCCCTTCATTATTTATAACAAGCAAAACATGATGCAATAGATTGTAATTCATAATGCTTTTTTAATGTTTTTATAGCACAACACTTGGACTCATTTCTAATCTCTTTGAATGACAGGTTGCCATTATTGAATTTCCATTAATGTGAATTACGAGTACAATATATTTTACCCAATATTTTCTACCCCAGGACTAACGTGATTCTACAATAAAAAAAAAAAAATCCCATAGTCAGCAATTTTTTTCAGAAATAGAAATCACTTACAGCCATCAGGGATTAGTCTTCCTTCCTATGTATCTGACCTCAATCTTGCATTCATTTGACTCCACAGAATCATCAGACATAATTTACATGCACGTTTATGGTCACAGAATAATAGAATACCTGCAGCTGGAAGAGACCCACAAGGATGATTACATCCAACTCTTGGCCCTGGCACAGGACACCCCAAGAATCTCACCATGTGCCTGAGAGCTTTGTCCAAACACTTCAACTCTGGCAGGCTTGGAGCCGTGACCACATCCCTGGGGAGCCTGTTTCAGTGCCCAACCACCCTCTGGGTAAAGAACTTTGTCCTAACATCCAATGTCCTCCCCTCCTGACACAGCCTGGTTGTTAAAATGCCAGTATTTAGGAAAGTGTCCAGATACGGCTCCCAAGCAGCAAGTCAAGGCTGGCTCAGCAGGCCCAGGAAATCACTTGGTCATTTGGTCCAGGGAGCACAAGATGGACAGACATGACCAAGTCCTGCCCTTGTGCATACCTCCAGACACTCTTGTGAGCCAGAACTTGTTCTCCCTTATGAAAACAGATTTTAAGGATCAGGGGACTCAAGCACACTTCAGATCTTTTCATTTTGCTCACCAGCAGCTCCCTGGCCATGGACACCTCTCCCTAAGAAGGTATCATTCCATCTAAATGACTGTCCTGGAGTGACATTATGAAGCCATTTTATTCCTTAACTGTTTGCTTAATGCCCAGGGCTACTGTGCCTTTCAGATGAGCCCGGGGGTGGGGCCGGAGCCAGGGTCGGTTCAATGGAACCGGCACCTGCAGGAGTCAGAAAAAACAGCTCGGTCCAACGGCCCGGGAGAGACAGAAGATGAAGAGACTGCGGCGCTGCTTTCTGCCCTGCTCTTCTTTGAGAGCTTGGAAAAAGGGTTCTGTTTGTTTGGTTTTTTTTTCCTCCCCCCAGTCTCCCTAACTCCCTTCCCTCCTCTCCAGCCCGGGGAGCCCGCGGAGTGGCCCCAGCAGGCCTGTGGGGTGGCCCTGGTGTCATCTCGGGAAACCTGGTATCAGCTCCTTGCAGGCACCCTTTTCCTTTTCCCCTCTTTGCTTTTCCCAGTTGTACTTTGTGTTAACGAATAGTTTAGATTTTTGTGTTAATAAATAGCTCAGTTTTTTGTCACTTTCACCTGCTGCAGTTAATTTGTTTCACTGCGGAGGGAAGAGGGGAAACCCTTTCTTCCTTTTGGGAGGTACCCTATCCAGGAGTGCGTCCTCCTGAAAACTCTGTCTCTAAACCCGAGACAATGACTAAAACCATACTGAACAGTAGGGATGAGAATAGCCATCCTGAGTTCAACGGGGCTACTTGCTTGAAGGCAAGCCTATGCTTTGTGTTTTATCACATGGCATAAACACAAAGATACATGTGGTAAATGAAATCCCCAAGGTGCAGCTGTGGGCAGTACATCCCGGGGAAGGATGCATAAAGTGTACCTACAGTTTCAATCCCACTGGAGGCAGAGTATTGAGTTGTATGAATACACAGTCTTACCTATCACAACTGTTCTTACCTTCTACTAAATGATTTAAGATTAGCAGCATAAAACATGCTTTAACATTATTGCAATACCAGTGAAATATGGCAGCTTCTTTGGGAAAAAATCCTTTTGTTAATGGCCACCAATGAACTTTGCACAGACCTTGCAGTACCAGGGCAGAAAGGCAACAGTATTTTTCTTTGATTTTCAAAAGACATGTAGCAATAAAAATCTATTAAATGAAACAAAGAACTTCCCAAATGCCAAGAATGGTCTGGTACCTGCCCTGCAGAGCTCCCATCCAAAAATGACAAGAGAATGACATGTGATGAAAACAACACAAGAAGCAAGCAAGCAGATGACAGGTAACAATGTTGAGTAGTATCACACGTGTTTCTACACACATACTCGCAAACAAGTATTTGGCAAATTCTGTTCCTAAATACAGATGCATTCAGAAATACTCACAATCCAGCCATAATCAGAGGATTAGTCTTGGCCAGCATCATGGTTGTAAATAGTTCTTTAGGAGAAATCCATGTACAAAGAGGGTGAGGAGCTTGCAAACTATCTCTGGAAGCACATGCCAGGCATAGAGAATAAACAAAGCACTTATCAGAAAAGCAAACAAAAAGGTAATCAGAACTGGAGTCCTTGCAAAAACAGATGGCAGGATCGGGGACAAAAAAAGATACATGGGTGGAAGCTGAGCAGGGGGTTGTTTGAATGCTTCTGACATTTCTTTAAATGTCAGCTCATAATTGTGACATCTTCACCACCACCTTGTAGGTAATACAGCCCCTTCTAGCAGAGGCCTCACATTTCGTGGAGAGCTGCACTTTAGCATTTCGAGCTTCCGTCATGTTCCTGTCTTTTATTCTGGTGAGAGTGAACAAGCAAACACCAAACTCCCACTGAACACCTACTACTTCTGTTTTCTTTCCAAGGTTTCCTCGTTGTTCAGTTAAAACTCTGGGTCTATTATACAGATTTAGATGAAGAGCTACACACTGAGAAGCACTGGTAGATAAGTGGGAGAAAGGGCAGTATTTAAGGAAGTTTGGAGCACACAGCGTACTCTATAAACACTCTGCTGGAAAAGAGGAAATGAGTAGGGTATAATCTTTTGCATAAGTTTACATGTGTAAAACCTATGTTAATAAAAACCAATCCTTGCTCACTATTTGAACACAAATCCCATTAATAATTCCATTAAGCTATCACTTCAGCTCATTATTTTACCCGTTTGCACTTCACTATGTTCACTGTCAGCATCTGCTGCTTTCCCTGGGAAAGAGGGCAGACAAGGCCATGCAATCGCATTCCTGTTCAACGCTCTCCCCTTGGCTCGCTGGTGAGAGGCACTGAGAGAAAGGGCATTTCCACTCTGTCCCACCCAGAAACAGAATGCATGGCCTTCCAACACAGCCAGCCTCCATCCCACGACTTAACATCCATGCTCGAATTCAAATTGCCCAATTATCAGAGCTACTCAGCATGCTTGCTCTGTACTTTACTAAGCAGATACTTTAAAGAGGAAAGGGAAGGGAGGGAAGAAAAGGAGAACTGACATTCAGACAGTAATAGATAACAAGCAACATAACTTTACATTTTGAAAGTAAAAGCTTGGAGGGAACAGGGGACACAGGACAGACCTAGACAAAAAGAAAACCTTTCCCCCAAACCTAGCCCCACAACACAACGCTTTGATCATGTTAAACATTCAGGGAGGCAACAGATAACATAATCACAATGCACAGCAGGGTCCTCAGTGAAAAATGCATACACGACTCTTAAAAGGTTATTACAGCAAATTTAAGCAAACCAATTGCACAAAGACCAGAGAGCAGGTTTTCAGGTCTTGCGTTCTGATCACCGAGGCTCATTCCAACTGGCTCAATTTGATCTAACAATCAAAAAGTCAAATTATATGAAGAAAGATATTTCCTCCAGTAAATTGAAAAAGGTGGAGTGGGAGCTTATTTAGATTTGCTTCTTGCAACTGCATTTCTTCCTTTCTTTCTCTCTCCAAGCAGTGAAGCTCTTGTAAAAAGGTTTCAGCAGTGGAATGCACATTTGCACATCATGCATCTCTGTACTTTCATTCTGTCCAGGAACACTCACCTCCAAAGGAAAAGCAAACAGCCAGGGCACTGAACACAATGAAGCAGAAATACAAAGGGAAAAGAGCTGCGAAAAAGAAGATCATTTCCAACAGTACTGAACAACTACCCCAGGCTAATAGTGTTACATTTGACTGAACCTGACTGGCAAAACACCCCACTATTAACCCCTAAGCTGTTCATCAGACAGCCTCGTGAACTGCTCTTCTACAAAGGTATGATAGATTTGGCAGATTTTATGGTTGAGTGGATGAAGAAAGTGAGTCCCCCAGAGGTCTTCAAGATACAATACCACAGGTGAGGTGCACCAAGCTTTGTTTCTACAGCTTCTTCTGAGGGAAACTACCCCAATTATAACATATGGTCATGGATTTCTATCCAGATGCCATGATAAATGGATCAGTAGACATTTCCTACGACAAATGCTTCAGATAAAATATTTGGCACTGAAAAGTCTCCTAATTTGTCAGCACTGGTAGAAAATCAAGGCCAAATCCACCCCACATGAAGACATACTTTTTAACTGTGATGCTTTAATTTTGTTTACCCACGTTGTGGCTGTGCAAGAGGGAGTGTGTGGTCTGAAAGAGCCACATGTGCAAACACTAATTTTGGTTCATATGATGACTAAAATGTTGAAGGTAAACCAAAACCTCAGGTCTCTCTTGTTGCAGTGCTAGTAAGATGTGCCAGGAAGGCAGTCTGGAGCTTTCTTCTCATGAAATAAGACAGCTTCTATTAATAAAAGGCATTCATAATTTTATCTTCAAAAAAAATCAAGATGCATACATAACTACACCTGAGGCAGCTGGAAATGGAAATGCGAGGATGAAAACAGGGCAGGACAAAAGGATTTAACCACACTTCTGGAATTTCCCCAGTCCTGGCAACTAGCATAGGTTTATTGGGCTTTCATTGGTAGAATGCAGTATTATTTTCTATTCATTGCTGTAGTGAGAAAAGAAGAAAAGAGACAGGCTAGTAAGTGAAAAACCAACTGTGCAGGTAGTGAGAGGTGTTTCTACTTCAACACTTAATGGCTATCATTATCTTTCATACCAGATGTATGTTAACATCTGTCCAATATCTAACAAAATCTCTTCTTTCCAGACAAAACTGAAAATATAAAAATCATTTCCTGGCACCAGGCACATCTACAGAACATGTTCATTCTGATACAGAAACTCAATTTGCCGGGAATTGGTGGCCCATGTGCAAAACCTTGACAAAGATTTCTGAAAACCAGCTGAAACAACTCCCTAGAAGATACACTTCTAGACTCCCTTAAACCGTGCATTTCTATTTTTAATGAAAAAGTGAGTTCACAAACTATTCAAGTTGTTGTGACAATTTACAGCAGGGACAGACCACACCATCTCAGTGCACAGGTATATTGGCCTAGAAAAGAGACAAAGTGGAGATGTGCTTGGGCTCCTTATTGGTCAGAAACAACCCAGTCAAGCATGAAACTGCGGAGTCAAGTAAAACCAATTACACTTGCCTCAAACACAAAATTGTCCCAATAACGAGGAAACAAAACAGGGCCAGGACCTGTTATATGGCTCTAAAGCCAAATTATATGGCCTGGCCACATTCACAGGATTATACACTTTTACCCTCCAAAACAAGGTGGCTATATCCAAACTGCCAGTTGGGACTGGCTGCTGGCTCTTGCTAATCCCCAGGCCATGCCTGGGAATTGTTTATGACAGCACTAGCTTGTCCAGGCTGAGCGCAAGGCAGAGCCTGTGCAACCAATTTAATGGTATAGATGGTCAAGTTCCAGCTCTTGGGTTTGTGCCCTGGCACCGCTTGATCTGCACAGGGAGACCTCGCCAAACACAGCAGTACTGTGAGCAGAGCTGGCTGGAACACAGACAAAAAAAGAGTATCCAACCAAATTTAAAACCTTTAAGTGTTGTCATGATTCCCTTCCTTATTCTTCTGCTTTTGTTTCTGTTTTTTTTCCCTTTGTTTTCCACACAGCCTTATTTCCACCGAGGTGTGCTGCATTTGCCAACACAACAGAAGGTCAAAATAGCTGTGATAGGCACCCGGCGTGTTTCATTTTTTACCATGATTCAGTGACAGCTGCCAACAAGCGATGGTGCTTCCAGTATGGTCAGGAATGCTGTGGGAAGTGTCGGAAGAGTTCAAATCAAGTGTGTGATGGAAAATGGGGCAGGAGGAGAAAGATGCTGAGACTGAACTAGAAAGGTGAAAAGATAAATGAATGAAATTAATTGGTCCACAAACTTTGCAGCATTGCCTAAGCTCTGCTTTGTGACCTAGTTCAAAGAGCTGGATGCAAAAAGCACACTGCTCAACAGCTGCTGTGATTGCTGTACCTCTCTCTGGTTTTGAACCACTTTCTTTGATCCATACCAAAAGAATGATACAAAAGGTCTTTGCTGCAGAGCAAATTCACTCCCTTACCAACAGCTCAGAAGGTAAGGTAAGCAAGATTGCCTCTGCAGACTTATAGCCAAGGTCAAGGTAACTTCCATAACTACCTTTGTGTGGCAGATGCCACCTCTCAGTTCTCTGGAGGAAACTTTTCAGGAGAGTCTAGACCAACTTTTTTCAAAGACTTCTCCACAGCTCTTTGCAGGCTTTCACCACCAGCGAATAACCAGCCAGGTTTCATTGGAAAGGGCTCTGGAAAGCGACCAGGTACAATCCCTTCTCAGAGCAGGCAAAGACAACACAGGATTGCTTGGGGCTTTGTCCACTTGAATTTTGGGTAACTCCAGGGTGTGCAACAACATCTCTGTGCATCTGTGTCAATATCTGGCTACCCTCAGTGTGAGCCATTTTTTCTTTCTTTCTAACTAGAAATTCCTTTGCTGACTTTTGTGTGTAGTGCCCTTTCCATTTCCACTCCTGAGAAGTCCACTGCACTATTTTATGGGACAACCACCCAGCACCTGAGGAATAACACAGCCCACAAGGAATTTAAGAGGAAGACAAAGTAAACTGGTTGGTTTGGGTCTGTCTGGGTGAATTTAGAGGTGTCTTGCTCTACTCTTTGACTTCTGGTTATTTTAGAAGGGTCCTCTGTCACCCCATTTTGTGCACTGCATTGAAGAGCACCTCCAGTCTCTACAGAGCCCTGACACCAGACTTGGGCTGCCCTGTCCCTTTGCAAAACAACCATTGGCAACTTACAGGAAAACTTGGGAATTACCTAACATGAAAATGGAAATGAAGGCTAAGAAAATTTGGATTGTTCAGCCTGGAGAAAGAAGAAAAGGCTTTGGTGTTACTTAATTGCAGCTTTCCAGTACCTGAAGAGCTGACAAGAAAGATGGAGAGAGACTACTTACAAGAGTCATGGCATGACAGGACAATGGGGAATGATTCAAACTTTAAAAGAGAGTAGGTTTAGATTAGCGATTAAGAAGAAATTCTTCCCTGTGAGGCTGGTGAGGCCCTGGCACAGGCTGCCCAGAGAAGCCGTGGCTGCCCCATCCCTGGAAGTGTCCAAGGCCAGGCTGAATGGAGCTCTGAGCAACCTGGTCCACTGGGAGGTATCCCTGGCCACAGCAGGGGGCTTGGAACTTTAAGGTCCCTTCCAACCCAAACCATTCGAGGATTCCGTGAAGATGGATTTATCATAAGACTTGAAACAGCTGTAGAAATCACAGCTGAGAAGACATGTAAGAAAACTTGAAATAACATTATCCTGCACTGCTCCTGAGCTAAATGTTACTGTAGAGCAGTTCATCTTTCTAAGCAGGCTGAGAAAACAAGGTGAATGGCAGCTTTGTATGTGGCAAACAAAGCATGTGTGATCAATATCTTCAAAACCTGTACACAACTGTGTCTTAATCAAAGCAGTGCATCTGAGATAATTATTCCTGTGCATGATGACCCTAAAAGCCATCAATTCTACACATCAGACACTTTGGGTCACAGGAAAAGTACCAGAGGAATTATTCGGAGCAGTGGAAGAAAATGTTTGTGAAATGGAGTTTAAAACTTCATAAGCAAGAACAGAATTAACACACTCAAATTTTCCTCTATAATCCAGCTTGAAGAACCTTGCAAAGATAAATGCTAGACCTTTAAAAGCAGGGATGATAAAGATAATTAATGGAAGCTTAGAAAGATAATAATGTCTCAAATCCATGTGGGGTATAACTATTGCTTAGCTTTTGAGGAAAAGGAAGATAAATTATTCAGTCTTACTCCATCCCAGCATGAGGCAAAAATTCTAAAAGAAACAAGCTGTTCAAAAGCAAAACTGTGATGACTATGCCAAGATAGGAGTTAGGCTCAGAAGACCTAAAATAAATCTGAAGTTCTGGTATTTACTGGCTGATGAGGATTCTGGGTATTGTTTTAAAGCAAACCATCAAAACCTCTGCCTTGGGAAATATATTCAAAAATTGATTCAGTTCTAGGATTGTGTCAGGATATTACAGAATGCTTTTGGTTGGAATGGACCTCTGCAGATCATTTGGCTCCCTTGTGCTCAAAACAAGGCCCATTTTGATGGTAGATCAGACTGTTTCTGGCCATGCGCAGCTGAGTTTGCAGTTTTTCCTATGGAGATTCCGCAGCTCTTCTGGGGCTTTACTCAGTTTTGGATCCTACACCTACACTGATGTGCACATGGGCAACAAACAGGAGGAGCTTGTAGTTTGTAGCAGGGTGGGGATCAGTCTCTTTGCCCACCTAACAAGCAATAGGACAAGAAGTAGTCACAGGTTGCACCAGAGGAGGTTTGGATGGGATATTGGGAAAAACTTCTTCACTGGAAAGATTATCAAGCATTGAGAACAGGATGCCCAGGGAAGTGGTTGAGTCACCACCCCTGAAGGTATTAAAAGACGTGTAGATGTGGCACCTGGGGACATGGTTTAGTGGGGCTGGGTAGTGCTAGGCCAATGGCTGGATTCACTGACATTAAAGATCTTTCCCAACCTAAATGTTTCTGTGGTTTTACAAACATCAAGAAGCATTGTTTTACTGTGAGGATGACAGAGGACCGGAGTTTCCTTCCTTGGAGATACTGAAGGTCATTCTGAACATAGTCCTAGGCAGCTGGGTCAAGGGGAACCTGCTTCAGCAAAGGGGCTGGACCAGACAATCTGCAGAGGTCCCTTCCAGCCTCAGTGATTCTGTGATTCTCCCTGTTCCCACACACTTTGTTCATCTGAGCTTGTTCAGGACTCCCATGTTCAGGCAGGATGGCCCCCAGCCGTGCCTGCCTGGCCCTCATACAGAGGCTGAGCAAATCCTGTGCCAGCAGGAGGTTGTCCCTGGTGAACCACAGGATCCTTTTGCAGGGTCTTGTACAACACCTCTGTAAGCTCCTCTTACAAAGACTGGCACTTCTGAAAAAGAATATGGATTTCTAGGGGAACACGTGGTCAAATTTTGCCCAGCATCACTCTTTGGGGGTATTTCACTTGCCAGCTGACAAATGTTCCTACATTACTTCAGTGGTTTTGAATGCATGGGCTTCATATAACACTTTATGTTCCTTTGGAATTAAAGGATAACTTTAATTACATATAGTATGATAATATAAGCAGTATGTAATCTTAAAACATTCAAATTACACAGCCAAGAAAGCTTCTTTTTCTGGATATGTTTATGCCACAACTTAGTAGTAGTAAATATTATTCACATACTTCTCAGTGCTTTTTTCAGGATTACCATAAAAGACTTGGGATCATAAACAGTGAGAAATAATGCTATGATATGAAGAATTTATTACTAGTTATTATTCATTATTTATACAGTGGGTGCATATCATTTTACACACAAACACCACTTCACAGACAGCACATATTTCTCTGCAAAACTTCTATAAGCTTTGTTTTCCAAAGTGAACCAGTTTGGTCATGCTAAATTGTAGTGGGTAACAACCACATATGTTTCAGCTTGACAGGAGCAGAGAACAACCAAAACCAGCAGAGGCGGACCAACTTCTGGTAGAATTTGGAACAGTCAGCTCTTCCAAACCAAGGTAAGCGTGCATTTTGCTTCCTGAAAAGTGCCCACTTCATCCAAGAACAGAGTGTTACAGCACCTAACCATCACTTGAACATTTAGTAATGCCTCAAATTCCAAGAAAAAGCCCAACAAAATAACGTGGATACCCATATATTTATCCTTTTTCATGTGCTTCTTTTAAAAGCAACGTTAGATTTAAATCATCATCAGAGCTGCTTCTACAGAGTGAAACTAGAGTCAGGAAAAAGTGTGAGGAATTCCTTCCATGGCCTCCCTTACAGTGCCCTCACAGGCATTAACAATAAGCCTCTGTTCTGCCCACTCCCAAGGAAGTGAGTCCGTGTATTTCCATTTCTGCAGGAGAAGTCTGCACCTTGTGTGCCCTGTGGGGACAGGACGGGGCATCGCTGCTGTTCTGTGACTGCTGGCATTGCCTCCCTCACTCAGAGCAGCCCAGGCTGCCCACACTTCATGCCACGGAGTCACAAGATCCTCACTCTCCTTCTTCAAGGTCTGGGCACTTTCTCAAGAGGATTTTCAGGACTGTAGACAGAGCAGTGGTGATGCTTTAACGTCAGTCTGGAGTGTCAGCCCTGGCTGATCAGAGCTTCCCGGTATGCCTGGAGCACATCAGCCTGTGTCCAGTGTTTGAAGGTGCAGCACTCCCAGGACAAACAGCCTGAGAGCAGTGTTTAATGTCCTGTTTATCACTCCCAGGGACAAATTTATTTTTGCGTCTATCAGCTTCACAGACAAGTGTTGTATCAACCAGGAACTCAAAGCCCATAGAAATCATAGGGAGAGGTGAAGCTTTTCTCCCTTCTGTTTCTTTCTTTCTTTTTATTCATTTGGTTCATTTGTTTTGCAAGCTGAGGAAACCAATGCCATCAAGAAAATACTATGTTTGTCATATAATGTATTTGGCCTTCTGCTATGCATTAAAACTGTT
The DNA here is from genome assembly GCA_013400915.1 of Pardalotus punctatus. NCBI lineage: Eukaryota > Metazoa > Chordata > Aves > Passeriformes > Pardalotidae > Pardalotus > Pardalotus punctatus. The sequence goes on along the minus strand of VZTX01031411.1, from coordinate 571,673 downwards.
TTTTAAAAATGGCCATTGTTTTCCTATTATAACAAAAATTATGGCACGCAGACATCCCACCTGAGCAGTAGAGCAGCCCTCTAATAAACTGTTTGCATCAGGCTCCTTTATACCTCAATCAAGTCATCCCCTCCCTCACTGATTTCTCTGGCATTACCCTCTTCATGCACCACCAAAATCAGAAATTACCTTGCTGAGCTAGGATCAGCTTTCTTGAAAATAATTTCCAGGCCCTACCTATTAAGCACTGACAGCAACAATAACAGGAAACCACCAAGAGATTCCTTGTAAAATTATTTTTGTGGCTGTGTTTGATGGTGACAATAGCATTGCATTCCTAAATGACAGCAACCGACCTCAGGATTATATGCACCTATGACTCAGGGAACCTGCCCTCCTTTAGAAGTGCTGCTCCTTGGAAATAAACCCTCTAGTAACCCACATCAAATCACAGGCAAGGCAGCTCCCAGGCTTTTTTAGCCTGACAGGAGGCTGGGACAAATTTTATAATGAAACACCCATGACTCCTGAATGACAGAAGTATATATTTTGCTGCATTTTGAATGGATAATCTGCAACTAATACATGTGAAAATGAAGTAATGCTGAGAAAGAAATAAGAAAATAAAAAGAACTCTAAATAATTTCAAAGAATCAAGCACTTAAATCCTGGCCAACACAAATTTTATTTAGGTTTTATGACTGATATTTATCCCTTTTGGAAATCAAGCGACTTTTTCATCAAAGTGCCAAAGCCCAGAAATACCCCTTTTTCTTTATCCAAAGCTGTAATGTTTGTGACCTTGTAAGTATTTGGCGATGTCAATTAGTGCTTCAAAAATGCTGCCTTTCATCTTCAAATGGAACTGGGCCTAGAAACCGGCCAGACCTCTTAGCTCTTTCAACAGATGATAAACACACTGTGAGTAAAAAAATCCAAGCAGCTTTTTATGACTTTACAGATTAATGAGCATGCCAGGGCTTTCCAACCAATTCTGGTCCAATAAAGTATCTGAAAAGTTGACAAATGAAACCCACATTTTGTATGTTCCAGTTTCTACACTATTAAAAATATGTACAGATACATCTGAGCAAAAACACTGAAATGAGATGGTAAGAGGAAGTGGCAGATTATCAGCACAGTTTAAGCCCTCCCTAGGGCCACAGATCATTAGTTATAGCCTTTTAGAGAGGAGTGTGAAAAACACCTGAGACATCTTTACCTCCTTCAAAGGGAAGAATTTGTTCCTCTACTTCAATGCCTTCATCACATCAGTTTTAGAACCCACCACTGATCTCCCTTTGCTCTCTTCTCCCCTGGTGGTACAAATACTCCCCAGGAGTTGTAGCTTTTTTGTAGTAGCATCATGTGATTACTTCACCCGAAGTCATTGCTCAGTTCAATTCACAGGCATTTTTCATCAATTTGTATTTAGAAAAAGGAAAAAAAGTGTCCTGAGAGTCAATGACCAAATCTATCTGTTTCCTCTTCTCATTCCTGGTGCAAGCTGTCGATTCCACAAATGCATCTATTAATGGAACTTACTTATTTGAACATGTAGGAAAGATATTATAATGATTTTTTTTGTGGTGCACTCTGCTGGTTTCAGCCCAGCTGGGCTGGTGTGATGGCACATCATGGCCAACACTGTACAGTCTGTCTCTCTCTTCTTGCTTGCAGACTACTCACAAAAAGCTCTGGAAGCTGCAATCCAGTTAAACGGTGCATCAGCCCAAAAGGTAAATTGTGCAAAACTTACTGCATTTTCAAGTCTAAAGAACCAGGAGAATGTGATTTGGGTGCCAGAGAAAACCTGTCCTTTTGTTCTGCTACAAACCATTGAGTGTTATATACTCTGGGCACTGCTCTGATTTCCTAAACATTCATGTAATGGTCTGCCATAATCAGAGCTTCATGTGCACCAGAAGTCTCTGCTTAGGTGGGAACAGGCTTGCATCTCATTTACCAATGAAACTAGACCTTATTCTATTTTAAAAATTTATCCATAAGTAAAAATGTGCTCCTGGAAAAAAATCACTTTTACAATTTGACATCTAGCGACTGAAGCCTTGTGTACCATCACAGTAATTTGCCTAAAGAATTTGAGGATCTTTAACACAGCATTTGCCATGAGTGCACTTGGGCTGGACTGCTACTGTCTGGAATGGTGACAAAAAATTGCCCACTCTCAGTACAAACCCTAGGGGAGTGGAAGAACAGCTTTCACAGAGAAGCTGGAAGAGCAAATCCCATATATTTCATCACCACATGTTTTGACTATATTCTAGCAACAGTTGTATTCCAATATTTATAATCTCTCTCTTTATGCAAACGTCTTATGTTTTATAATAAAAAGAGTACATAAATTTCAGTTACCGTAGCAGAGCAAATTGTTGTATGTAATTAGTCATGTACAACATAAGGCGTAACTTGAAAAACAATTCGTGTTTATTCTTCCTCTGCTTAATCAATATTTTAAATATTTGTGGAAGCTGTACACCAACTTAGGAAATCACCACCTCCGAAACGAAAGAAAGAGAACAGAAAACACAAATCCTGCAACCTACAGCAAATCATCTGCATCTGACAGGCTGCTGTTAAGGGAGCTACATTTTTTTGGCCTGTGAAGGAAAGAAGAACATAACATTTTACTTCTCTGCTGTTTCCCTTTATTCCTTTTTTACAGTGCATTCCTCAGCCACACTGACTTGTTTTTCCTTTACTGTAGGAATTTTCTTCCCTCCCCACCTGTTGTTTAATATTATTTAGTTGCACTGATGCACAAAGTCAGTGGTGGCTACTTCTTCCCCTGCAATCCTTGCCTGACTTTCCAGAGGGGTTAACAAATGTTTTATCATCACTGTCTTCCCTCCCACATCATAACTGTGGCTAACCACAGCGGGGTAAACTCTGGTAGCAAAAACACACAAGTTTTAAATGCCACAGGAGTACTGTGAGAACAGGAGGCCACAATCATGCCTCAGTTGCACTATTTAAAGACTTAAAACTGCACAGCTATCCCTGAGCTCTACTATAGAAAATCTTATCAAAACTGAAGACTGGTGTTTTTGTAAAATTTGTCATAGGTTTAACCTTGAGAATAACAAATCATTAAGTGTTGGGGGGCTGAAGAATCAATTTATGTTCCAAGCAAAGGGTTTTTAAAATTAAGGTCGGAAAAAAAATTAGATCTCGCCTGGTGGTGCACAGATTCTGTTGATGTATCAATCTTTTCAGGCATTTAAAAATAATATAGAGATGATAAAAGTAAATGTTCTATAACCAAAAAATCTCTTGGTAATAAAATTTCAAATTACAGCCCATGACAACACTTCTAAATTGAAGCTGTGATACAGGAGCTTTGATGGAGAAAATTGTACAAGTAACTCACAAAGTAATTCGGAAAAGCAACAAAGAATGAAGGTGCTGCTGAGATGAACAGAAAACATAGCTGGAATGGTGTGCAGCATCCTTAAATGAATTTCAGAATGTTTTGTTGCCAATATCTTAAGCAGTGCTGTGGTCTTACAGAGATTTCTTGGATAGCTTCCTTTGACCAATAAATGACCAAAAAAAAAACCCAAAACCACCACCATATACAGAACCAACCCTGATCTCAATTATCATACATGGCTGAGCTCAGAGTGTGACCAATTGGTCCAAACACAGTTTACTGGCAAGATTTGCCCTTTCTTATCAACTATTGGTAGAGGGGTTGAGAAGTACCTCTAATGAAGGACTCATCCCTTCAAACTGTGCTGCCTCTGGGCGCTGGTCTGTGACCCAACTCTTTGCATTAGGGAAGAAAAAATAAATTGAGTTAAAGAGCTGCAACTTTGCTCATAGTGCACAGAATGAGCGGAAACCCCAAAAATCACTACCTTGGAGTGCCTCACATTCCCTGTCAGTATACTGGGTGTGCAGCATCAAACTATTTCTTACAAGTTGATGAGGTTTAAATAGTTCTTCTGATATTTTCTGGCAGCCTACAATGATATGGGCTATAGCGTGCAAAGTCTCATTGTCATTTTGTTCAGCAAAAAAATAAAGCTCGGGAAAAGACAGCTATTCTGTTTTAATAACTCAGACCAAACATCCGTAACCACTTAAAGGTGGCAGATCCACTAAGTGTGATTTGTACCAAAGCATCTGTGGTAAGAAGGTTACAGGTACACTTTGAGAATAAATTTCAAAGGTCTGCAAAGTATAATTAGTTCTAAAGTTCTCCTACACATTAATAATTAGTAATAAAAACCTTCTAAAATCCTCCACAGAAAGTAGTAAAAAGCTCTTCCAGAAGCATGAAAACATAGACCAAACCCAACTCCCTCACATCTAGTCTTACATATCCTAAGCTTCCCCCTGAAGATGCCTTCATTTTTTTCTCTCCTTTCTGATGCTTTTATAATTCATAGCACATAAGTTTTGGCAAAGTCTTTAATCTTACATACATTTACATAACTTTAAAGACCATGGTTCAGACAGATTAGGTAGACTAGTGGTCCTTAAAACAACTTATCTATGAATTTCCTGAACAATTCCATCACACAGCAAGTCATACAGTCCAGTTAGACGTCAGAGACAAAAGAAGTTTTTCCCTCCATTTTGAATTTGTCACTCTAGGATTCAGTTAACCTTGAGCTGAAGGATGGGACTGTGACCAGTATCTGCCAATACAGGTACCAGAAGACAGATCTTGTCAAACAGACTTCATTTCAGTCTTTGGCAAGACTATGGCTGTTTGATAACTTGTAATTGAGGAAGATGCCGTGTGTATGTATTTTTAATAACTATTGACTCAGCACTTTGGCAAAAAAGTCTGGAGCAATTATTAGCTGTACAGACATGGAAACAGAGGGAAGGAACAGTTTTATCCCCATGCAAGGGAAAGATGAGTCTGACGCTGAAAGGATGCAAATGCTTTGGGTATATATGCAGTTTTAGCACCCATATTTTCAAAGACAAATGAAGAATGGAGGGGATGCAAAAAAAGCCCAGTTATTTGGAGGCTACTGACACTGGTCAACAGCAGGAAACTAGAGGAACAAAGGACCAAAGGACTGAACATAAATCAAATGATTTACAAAAAAAATGAAGCAAACTTTTACATGGGAGGATTAATAAGTAGGAATACAAAGTGAAAGGCTACAGATGGCAGCTCTCTATGGTTTGAGATCTCCAAACCAGCTCTGGAAGACATGCTGAAGTGCAAACTGGTAACTGGACAGAAAAGAGAGGCCCTTCTGTCCTCAGCCTGGGGCAACACTGCTGGCTGTACCCATCTCCTTGGACAATGAGACAAGGAGAATCAGGTTATCAATCTTCTTGCTTTGTGACACTTTCTCCACTGTGTCACCTCTTGTGTGGGGCACACCCTTACCACCAAGTTCAATGAGCTGCCATAAAGCTGGGGAAGGTTCAGCCTGCAGAAGGGCAGCTCAGCTAAGCAATCAAATATCCCACTCCCAAAACAGAACTAAGAAATCCAGCTGTTAGATGACACCTGTCCCCCATGAGCTGGTACCCCAAAAACATGCTGACAAAAATGGTTGCTAAGGGTAGGCAGCCTGTGATCTCTCCACAGCTCAAGGCAACTTCGCACATGCTTGGTTTATTTTTAAAATATTGTTATATTTTTTAATTTTTACGTTTTTATTTTAAAAAGAAACCAAATAACCACATTGTTTTTCTAACTTGTGATCTCTTCATTAGATGGATGTAATTTTTTATGCCCCAGCCATTAGCTGGATTCTACCAGGGAAAAGCCCTGGCTGGTTACACTGCTGACCACAAGTGTAAATCTGCTGTGTGTGAAGGAGAGAGGCGTAGTCAGGCAGGGTCAACAGGAGTGTGTATGAGTACCTCATGTTTTCTGTGACACTATTTCACATTATTAGTTGGAAGCTTGCTAGGCACCATACCCTTACATCTCTGTTCACCCTCCCTCCCTATCTCACTTCTTCAAAGTTTTTTCCTCATAATACATGAAAATTTGAATTTTTAGAACTTCTTAGCTGGTTCACAGCAGAAGAAGCTGGGGCAAAAACTCTATGCATTTTTACACATTTATTTTATGGGAGATTACACAGCTGATTAACAGTTCTCAGAATAAAAAGTGTCTCCTGTTACCTCCATTCTTGTCTATTTATTGCTTTTGATCTATTCATGCCAAAACATTCTTACTAATGAAAGTCATCAGAAAATTGTCTAATAAGGTAATTTAGAAGACAGTTCACATCTAGCATATGATCAAAAGGCACTTAACTTGCTGTTCCTGCCTCCTCTCCCCCAATAAACGCATGGTTTACTGGCACTGATAAGCTTTATAATGGTTTTGAACATCTGGGAAAAGGGCTGATCAGCTCCAGACAATTGCTGGACTCTGGGTAGACCCGAACAAAGGTCATGATAAATGAAACCACTGCTTTGGCTCCAAAATTGCCTCAATCATCTCCAGACAAAGCATGATTGAAATGCATCTATCAGTGGATAGCATCTGGAGAAGTCTAAAAGTGTTTTGATCAGAATCTGAGTGGTTTCTTTCAAATGAAAATAATTTTAAGATGCCATGGCAAATTTTTACAACCAATCACATTTTGGGCTAATGTTTCCTTCTGCAGCATTGACCTTGTTTTTTCACAGTGTGAAAAAAATCAATATAATAATGGTACTGCAGCAAAATTTCAGCTTGCTCTTGGCTTACTTTAAATAACTTCATTGTCTCTTTTCCCTCTGTCTACATCTGCTATATTTGGCACTTCCAGTTATTAAAATGAAATCAAGTTGAAAGAAAATGTTAAATATCATAAAAAGAAACCCAGCAGTGTTTCTGTCTCACTTTGCCAGTGCTGTGGTCACCTTCACCACTTGCCAGGGTTTTCTGTTCCCCAGCTGTTCTACCTGAATCTGCATGCAAAAAGAAAGCCCAGCCTTCCCTGAGAATATCAACTTGCACTTCGCACATCTAAAAGCGCTAATTTTTTTTTTTTTTAAAGGAAAAATTATCCTCTTCCCTCCAATAATATATTGGAACAAAAAAGCCCAATGGTTTAACTAGTGATTTCAATTCTTTGGTGCTTAACATTTTCTTACTCCTTAGTGTGCATTTTTGCACAAATGAGTGAGCCTGGTTATAGCAGTTCCACTGTTTCACTCCAATCTGCACTAAGAATGAGGCTTTGAGAACCTTATAGGAAACTATCAACTAAAGAGAAGAAAAATCACCATTCAGCCAAAATTATAGCCTTTAGTCTCTTACTACTCCCTCTGGATGAGAACCACATCCACTTGCTGTCAACCACAGCTCTACCTTGGTCAACAGACAAGAAGAGCATTTCCAAAAGAAAAGTGGGAACAATATGTTCCAGGGAAAGCCACAGAAAGCCCAAACATAGGCAGTGCTGAAAGGTGAGAAACATTTGCTCAGCCTGGGCCTCTCAGAAACATGAGGACACTCAGTCTTGGAGCAAGAAATACCTACTCTAGTGTAAGCACAACACAGAAAAGAATAAAAAAGACACATACCACCCATAGAAATTTATTTTCCTACCCTCAGCTATCCCACAAACACAAGCTTTACAAAGGAGCAAGTGACGCTCCATCTCTACCATCCTTTCAACAGCGCAACCCCATAAAACCAAAAAAAGCTGAATTCTTACTTTGGTACTGGAAGCTGGGGAGGAGTTGGCCACCAGGCTGGTGATGACATCGCTGTTGCCGGTGGTGCAGGCGGCGGTGGCCGGGGTGGGGAGGCGCGAGGGGACGATGGGCAGGGGCAGCAGCCCGGGCCGGGAGCTGCTGTTGGTGCTGGCGGCGCTGCTGCAGTTGGTGCTGCCGACGTGATTCCCGTTGGAGCTCCAGTCCCGGCGATCCCACCCGGCACGGTAATCTCTTTCAAACCGGCTGTGGTGCCGTGACATCTCGGTGGAGGGCAGCTTCGGCTCAGAGGGAACTCGAGAGCCTGCCTGGAAGATTAAAGACAAAGAGGAGTCAGGGATGAGGTGCCAGCACAGCAACTGTGCTCTGTAACCACCAGGGCACGACCCTGTCGTGCCTCCTCTGCTTTAGGAGAGCAGTGTCATAGGGAATGTTAATCTAGAACACAAATGAGAGAGTTTGGACAAGTACAACCACACAGTGGAGAGACCAGTAATACAGACCTGAAGAAACACCATCTGCCCAAACTCTTCAGCACAATAAAAAGCAACAGCACACAAACTGTGAAAAGCCGAGTAAGAAGAAAGTAATAATTCAATATTCTGATAACAGGAAAACATTCCCAACAGCTCCATCTTGCAGTTTTCTCAGTAGCCTTCAGATCCTTTCCGTAGCCTCTATCCTGCACCTGACACATGACCAAATATTGATCCCAAAGATCAAAGAGAAAAAAAACATCTACCTGCTAAATCTATCCATTACTTCTCTATTTTCAAAGCCAAATACTGCTTCACACAGCCCCTTTCTCTCCTTTTTATAGACCTCCTCACTGGAAGAACCTACAAGAATATTTCACTACATGACACCTCTCTGCAGCGAGGATGCTCTCCAGGGCAGGCCAACATGCTCTGTCTCCTCCCATGCTTCTGGCTAGACTTAACACTCAATACGCATAGGTGATCAAATGGCCAAGTTGTTCTGTGTGATCATCCTGTCATTATCATCCCTCAGTCTTTGTTATCCACAGATTTTATCTGCCAGGTGAGAGACATCTGAACACAAGTCAGAGAGTCAAGACTCGCAACATCTAATCTTAATTCTGATAATTATATGTTACACAGCCTAGAGCAGCTACTGAAGTCTTCCTGGCAAGGTCTCCAAATGTGCAGAATGGTGGCAATAATGCTATTTTCCCAACAGAGCTCTGAGTAAGTGAAAGTTGACAGCATTTGCAATAGAAAAAACAGTATGAATAAATGCTAAATGTATTTATTTCCAAAAATAAATAATGAGTATCTAGGTCACTGCAGCACCTGATTTATTTTATTTGCATCACAGGACCCACTAAGTTCTTTGTAACAATGGCATCAGGTCAGTGGAAGTGATGTTGTTTCACAGATTCTTAGATACAAAAATGAATGGTAAGAATATCTGTTTGTAAGGACTGTGGACGGAGCCAGAACTAAACTCACCCAGAAACTTAAAGATAAGAAACTTCTTATCTTAGAAGTGTTATAAACAGTGTGCCTATCAACAGTGTTAGTTAATTCACCTGGTAAAATTTAAAAAGGAAAACAAAACCAATCATTATGCCTAAAGGATGAAAGGTTCACCTGGTTCACTAGAGAGCTACTAGCCTGAGACAACTGAGACTCTTCCTCAGTTAAAAATTCGATAATGTAAATGTATATTACAAAACTCTGCCACATACCCTCCCACAATCATTATGTTCAAGAAAAGGCCAAACCAAATCTCTCAAGAAGCTGCAGTTTGGATGGTTACAGTGCCCCTCTGCAGGAATGAGCACCTCCAAGAGCCGGTACTGGGGACCACACCATAGTGTTGTTGGTACTGACCACACAATTAACATTTTTCTCAACCCAAATATTTTATTTTTCTCCAGTAGAATGTGATGCAAGGTTTGACTTGATGATCTGAAGGCTAATGATTCTGGTATTTACTCAGAATCCTCTGTCTTGTGTTTTTGTGGCCATCTGACACGTTCATTCAGAAGGCTAATTCTTTATTTTCCAGAGGACCATGCAAGCTCAGCTGTACAATGACCACAACAAAACCCAGAGACACCAATGCTGTGAAAGGTGCTGTAGTGAAAACAGAAACTTTTCTTCCAGTAGAGGTGAAGAAAGCAAACTTTTTCCCTAGTGAAAAGTATCTCAGAATAAAATCAGTAGCTAAACACAGTGTCTTTAAATATGATAAATTCCAGAGGTATAACCCCACTTTCATTTGTTTTACCATTTTGCTAAGTCAGGCAAAAAAGGAGTCTGTAAACTGCAAGCTGCAATTCCAAAATATCCTTTATTATTCCTTGCCTTTGAAAAAGTTCTTTATAATCCCAACAGCCTCCACCGCCGTATGAGGCTGTCTTTTGTGACTGTTTGGATGGTGGCTGTCAATTGAATGCCCTTCTCCTTCCGAGGATCTCCATTAGCTGTATTAGTGTACTGCTCGACAAGGCAACCAGGGAGAACCAAATCACATCTCCCCCACCCACCCACACTGCTGAGCACATCTGACATTTAATTCAGCGGAGAGCAGCGGCACACATGCACACAAGTCAATAGCGAGCAGTTTTTGCCACACAATCCAAGACACCCTGCCCCCAGCAATTCTACTATCAGATGAGACTGACAGGCAATTACGTCAATAACAAGCAGGAAAAAAGCCTGTGACTAAGCCACGCATTAAGAAGTTTACTTAAAACCCACCGCCCTCTTCATGAGCAAATGCACTTCTCAGTCCAGCTACAGGATTTCATGGTACTTCCAATGGAAAAATAAAAGCTGGGGCAGAACCTCACTCTATTTTTTTTCCCCCCAATACACTGCAATAAATATACACGGCTTGTTTCAACATGTCATTTTTGGCTGGGTACACAGACGTTTAACAGCAACAAGATGTACAGAAAAACCAGAGGGGATAACTATCTAATAAATGAGTATTCAACTGCTAGTGCTTGCTATTTAAAATTAGAAAGAATAGAAAATGTTTTCATAAATAGCTGCTGAGTGAGGTAAGAAATGAGCTGTGAACAGACTAGCTAATTTTTAAATATATTTTTAGATCCAGAGTTTATGCTTTGTCTAGACTATTGTTACTGATGATCATAATCAAAATAATAATGCTTTAAACATATTCTGTACTCATAAGAAAAACTTTTCCAAAAGTGTGTCCCGAGTCAAGTGTAATCATCACATTCCTCTGCACAGAACTTGACACAGGGCAGCATAAACCATCTTGAGAAACAGCAGAGACACAGGCCAGTGGAAACCTCACACAGGGAGGGCAGCAGTCACTGCAGTCAGAGATCACAGAACCCCTAAAGTTGAAAAAGATCTCTAAGATCATCGAGTCCAGCAACCACCCTAACCCTGCCACTACCAGCTCCACAATACTTGATTTTAGGCTACAGTTTTCTAGACGTATTCTTTGAGATTTTTCTTTTCCTAAGAACAAACAAAACAAAATGAAACAAAAAAGCTCTTTCTGTTGGGAAGAAAGAGAAAAGATGAAACATCAATGCCTAATACTTACAAACAGCAACATCAATAGCTACAATTAATTCATGGGTTGTTTTTTTTTCCCTTTTTAAGGAAAGTTTTCCTCAACATTCACATGTGGGCATTTTCTCTTACCTAGCTTTAGATACCTCTAAACAACACTGGGGAAGAGAAAGATTTTTACCCCGTTTTTCAGACATTGCCCCGGCTAAGTCTTAGCTCATTACAGATTTATCAACCTCAGCTATAGGGTTGAGTTTTCAGCTAGCATGATGCTGCACACTGCCACACATAGGGGCCAGTGCTAGAGCAGACAAGCTCAGAGCTATCTCATATACATTTACCCTACATCAGAGCCATAAAACCACGATGCAGACACAGCCAGCAACAGAAAGAATGTATGATTTGTGCATCTCAGACTAGCAGTCCACGAGGAGGCATACTGCATGCTGCTACTGCTGAAAATCCCCTGCACACCCAATCCAGCTGACATACCATCTCGTGAAGGTGCTAAAGTCAGTGAGACAAGCCCTCCCTCACCCTCTACCCAAGATGTAATCATTGGAGTAGCCGGGTGTCTTTAATCTCGACTAGAAAGGAAACGTGTTCCTGTTTGTCACATGGAATCAAAGGATTTTATGGTGCAGCCAAAAGGAACAAAAGCTCTCTTAAAGGGGAAAAAATCCCCCACACTACTAAAGACAGAGAAGAGAGAGAAACCCATAGCAGTTACTGGATGAACTGATAAATTCAAAGCAAAAAAGGAGATCAAATTGGTATTAAGGCGAGGGCTGCAGAAAGCACTCTAAGCTAAATAAGGGAGATTGAGCAACCAGAGGTAAATACAAATCCCATGACAAATCTGAAACGAGATTTAGTGATATGGCAAGGCAAAAAATCCCGAAGACTGCATCACTGTGCATGTGCCGCAAAAAGAATGCCAGAACACAGCCTGCTTTGTTTCAGACAAGGGTTATGCAGGAGCCAGGCCTGAGGATTGTACACGCACCTGACCCCTTCCCCCATCATTAACTTTCAGAGAAAGATGGGTTTGGGAGGGTAGATCAGGGAAGGGAAACAGAGAGATGAAACAATACCAAACACCTTCTGAGGAATGGGACAGGATGTCTCCCAGCCTTACAAGGCCAAAACATGCAATGAGCAGGTGAGAGAAACTGTAAAAAGAAATTATTTTAAATCTATCCCTCTCAAGGGAAAGTAAAATGTGAGTGTACTCCTGCTAGAGAACATAGCTTTTTCTACAACCAGGAATCTTAGAAATATCTCACACTAACAGTTTCCTCAACAATAATAATTGATAGTTTTTCTGCAAAATGTGTGTGTCTTTGGGACTCAAATGTACGGCGCCTACCCAGATGACAACATCCAGCCTCCAAATTCACCCTGAACACTTTGGCCATTTGGAAATCCTCCTACCTTCTTAGCACAAATACCCCTCCCCCCGGTACTCATTTTTCACCACATCTCTTATGCAAGCTCATTTGTTCCTTGTTTCCATGGCTTACACACACACACACCGAGGAAAGGAAAAGACCAGCGGCGTGTGAGATAGCAGCGTGCTGTCCTCAGGCCTCTTACCAGGTTCAAACAGATCATTGCTGCAGATTTATTAAACTCAAGTGGTTAACATTTCATTTTATGCTCAATACATTTAAACACAGCCCGTCTTCCCCGAAGCCCAAAACACTCACTGTTCTGCAGAAAAAATGCTTCCTATTCATGTTCCTCTAAATGACAGTCCAGCTCAAGCCTTGGAGCAGCTTCTTCCCTGCCTTCGACACTTATCTAGTCAAGGTCTCCTTAAAGTGCCTGTCCCCACAGATATAAATATAAGGAAAAACAGGCTTTCAGCCAGTCTGAAGCTAGAGAATCAGATTTCTTAGACTATTAGTCAACTTCATTAAGTGACTTCAAAAATAAAGGTCAAGCTTTTAATTTAAATTTTTCCTGGGTAAGCATTTGTTTCTAAATTTACCTTTTAAATAATAACATTAGAGAAACATGATAGGCGAGAGAGGTTGGGAGACAGCCACGGAAGTAGATACATGGTCATTAGGGAAATGGCAGAAAAGGAGAAAGAGGGAGCCTGAAACTTTAAAACAAGCAGCTAAATAATCTTACGTGTTTTCAGACAGGATAAATGGAAGTACAGGTAAAATAGCCCATTAGAGAGCTTCAAAAGCAGTTAAGTGCATGTAACGCCTAAGTATTTTATGAGATCCACACAGAAAAAAAAAAAAAAGAGGAAGAAGAGAAATTTGCTGGAATCAGATCTAGCATGAAGAACTGTAACTGATAAAAAGGGAAGATGTCTAAGTACCTAAGCTTGAATGATTTCACATATACGCTGCAGGGGAAATGTTAGAGCATGCAGTTTTATCAGAGCCTACCGACACAACAACCTCTCCCCAGGCACAGGTCTGAAGACATAATTTATGCATATGGCTCCAAAATCACTTTGAAATATATCAGTATTACCATAAATTCTGGATATAACTCAATTATCAGGTCATACATGTACACACCTTTAATAAAATCAAAACGAAACAAGGTACCAGCAGTCGTGGCAGCTTCAAGAGCAACTCTTCACTTCAGCACTGTACCAAGCAAAATGTTTTATTTGAGCTCAACGTTTTTTATAACCTACAAAAACTTTCTTAGACACATATGGAATCACTGCTACAAGCCTACATGGATCTGACTAATCAATTTTCGTAATTTTTACTTTTTTTTTCTGTTTGGGTGATTTCAGTGAAAGAACTCTTTGTTAGACAAAGGCAGAAAGAATCCAATCAAGAGATTCTGTAAAGCTGAACTACAAGCAGCTGTGTAGAAAGATAAGATCCAGAAATATTTGAGAGGCAAGGAAACAACTTTATTATCAAGCAAGGTCTACTTTTTTAAACCCCTGATTTAGTCTTGTAAACAGCTGTAAAGCTCTTGTAAAATCCAAGACAAGGCATAGAGACTTGAGCTGCTTTGCTACAATCAGATCTTAAAGAAAAAAAAAAGGAAGGAAAAAAAGCCCAAATCCTAACCCTGTAAGTGATAAAGGAGCAGTAGATTTAAGAGATTATATAGGATTTAATTTTCCAAATATATGCTGGAGGAGGTGATGCTTTGGGACATATTTTAAAAAGAAATCAGCATCAACACAATGGTGTCTTCTCAGCAGAAAGTTCACTATGCAAGAGGCAATTTTTTTTCGCTTTGCTATCTCAAAATATTGTAGAAAAGAGTGTGCACTTTTTATTTCTGAGTACTTCAGATGCATATGGAAATTTTTGTATTAGATAAATAAAAAGATAAACTAGACTATCCAACTAAATAAGAAAAACCCAGCCACGAGGCAAGTGAAACCGTACCTCACACTTTTTTTCCTTCACAGTTGACAGAATATGACCTTCTTAAAGAAGGATGGTTATATTACTAAAAAAATCTCTAAATCTCTAAGTGTATGTTTTATTGCTAAGGTTCTAGGAAATTTATCTTCAATATGATGTCTTCCTATATATAGTAATTTGCTTTTCAGATACTAATTTTTTTACAATCTGAGTGGAGTGGGTAACACCATCCTTAAATTCCTGGATCATGAGCACTGGCAAGGTGAGAAAAGTTCACAAAGATTCAGAGTGGTCCTGCTGCTCACACTGCTGGAACAGAAGATGAAGACAAGTCCATCTTGAACCCTCTTGCTTGCCAAACCTGGACACACACAAACTCATGAAGCTCACACCAGCTGCAGGGGTTTCCTTCTGGGGATGCTTCTGACCTGACAAGTTTCTTGGACTATTCCTAAAGGATTCCATCCACATCCTCAGATGAACTTATTGTTAATTATAAATTTATAGAAAATAAGTCAAAATATACTGGTTTGGAACATGTATCTGGATAAAATTCCTACTCCAGGAGAAAACTACCAAACCTCTTTCTCTCTCTTCAGGATTTTATTAGTAAGATCTCTCAGCTGATCTGGTTCTCCCCCATGGCTTTGTTGCAAACTACCCCCCTACCATTACAAAAAAAAAAAAAGCCCACAGAGCAAAATTCAACCGTCACCATCCTCCAGCCCCCAAAATCAATTCTAGACACCATTTGCTGCAGGTTCTTGGTCTTTCCAAGGTCCTCCTACAGCAACAAGACTGGAATTTTATGCAGCAGCTTTCTAAATGAAAATCCACCAGAACTTTACACAAAGGCATAATAACTTCCTCAGATGTCTCCGCAGGGTCCAGGGTAGCTGGCAGTGTCTGGAACCCAGGCTTGTTAAAAACTGAGAGAGAGAAAAACATAACATCCCTCTGTAACACTCCTGCTTGCAAAACACTGCCCAAAACATTGACTTCCCTAATTAAATTATCTCATTAGCATGAAAAGCAAATGAAAGAAAACCAAATGCCAAGAGCTGCCGTGTGAAAGGCCACTTCGTGGAGGGTTTGTGCAGGAAGACTTGCACGGCAGAGCTGGTGGCCAGCACCTCGGCACAGGGGCTGGCAGGATGACAACTGGTGGCCACAGTCCAGGGGTGCCTGCCGGGGACAGGTGGGGAGGGGAGACAGGGACATGACTGGATTTCTTCTGGGGAAATGGGCCATCTTCTCAAAATGCATTAAGTGGCTGCCAGGACCTGACATACCTAATCTTGCCTAAGACTCCATAGTTAATAAAGCAGAAATGTAGAATAAGCTACTGTCAGTGCTGCCAAATGTCACAAAAAAAATCTCACAAAATTTAATTAGCAGGATTTTGGCTCTTTCGGGGACGATTTCTTGGGTGGGTGGGGGGACAGGAGGACAAGGGGACTAGGTCTTCAAATTACATTTTGGACAAGGCAGGAGAAATTTCCTTTTATTCACTGCTATTCTCAGTTTTCCAGGCCCTGAGGAGGACTTATCAATCAGTCAAAACTATTACAGGAGAAAGCTCTCTGCCAAGGTAAGGGTTAAAGGCAGCATGATCTACAGCATAAGATCTCTGGATCACCTATAGTGCTGCAAAATGCTGTAATAAAGAAAATGTACTTCAAATTTCCCTCTTAGAGGATATTTTTGGGTCATCCCACCCCATCAGTGTTCACACTTAAAAAGCTTCAGCCAGCAGCAGGTGAAGTAACAGATTTTCCCTTCCAGGACTGATGTCCTCTGACCACACAATTTTCTGACACACGTTTTATTAAAAAGAGACGCATATCACTCCCCCAACCCAAGAGCACATACACTTACAGCATGAAGCAGTCCCTAACCATTTGGTATATAAATAGAGCTTATTCTATGCAAAATGCCTCAGAAGAAAAAAAACAAAAAAAGAAACACTGTCATAGCATCAGAGTCATTTAGGTTGCAAAAGACCTTTAAGATCACAGAGTCTAACCATTAACCAGTGCCAAGTCCACCACTAAACCCTAAGTGCTAATCTGCATCTCTTTTAAATTTACTGAACATGAGACTAGCAGAGCTCATAGCAACAGGCATCCAAAGACCTTCAAGGTTTTAACATGATTTGTGGCACACTGAGGTACGAAGCTGCAGTTATCCCCATCCTCCAGTAAGAAAGTGAATTCCCAGAGACTATGCAAGATCCCTGACCCACAGGGAATAACTACAGTTTTTCCAGTTTCTGGTGCCCTGAATGTGTGACTGTCACTAGCCTCCACTCCCAAAGCCTCACAAGTTCACTCTTCATTTGAGGAGACACCTATATTCTTGTCGTACTTTAAGAGGTCATGGGGGGTCTGGAGAGGAGAGTTTCTCTGCACTTTTCCATCTTCTTGGTCCATGGCACTGGTACCATTAGTACCAGTCCATCAGTACCAGGCACCCCTTCTCCTGGCTGGAAATACTGAGCTGCTCACCTGCAGATTCCTGGGGCTTTCGAATTAAAACATCTTCTCAGTGCGTGTCACTGGAGTTGGCCAGAGCCCACAGTAACTGTCCATCTGCAGTCACAGCTCATCACCTCTTGTGGCCTAACCATGTTTCATAAAATGGATTGACTTTATTTTCAGCTGGTTCAATAGAGTAAGTATCACTTACATCCACTTGCTATTTTTGTTCTGTTTTGAAAGGCGATGCGTCAAGAACCAGAGGGACAGTGCCACCATCCTAATGAATTAATACCACAGCCAGTATCAGAGTTAACTGCATCTCTGCTTGCTCCTCTGCTTCTCAAAAGCTATTTGTGTTACCACTTCCTCCACCACCCTTTCTTGCTTCTCACTTATAATTGCCCCAAGTGCCTCCTGTTTTCTCTTTTCAGCTGTTGGATGAAGGCTGTTTGCTGAATGCAGGAAATCAGCAGCCCACCTTTTCTAGACCAGAGGTCTGCAGCTTTTAATTAGCTGCTTTAGAAATAACTAGATCAAATAAGAAACAGATCATGAACCACTCAACATATCCCTCTCAAGATATGTTAGGTAATGTAAAACCTTTAAATACTACAGAGAAATCAAACCATGTTTGGCAAGCACCTACTTAAATATGCATTTAAGAACACCAAGACTCTTGTTAAGAATATAACTTGAAAACTACTAGATTTGCAAGCACTGGCCAAAGCTTGCATTTTATTCTGAATAGTAATCATTCATTTTCATTCCACAAAGCTGTCAAAAACTCTATATGTTGTCTTGTAGTGAGGCTGCTATATACATGCCAAATGCCTGTATAGCAAACATCTGGACTTGCTTCTGTTCCAGGATTTGCCAAAGCCTAAGTCTATCTATTGTTTTTTCTTGTGACTTTTATTTTTTTTTCTCTCTGCTGTGCCTCAGGTCGTTTTTCTTCAAATGAAATCATTAAAACAGGCAGAAAGAGCGGAGGAAGGAGGAGTAAGAAGAGCTGTAGCATCTGAGTAATCTTCCAGTGGGACTAATTTTACTAAGTATTTGTGCTACTGCTACCAGTCAATCACTACAAGTATTATTGAGAATCTAAAAAAAAAAAAAAAATTAAACCACATTTAGGAAAGAATATTGGCATAGAAAAAAGGAAAAACACATATGTTGTTCTATAAACGAGAAGCTCCGTTACTGAAATGTCCTCAATATCAATATAAAATGTATTAACATAAAAACCCAACTTGCTGCTCCCTTATTTTGCATTCATTTTACATCCGTACTTCTCCGAGGCAACAGATCAGAATGGTGCATTGCCTTCCCCTCAGGCCAAGTGTAATAAACAGGCAGGTGTAATATAAGGCTGCAGTGTCTCAGCTCTCCTCCCCAACAATTGATCTTCCAGCCCAATGGTGTAATTCCGTCTTGGTAGCTCCCTTCACATGCTTCAT
The DNA here is from genome assembly GCA_013400915.1 of Pardalotus punctatus. Classification (NCBI taxonomy): domain Eukaryota; kingdom Metazoa; phylum Chordata; class Aves; order Passeriformes; family Pardalotidae; genus Pardalotus; species Pardalotus punctatus. The sequence continues at coordinate 553,194 of VZTX01031411.1, read as the reverse complement.
TCCTGATCGGTCAATTATTTCAAATCAAGCAGAATTAAAGTGTTATTTTTGTGAGGGAGGATGATATTCACCAGTGACCAACGTGAAACTAATAAACTAATTTCTCTTTACTGCCTTGGGCAAAACAGAAAAATCCAGGTCTGTGGGAGAAAGACAGCAGCTGTTTCATCAGTCTGTTGCCCAAATGTGTTTGCCATTTACTATCTTTAAATTGAATTTTTGCTCACAGGACAATTTTGGGAACTGAAGACAACAAAAAGAAAACAACAAAAAAAAGGCAGTGGTGAGGGAATAAGACAGAGCTGTGCAGTGCAAGCTTTCTGAGAGGAGGGGAGGGCACTCTCCTGTTCTCTGAAACAGAGCGTATTCCTCCTGCCAGTAGCAAATTTATCCAGTAGATGTCAACACCAGCAAAAAATATGTGTAAAGCCAACCTTAACAGCAACAGTAGTCACTTCAATTTACAGTAGCGCATCAGGGGACAGTTTAATATTTGGAAGCATCACATATTTATTTGCTACCGTCCCATCCCTGCATCGTCCTGAATGGATCTGGCCTGGCTCATCGGTCCATAAACACATGTAGAGCAAAATAATTTGGTTTTCGCTTTTAGAATAATTTTGTCTGGTCTGCTGAAAATTTGCCGATGAGTATGTGATTACTTTCGGATTGGACTGGATGAAATTTTTCTGAGGAGGCGCAGGGAGGAGGGTGGGAAAAGTACTACACAGTGCAAAGCAACTAATAGAAGCAAAACCTTCATAGTTACTAAATATAATCTGAAGAGGTCTGTTCCCTTCTGACCTTCCACTTGCGTGGTTAAGCAATGCAATGATTTCATGGATTTTGCTCCTACCTCAGGAAGCTTCTCAGCCTACAACAGTGACCTGCGATTCCCATGCCGACCCCAGGTCAACAGACACTTGTTGTTCCTGTGAGGTTTTTTTTCTTGTTTTGCAGTACACCAAGGACAGTCTGTTGTGAGCCTTTTAGTGCTATTATCACTCAAAAGACTGCATTTGCTGACAAGTTTTAACCATGCAAAAACACAAGGCCATTGCTGTTGACACTTTTAAATCTACTATTAAGATCTGACTGTTTGAACAGCTTGTGTGTAGAATCTGAAGTACAGATTTCTGTTTCCTTTTTGTTTATTTTTAGATAAACCTTGTGTTTCTACTCTGCAATGTTTGCGTTTGGCTGCTGAGCATGCAGTAACCGCATACATTATATGCATTGCTTAGAGACACTTTTCCTCGCAGCCCATCAGGTTTTTGGAATAGATGAAAAGAGAAGGGAAATAACAGATCATTTTCCTGATTGATTAATCTTTCTTCACATTGCCATTTCCCCATAAACATGAGAAGGATAACCAAAAGTATGTTGTGACATCTAATAGCAAGACGTTGAAGCAAATTATTTTACTACTGCTACAAAAATCACTACAGTTTGTTTTCAGAGATCTAAAACATAACACAGAGACATAAATGAATGTATTACGGAGACATCACTATGAGCAGTTATTCCTCACATGCAAACCTTACAGCTTTTATTAGAAGCATCCTCTCAATGATGCCGTTGCAGCTTAACTAATCAGTCTGGCTAGAAATTCAGGATCTCTGTGAAGGCACAAACAGTGGTCAAAGGCTGAGACTGCAAATTACCGTCATCTAAGCAGTTCTTAGGCATCGACAGAAGCAGGCATGGGAAGATCAGGCACAGGTACTGCACCCCCAGTAAATAATCAGAACAGATGATGGCACTTGAGAGAACCAAGTCAGAGCTCTGGATGCCAGGGAAAAGCATCAAATGCCAAATCCAGCCCCATGCGGCATGAGACGCCAGCAGCACACCCCGTTTTGGGAAGCCACGTCCTGCTCCCCAGCTCTGGGTGCCGGCACGTACTACCCAAGACAGAGCCATAAATAGTTTGGAGATAAGACGCATATCTTATGAGGCACACCGCAGTTTCACAGCCAGGGATGAGCAATTCTTTTAATTACCGTCAGCATTTTCTCCGAATCCCCGTCTCAAAGAAGCGATGGAAACTTTTGATTTGCTGTGACACCTTGATTGCTGCACGGATGAGTCACCGCACCATTCCTGTTAGTCTTACGAATTTATAGATTTTTAGGCCAAAAAGCACAGGAGGCTGTTACAATTGCTCTGCTCTGACTGAACAGCACAGTTCTCCTGGCTCATCCAGCAGCCTGCCTGCCGGGCACAAACAGGGACCAGGAATGCTGCACATAAAATTATAATACGTGCCTAAGCTTGCCCGTAAGCACCACAGAAGTGCCCTCTCAAAAAAAAGGAAAAAATGTAAAATTATTGATCACTGAACTAACGCACCTGTCAACACCTGTCTTCCTAGCAGCTTCTCTGACCTGGGGAGGTTGCAGGGATGGTGCCAAAGGGGGAGGCAGGGGTGGTCCTGTGCTGCCCACAGCTAATTCCATGTCCCCACTGCAGGGAGCAGCATAGCCCTGCAGCCAAACTGATGGGGCCTCTGTGAAACATTCCTAAAAAAGGGCAAGAGCACTGCACAGGCAATGAGGAATAAGCAAAAACAGGGTAAGAAACAGCCCTGCTGATGCCAAGGTCAAAGAGGGAGGAGGGGAGAAGGTGCTCCCAGTACTGGAGCAGAGGTGACCCTGCTGCCCATGGAATGGACCATGATGGAAGCTGATCATCGTAGGATGGTTTGGGCTGGAAGCGACCTCAAAGATCTTCTACTTCCAACCCCTCCTGCCATAGGCAGGGACACCTTCCACTATCCCAGGTTGCTCAAAGCCTCATCAAACC